>OZ023231.1:2826664-3197265 GCA_964006365.1 Trididemnum miniatum | reverse complement strand
ATTGTTGTACTTTAATTTGAGGAGGTTAGCGTTGAAATGACGTCACAATGAATGTATGCTTTTACACCATTCCGACAAAAATACGAGCGTACTTAAAGGTAAAAATGGGTTAAAATGTGTTTTTTGCCGTAACTTTTTTTCTAGCACCGATACGATTTTCAAATGTACAGAATACATTCAGGAAATCGTATGTTCTGCGTCGTTTGGCACTAATTGCAAGTTTCTAGCGTGAGTGCTTCACGAGATACCAAAAATCGCGAAAATTGCGTGGGTGCACCCTCCAGATGACGTCATAATCAAAAATTAACAACTCCATCAGAAAAATTGGTACGCGTTTTGAAATTCGAAAGTGGTGCAATTTTGAAACACCCTAATGTCTACGCAAAATGCATATAGTTTCAAAGCGCACAAAAAAGTAATTAAAATTTATGTCGATTAAGCAAAAGCATATTCTGTACGTGAGAATTAAATCATACTCCAGCCTACAATATTCTAAAGATTTCAGATTAAGCTTGTACAAACGACCAGAGTAGAAGAAAAAGGAATGTTACAACGAATACAAGCCATTCTAGTGAAAACTTTTTGAACCGATTCAGTAGATTTAATATTACTTATTAAATGGGGTGACCAGACAGAAGTATTATAGGCTACTCCAACTTAGGTCGAACATAGGTAATAAAAGCTTTC
The DNA here is from genome assembly GCA_964006365.1 of Trididemnum miniatum. Taxonomy (NCBI): domain Eukaryota; kingdom Metazoa; phylum Chordata; class Ascidiacea; order Aplousobranchia; family Didemnidae; genus Trididemnum; species Trididemnum miniatum. The sequence continues at coordinate 3,196,578 of OZ023231.1, read as the reverse complement.
ATTAAAGTCCAAATATTTTTAGAGAAAAAAGTTTTTAAAATCCGATAAGAACACAATGAAGCTCTATTAACAATTTCAGCTATATGATGTGACCGTTTCAAATTACTAGAAATTAAAACTCCATCATCTTTCACAGTAGAAGTACAAGGATTAACACAGTCACCAAAAAAATGATCATTATTAATACTGCTTTTACGTTATATAGGAAGAAATTGAGACTTAGCAGGGACAAGCGATAACTGCCGATTTGTAGTGAAACATTCCACTTTGTCAAGATTAAGTTGCAGTTCACTTTTGTTGGAACTAAAGAGTTTTGCATCATTAGCGTACAAATACATATCGCTACAGGCAGTAACAGAAACTCAGCTATTGACTAAATCATTAATATAATGAAAAAATTAAACAAGAGAAGTCCCAACACACTACCCTGCGGGACACCACTAGTGACGTTGAGAAAAGTTGATTGCACATTGCTAATACACACACTCTGTAGAATTTTGAACGCTTATTTTTGGTAAACTAAATACACTTAAAAAATTTTAGTCAGTTTTAAATTCGTTGTATTTTTGAACACCTTTAGTAAGAAGTGTATCAGATTTTGCGAAAAAACTTCAAACACATTGCTATTTAAAAACGATTGACAACAAGACTTGATAATATAGAATAACTTGAGTAGTGGCTAGTTCTAAAGCAGTACTAGCCTGTTCGGAAAAACTTCTTCAACCAGCGCACCACTAAAAAATCGAGAGCACATGAATATTATTCGGCAATAAAAGAAATCAATTCAACATGCAGCTAATTAAGCAAAAATAAATTAACAAAATTGCCATGCTTCAACAATAAATAGTCAAATTAAAACCAGAATTCCAAAAACTTAAATATATATCATTAACAGGGTGCAACACTTGCCCTAAATCGAAACTCAATATTTCAAAAAGCTTAAGTTGGGCAGTATAGGCACCAAAAATAATCCCCTTTATCATCTTTGAGAAAGGCATGCAAGAAACGATGTACCGAAATTTGAAACAGGGATGGCACGGGTCGCTAAGAGAGCCGCTAACGAGCCGTTAATCGGTTTTTTACAGGTCCGATGCGGCCCAGTTCTATTATTTGTTTTTCACTAGACCGCTAACAATTTTCGAAGTCCCTTTAAATTTTTATGATAATTTAAAAGATAAAAAAGACTGGCCTTTAGGTTGGCCGGCCTTCATTTTTGAGACGGATTGCGGGTACTGGGATAGAAGTTACGGGCCATGTGCGGTCCCGGTTACAAAAACGTCAGCCCGTGCCATTTCTAATTTGAGAGCAAAATTACGCCATCATGTACTGAACTATCAGAGCGAAACTCGATGCTTTTTAGTATCATTGCATTCACAGAAGCGTGACTACGATCGGACGCTCTAGTATCGAACTAAGCCTTGGTACGAACATTGGTTCATGTTTTCGAAACGCGATGTTCTCACATAACAAAATTTGAGAAAACTCTATTCAGGCTTTGAATTTCGCGTAATTTTACTCAATTTTTCACGAAAACACTAAGTTATTTGGTCTTAAGCAAATTCAAGTAGAAAGAAACAATTCAAACAATCGATATTCATTTATTAGAAGAAAACAAGAAATACCTGTCAGTGATGTGTCTGGAGTACGAGCTCCACTTGTGTCTGTGGTACTAACCGTTGTTGTTGTATCTGCAACGGTAGCAACAGCGGTAGAAGCCGCTACGCTACCTAATTGAAAAAATCAAATCTTCATTATACTCGCTGTATTACACCAAAGCGTGTAACGAGTGGTGCGGCTCATGTCCTGGACAACACAGCTACAAAGAAACATCGCAACGGCGGCGAACCGTCGGCAACGCTGTCTCCAATTAATGCAACATGCAGTTAAGCAAGCAAAGATCAGAGCATAGACAAATTAACAAAATTGTCTTGCTTTAAAGGGGAGGTTCGGTGCCAACAACCAAAAACTTGTATGAAAGGATTTTTTACACTGAATTTTTTTGTCAATATTGCCGAACTGAAAAAGCTTTTGTTAAAAGCCTATTAGGCTATTTAAAATATACCGATAGGTGGCGCTACACAAGAATGACGTCATTGGAGGGCAAGCTGAATTGTACTGAGTATTTCCATAGATGCAGTACGCATAGGTTGGTTGTAGAACGTGCCTCAACTGCGTATTCCGGTCAAAGGAAACAAACACATTACGGTACACATGGAAGGTAAACAAAGGGAAGGATTTTTGTTTCAACCATTACATGTTCAGCAGCAATTTCTTTCTCAATATCTTTGTGAATCTCAATGGTGTAAAGTAACGAAATACTTTTACTTGAGTAGATAGATTACCCAAGTAGTTTTCTTCGGTAACGAGTACTTTTTTGAGTAGCTCTTTTGGCTACCGTACTTTTACGTTTACCTAAGTACTTTTAGTATAAAGTAACACTACTTTGGTAGTTTTTATTTTAGACAAAGTAGTTTTTAAGTTACTAGTCTTACTTGAAATCCTTCGTTGCACCTAAAATCTAAAACACTATAATTTACACTGTATGGTTATTTCTCTACTAATGTCTATTTCTCTTCTCTGCTAACACAGCACAGCACTTCTTACATTATGAACCAAATTATCGACCCCAGTCCAAAATCACAGATGCACTGCATAGCTGCAATCCTAACTAACACTACGAGGAAGCTATGCCAGAAAATCAAATCAACAAAGCACGCTTCACAAGTTACCAAGCAGTATCTCGCAATCACGCGCGCAGACGCCAAAAGTACTGCGATTAGTTAGTTAGTTGGTTGCATATTTATCCTCCTATCACGAGAAAGCGATCAAAGCGCTATACGAGCTCGCTTAGGAGTTACCAGCCATCTGTCTACCACACCAAGATGGGGGAATTCCGCTAAGTGCCTTTCCCAACGGCACAACAAGTAAACTTGCCGCCTGGGCAACATGACTCCGAAGAAAAAAGCTACTCTGTCTGATTTGGCGGGGCGGAAATCAAACCCAAACCTGCTTAATTACTACGCCAATCGGCCGATCAATCTTTCAAGTTATTCAATCATGCAGCTCTACCTGCGAGTACCGGTAACCAATTCGGGGAGATGCTGTAGGCTACTTTCAAGCTCTAGTTAGTAAGTTAGTTAGTTGCATATTTATCCTCCTATCACGAGAAAGCGATCAATGCGCTATACGAGCTCGCTTAGGAGTTACCAGCCATCTGTCTACCACACCAAGATGGGGGAATTCCGCTAAGTGCTTTTCCCAACGGCACAAGTAAACTTGCCGGCTTGTTCTCCACACTGTTCCTTTAATGCAAAGCGTCAAGCAGGGAAGCTGTGAACACCAATTTTAAAGTCATCGGTTTGACCCGACTTGGAATCAAACCCGAGTCTACAGCTCAAGAGACAGACGCTCTTCTATACCACTCGGCCATCTGAGCTGTTTGAGCACTCGGCCATTACACCCGCGATCATCAATTGAATTGATAAATCGCAAATCTCGAGTTCGGTTCTTCAATCTATAAATCTGAAGGCCCAGCAGTGAAACTATCGTATTTCTCTTTCAACCTTAATTAATTATGGAAAAAAGCAAACTCCAACGCTAAAATTGAAGTGTTAACAGAAATAAGCAGGTTTCCGCTTCTAAGTTAAAGCTTATTTATTCACAGGCTACGTTTATCCTTCTTTGCGATAGAGAAGCTATAACAAGCTCGCTTAGGCAGTTAGGAGTTTCAAGTCACCTGTCTGCTACTCCGAGATAAGGAAATCTCGTTAAGCGTGGTTCCAAATAGCACAACAATTGAACTTGCTGGCTTGTTCTTCACGCTGTCACCTTTGATGCTAAGCGTCATGCAGAAAAGCTATGAATACCAACTTTAAAGTCATTGGTTTAATCCTACTATGAACCGAACCCGGAATCTACCGTTCTAGAAGCAGACGTTCTATCGATTCGGCTGTCTGAGCGGTAATAATTTCTTTTGGTTTACCATTTTGCACCTTCAGAGCTGCAAGTCATCATCGGCAAGTGTGCAGCTGACACTTGAATTACTACTTTTTTTGATTTTACCTGAGTGCTTTTTTTGTCAATATTTTCTCCTTTAAATCGAATATTTTGCGGTCAGTCAGGGCCGTTGAGAGAAAATCCAGGTCCTGGGGCAGAATTATAATTCGGCCCCCCCGGTCAGAGATGGAGCCCGTCAGGATTTTTTCGACCCAACCGGTAAATTTCAAAATCTACGCCGGTTGGCCGGTCTCTGAAAACTGTAGTTTGCGCTAACTTTGTCACTAAAATGTATTGAACACGTCAAATTTCATCTAAAAAAGAGTAGGCTATTTTAATAAAAGTAAACAGAAAATAAACTTTTGTTTACAGAAGGTGTGATTTGTTAATGCCGTTTTTACAAACTATTTAAAAACACATATCGCTATGTATATTTCGCTTGGTGTTTAGGAGTACTTTAGCTGCAAAAAAAGGGAATTTGACCGGTTTTTCGACTGGGATGACCGGCCGGTCGAAGAATCTCGACCCGACAGGTGCCGGTTAATCCAACCGGTTTCCATCTCTTCCCCCGGTACAAAATTTAGTTCTTATTTTTTCGTTTGTCTCTAAAAAAAAAATCTCATAGCGAAGACGTAATTTCTCCAACATTTCTTCGCGTGTGTCTCGCTATAAAAAAAAATTTTTATGAGAGCGAGCCCCACAAAACCTGTGACGAGCCCCTCAAAACATGACGGGCCCCGGGTACTTTATACTTCCATGCCCCGCCTCTCACCAGTCCTGCCGTCAGTAACAATACTTTTACCTAAGCACAATTTCAAAAATACTTTTTACACCACTGGTGAATTTACATAAATACACACACATAAGCAAAGGCAGGACCTGATATTTATTAGATCACTAAACAGATTAATATAAAAGTAGGTTAATAGCCTATTTCACTGAAGTCTCCAAACAGAAGTAAAAAGGATCTTACTCCTACTTTCAATCTATCCATTAAAAACATACTTCTACCACACCACAAAAATTCAGCTCTTCACATTGTTTGTTAACGATATTACAAATAACAATTTCATTTCCCCAACAAAAAATACCATATAGCTTATACTCTTTGTTACCCTGTTGCCGCATCCAGGAGCCATGCAAAAACTAACCATTTATTTTTCTAAAACTCAGCCAGGGCAATGCAATCACCAACAAGTGGTAAAGCCTAGATTGCTGATAGAAGAAGCTGTATCTGCTTGCCTTCCAATGACGTCACGAATGAAACTGGCCAATCAGAAGCCAGTATTTTTTTTACTTTGTTTTGCTAATAACCTCTTAACGAAATCGAATTTTAACATCCGACCAAAGCTATTGAGTAATTCAAGGCATAACAAAACTAATCCTAGCGTATCGTTTTGCACCGAACCCCACCTTTAACTATATCGCTAAATAGTCAAAATAAAACCAAAATTACAAATAGACATCATCAGTAACACTAACAGAGTATAACACTCGCCCTAAATCGTTTGCTATATTTCAGAAAGCTGAAGTTAAGTACTGTTGATACAACCCTATCATCCTTGAGAAAGGCATGCAAGAAAAAGTGATGTGCAAAAATTTGAGATAGAGATGGCATGGGCCGCTAAGAGACCCGCTACCGAGCAGTTCACCGGTCTTTTTTGATCCGATACGACCCAGTCCCATACTTTGTTTTTCACTAGGCTGCTAACAATTTTGATATCCCCTTAAATTTTCACGATGAATGATAAAAAGAACAAAGGTAAAAAGAATCGCTTTTTGGCGGGCCGAGCTTTATTTTTGGCATAAGTTGCTTCGGACTTATCAAATTAAGCCTTGGTACGGCCATGGGCTCATTTTTTGACACACAGATTTTTCACATCATGAAACTTGACCGAACCTATTTAGGATTTTGAATATCGCGTAGTTTCAACCAATTTGGCACAAAAGCATTCGGCTTATTTAGTTTTAAGCAAAAATCAAGTAGGCAGAAACAACTGATATTAATTAATCAGAAAAAACATTAAACAAGAAATACCTGTCAATGATGTGTCTGGAGTGCGAGCTCCACTTGTTGTGTCTGGGGTACTAACCGTTGTTGTTGCAGGCTGTCTAGCCAGCTATATCAACAAAAAAATGAAAAAATTTGCGGCAATTTGCTGAAAAAATGACATATTTACGAAAAATAATCCGGAAATATCCAATTTTCCACGCAAGATCAAGTGAAGAGCAAAAAATAAAGGTGATTACATCCGCAGATGTCCAATTTTCCAAAATTAGATTAAATGAGCAAAAAAAGGTCACTTTTCCACGCAAAAGCAAGTGAAGAGCAAAAAACAGGTTATCACGCCCGCAAAAAAAATGAAAAATGATATTTACTCATAATAATACGGAAATGTCCAATTTTCCACGCAAAATCAAGTACAGAGCAAAAAAAAAAGTCATCACGTCCGCAGATGTCCAATTTTCCACGCAAAATCAAATCAAATGAGCAAAAAAAGGTCACTTTGCCACGCAAAAGCAAGTGAGGAGCAAAAGAAAGGTCATCACGCCCGAAAAAAAATGAAAAAAGGTTTAAAAAATGAAGAGGCACGAAAAAATGAAAATAAATAAGTGGACAAGCCTGTTGATATCTGGGGTATATACTAACCGTTGTTGTTGTATCTGGAACGGTAGCAACAGCGGTAGGAGCCGCTCCGCTACCTAATTAAAAAAATCAAATCTTCATTATACTCGCAGCTCTACGCCGAAGCGAGTGATAAGACCATCTCTCTGAGGCTTAATGTTTGGGCAACACTGCTCCGACGAAATGCGGCAGCGGTGGCACGCCGATGGCGACACTGAGTCCCGATTTGACCGGCCTGGGAATTGAATTCCACACCTCCGGCGCCGATAACGATATCTTTAACCCATGCACCAAACGGCCAGAAGCACGAAAATGATAACACATAATTTCAATCAACTCCTGTTCTACTCGCAAAATCACACCAAGACAAAAATCAAGCACACGTTGCTGAGCAGTCAGCTACGTATCCTAGCGATACCGCATATAGATCACAGATCCTACGTGACGGGTTCAATTCGCGGCTGTAACCGATTGCATTTGACGTATATACCGGGTGGCTACTGACTTTTAAAGAGCGCAAGCTCACTTCGCAGTCTCCCTTCAATCTGTTCAATTTTCTTTTTAATAAAATTTGAAAAAAAATATTGAAGGTATGCAAACAAAATTAATACACAATAGTTTTGAAGACTACTGAAAATGATAAAAGTTGACACGGTAAACCAGGAAACAGCGCAGCAGTGTTTGATGCTGCTAGATAATGCACTGCCAGAGGAAATTTATAAGCGAAAATGCATTTTTATCTGCAAAAACAATACGGCTGAAGTAAAATCAATTTACCACCAACCTAAGAATGACTCGGTCCACGACTTTTAGGCGCGGACTGTTAGTTGCGAGACAGTTAACCTCCTGGACGGCCAGGCGCCAGAAAAGTTGGGCGCCGGCTCCATTTGTATCTCTGCGCATAACGTTCTAAACTCAACACATGCATTTTTTCATTCTTTGAGATTTTTTTTTGTTGAAATTCATAGGTTTAGTTTGAAGGAAGCTAAGTAAATACAGTAGAGCTCTATAAATGGTTATTGTTTACTGTAGCAACGTGGAGATGAGATACGTTTGTAATATAAGTTATGAACGTGACATTTTACAGCAGATGTAAAACAAATTTCTATTTCAAATCAAAGCTATTTTAGTCACATTTAGAGACTTTTCACGCAAAAAACTAATTTTATGAATATGCAAAATCATGACGGAATTTACACGTTCTAGCGTCGTTAGGAAGCGCAAAAAATCTTCATTATTATCGCGTATTACGTCAAAGTATGTCACGAGTGGCGGGGCTCATTTCCGCGGCTAAGCGCCTGGTCAACACAGCTTCGAACCACAGAGAAGAAACGTTGCAGAGGTGGCGAGTCGCAGGCGACACCGTGTCCAATTTGAATAGCCCGGGCAGCATATTTCGGGATGGTTCTTCAGAAAATTTTTGGTTTATTTTATCACCACCACTCTACCCCATCTTGAAATAGACATAAGAAAGTGCATAAAATCAAAACCTAGAGCAGCATCGAAGCCCGAACACATGCGTGGCGGTCCAGCATACCGACCGATACACCACGCCGCAGTTGCAGATTTCAGTGCAATTTTTCTGTTTATACTCATTTCGATCGAGCCCTATCTTTCTCTGTAGAACCATTCGGAAATATGCGCCCGTGAATCAAATCCCAGACCTCCCATACCGAAGGCGATGCTACTGCGGATAAACTTGAAGCTTAATACATCGAAGTGACAAATAATTACGCTCAGCAATACCATATTTGACATTACAGAGGTTGTAATAAGTGTTCCCAATTAACTACGTGTGTTTAAAATTACTAACAGTTTTATAAAGCAATTTTTTAGTGAATGTTTTAGCGCATTTGACAGTTCTCATATTATCTGCAGTACAATTACATGCATCCTAATCAACGTATATAAAAATACAATTGCTATTTACGAATCTCAGAATGTAAATCGACGCATTGATCTCATTATCAAGTACGAAAATTTCGGCTTTTAATCAGTAGTAGCCACGAATGTAATTTTCAGTCTTACAAGGATTGCCCTGCTTGCCAGACCAATACAGCATAATATCCATGATTGAGGACACGAAATCACTTTCGTTAAGTTACAAGACTATTTTTTTACCCAGCTTCCTTCAAACTAAACCTATAAATTTCAACAAAAAAATTCCCCCCCAAAAAACGAAAAATTTGCACGTATCGAGTTTACAACGCTATGCGTAAAGATATCAATAAAGCTGGCGCCTAACCGTCCTGGCGACTATCCGCTCGCGACCAACTGTCTCGCTACTCCTAGAATAACTAGACCTACGAGACGAGCAATCACTATCATAATAAAAATTAAATCAAATCTTCATTATACTCGACATATTATGCTCAAGCGGGGGACGAGTGGAGGGCTCATCTTCGCAGCTTAGCGTTTTGGCAACACAGCTCCGATCAAATCTCGCAGCGGGGGCTACTCTGGGTCCGATTTGACCGGCATGGGAATCGAACCCTAGCCTCAGCGCCGTTAGCGAGACCTTTAGCCACGGGACTAAACCGGTCAGTTAACAATAGTTCTTGAAAAACAGAGATGGCTACTAAACAAGCTGACTTTTTTGAGATTACAGAAGGTTGTACATGAAATTATGTAAGTATTTCCTCTACTTCCATATAACACTCACATGCTGTTCTTGATAATTCTATTTCATCCAAAAAAATATTACTTTGCGAGTTCTCGACTCGAAACGACCACTGTACTCCGCCAACACCTGGATCTAGATCAACAGCAGCTTGTGTCCATGGCTTTGGTGACTTTCCACCATTAAATGCTTCAACTTCATTGCTTAAAACATAGCTAATGCAAAATTTCTGATTCACCACATCGAGGGCAAGTTTAACCGTAGTCAAAAAATCTGGTTACCAACTAAATTGGAAAGCATCACCTATGAACGTTTTCATCAAACAAGCAGTGAAAAATATTACACTTCACCAAAGTTCAATAAACTATCGAAAAGCAATAAAAACATACAATTACCGGGACAAAATGGTGCTTAGATTTTAGATTTAACTTACCCGTTGGTGGTGACTTGAACAGTGAGATCTTCGGTTGTTCCTGCATCGATTCGATAGTAAAACCTCAGGCACGCGCCTTCGGCAGGTACAACATCCAACTCAGCAGAGGTTAATTCTGATCTTGATCCTCGGGCAGATCGAGCCGTAAAAGCTTTCACAAAACAACGCCTATAAGACGATGGCTTGTGGCGCTATCACCGGCCACCTGTCCACTACGCACTCTTAACGTAGGATAAAATCTCGTCAAGTGCCTTTCCCAACTGCGCAAGGAAACCTGCCAGTTTGTTCTCCAAACTGTCCCTTTGATGCTGATTGTAAAGCAAGGAAGCTGTGAATACTAATTTTAAAAGTCACGCTTTTCACGCGAATCGGAATCAATTAGTGTTTCCTCACGGGAAGTCGGGAAGGGAAATTTCCTGGAAAATTTGGGGTTTTGAAACTTCACGTTTCCCGGGAAATTTATGTTGGGATTTCGGGAAATTTTTTTACAGCAGTAAGAATTTCAGTGGTACTGATATCAATCATTCCGACATGTAAAAAGCGCTACTGCAACATTAATTTTTTTTTTGCTTTTTCAAAATTCGCAAAATTTTTTAAGACAAAATGCTTGTGAAATCAAGCATTTTTCTTCGAAAAAATTGAAAAACTGAAACTAAATTGGTCAAAACAACGTAACAAAATGCTAAAAATGAGATCTGAAATGATGAAAACCAAAAAAAAAAGGCAAAATAATCAAGTTCGGGAAAATTTTCCGGGAATATCCCGAATCGCGAGGATTCTCCCAGAAAATTTTTATGAAAAATTCCCGTTTCTCGGGAAGTTAAAAATCCGTGAAAAAGGGAACCCTAGAATCAATCTCGAGTCTGCCGCGCCAGAGCGAAACGCACCATCCGCTCGGCCATTCGAGTTGCTAACCATCTCCATCCAACGAACTTTCAAAGCAGAGCCTTATTACCCAAAGTATCGCGAGCGACACCATTAAGAAAAGTCGGATAGCTTACTTGGAATTGTAACTTGGGGGTCAAACCCTTGGGTAGAACGCCTTTCCCAACCAACGCTAGTATATCCACAAAATGGCTGGGTTCTATCGTTGAATGTGCAGTTGAAGTTCACTGTTGAAAAACTGGATGTGAGCAACACATTGGCAACTTAGCACACAATTACCTGACCACATGTCCAATTTTTGTGAGCTTTAGGACCGCGGTTTTGCGAATACGGGCAACTGACCGCGAGTCAACTGACCTCCAGGACAACTCATCGCCATGCTGACTGACTGCCGCGACAACTGAGCGCCAAAAACAGCTTCGTGCGCTATATAATTTGACAAGGCTCGAAAACAGGCTCACAGCGGGGAGTAACAAGGCTAGAACACAACCACAGCTTCGTGCGCTGTATAATTTGACAAGGCTATTACATCCTGGGAAAATTAATTTTTTCAATCAATTCCGAGGGTTAGGATTCGGTTAGGGTTACGTTTGGTTAGGGCTGGGTTCGCTTAGGATTAGGCTCGGTTAGAGTGAAGTTAGGTTAGGGCTAGGTTCGGTTTTAGGATTAGGTTCGGTTAGTTATGGTTCGGTTCGGGTTAAGTTTGGTTAGTTGAGTCAGGTTCGGCTAGAATCAGGTGCGGTTAGGGTTAGGGACGGGTCATGTTTGGTCAGGATTTGTTGTAGTTCCTCTTGACAAAAGTTCTTGCTACTAAGTCAGGCGTTTTTGGCGCGAAACCCGACATTGGCGCATACGTTTGGGCGCGAGTCATCTTGGCGCAGACATTAGGGCGCAGGGCAATTTGAGCGCGAAGACATTTGGGCGCAAAGTAATTTGAGCACAAGGGCATTTGGGCGCGAAATGCGTCCGTGTGCAAACGTGTTTTTGATCAACTTTTCGTTAGCTTTTTTTTAATTAATGACAATTATTGTCTGTTTGCAACGACCTTAAAGAATACATTACGATGTGCTAATTAACGGTAACGTAAATCGAATAAGTAAGAGCAAAGTAAAGGTCAGGTTAGCGATAAAGACTCAATTCTACAACCAATTGTCTAGCAGCCTGAGAGAGTGATTAAAAAGAAAACTGTCCACACAATATAAGACAGCCGCACAATGTAAATAACAGCTGACTCATAACTTATTTTAATCTATAAAACATGAATCCATTTCAAAGTATTTACAAATCACAACTGCTTCGCTAAGCATCTTATTAATTTTCTTTTATTTCGCTGTCCTATATTGCGTGGACAGTTTCCTTTTAAATCTAAAACTTTTAAAAGTTTTAATCACTCTCTTAGGCTGCTAGACAATTGGTCGCAGAAATAAGTCTTTATCGCTACCTTGACCTTTACTCTGCTCTATCTTTTTCGATACACGTTACCGTTAATTAACGCGTATCTTGATTTATTCTATAAGATCGTTGCAAGCAGAAAATAATTGTTATTAATTTTAAAAAAGCTAACAAAAAGTTGATAAAAAACGCGTTTGGACGCGAACGCATTTCGCGACCAAATGTCCTTGCGCTCAAATTGCCCTGCGTCAAATGTTTGCGCCCGAATGTGGGGTTGTGCTGGTGGTGAGTTAGCGGCGGTCAGTTGACTCGAGGTCAGTTTGCGGCGGTCAGTTGTCGTGTACCACGGTTTTGCAGTACAAGTCATTTATTTGTTGCTTTGAGCATAGATAAACAAGAAAATAGATAACATAGATAAACAAGAAAATTAAAATAAAACAGGAGACTACAAAGAGACCGGTAAAGGACAAAAGTCTTCAAGTCAAGGAGCCACCTTGATGGATGATATGGTGCGTCTTGGCGCTAGTTTCTGCATCATAATCATTTTTTTCTGAAATAGTAGCTTTTTGCAATTATGACATCAAACAATTGATTATGATGGAAAAAATTACAACCAAGAAAAATGGTTCTAAAGCCCACCCAAATTGGACATGTGGACTATAGCGCACCATAATTCCACTTTTTTTCCAAACATGGATATCAATATGGCAATCTGTGAGGATTCCCAAAAAAATGTTTCTGTGAAAAAATCAGCGAGTTTCTTCAAGAATTCGAGCTGCAACAGCATTTTTTAGTTATAGGGGGTATTTTTCTGAAAATTGGGGGTGCCAATTAATAAAAAATGTATTATTTACATATTTAGGATTTTTTTCAACTTCGGACGTCATTTTATACTTGCCTGTTAAGGGTCACTAATCAAACCAAGCATGATCTTTTGATATTATAACTCAACAAGGTCCTGTTTAAATCAATTTTTTCTCATTTATAAGTCATTTTTGCACATTTTTTCAGATGTTTTTTGAGTTTCAGCTATTCTTTCAACATGCAAAGCAAATGTGCTGAACATATTTCCTTTTGTGCAGAAGGTGTTGTAGTAATGGGCAATCTTAGTTTAAAGCCTGGGTACCACGTTAAAGGTGTTGCCCGAAGTTCAGGTTCCTCTGTTTTCTATCCCGAAAAGGACCCTTTGTTATTGATGCCTAAACAATCATAAAATGAACGATCACGGTTGGAAATGATTAGTTCAGTGTGTCTTAGCCAAAGTGGTTTTCCGAAAATCTGGGCAGAGCTTTCGTGTATCTTCTACGCAATGCAGAAGCATCCCTTTAAGTTGTTCTTCGTCATCTGTTAAAATATCTTTGAATTTCTCCATCAGTCTCACTCCTCTTTCCGCAATACCATTCACTGCCTTGAGGTTGGTGGTAAGAATAAGCTATTCAATTCAGCAGTTTAGTTTAGTAATTATCAATCATGACTGAGCAGTGAGCACAGAACACTATTTCGCAAAATGCGTAAGGCAATCATGTGGTTGCTTGATCACAATATTTTATGGCAGCCAGCACGTGTAGTCCACGACTAGCAGAGCATTTTTGATTCGGTGTTAGTGAGTTAAGTACAAGAGGAAGAAACGAAGGAGCATTTAAGTTTCTGAGAAAATCATATATGAATACTTAAAATATTGTCAGTTAAGATCTAAAGGTAACGAAAGGAAAAACATGGTTTCCACTAGATCTGCAGATTTATTGTATCCTCTTCTTGGTAAGCCCATAGATAGGTTACAGAAATCTATTAATCGGACGTGCGACGAAGTTGTTTTCCCGTGGCAGAAGGTTGCACAAGGTTCCTCTTTTGGATACACTTGTTATATGAGTTTGAATACAATCAAGGCGAGAAGCAACATGTTTTGATATGACTACTGGACAACGCAAGCTCGGGGAAAAAGGAGCTTTGAGGAACAAACTAATGCTTTCAAAACTTACCATGCGAAATTAGAATATCTGTTTCATATTGCTAAGCCGGATATTGAGCTTAGGTTGTGTGAAATAAATTTGAAACTTGTGCAGGATCAAAGTACTGAAAGAAAGTCAATATTTGGCACCAGGGACACTAAATTACTCGCTCGTTTAAAGCGAAAGAAAATACGTAAGTTTGTTCATTGGAGATATATACGGATTAGTTTGTTTCTCAAAGCTCCTTTTCCCCTAAGCTTGCGTTGTTGATATATTGATGTCCATTAAGGTGCATCATTTCCCTCTTTTTTGGAATTTAAATTTGTGCCATTGAAAAATAGTGTCCATATCAGATAAGATTTGACAAAAAAATATGGAGACCCAGGGATCCCCCCAACCACTCCCGCATGCACTCCCAAATTTCGATTCAGCAAAATCGGCTTATCTCAAAAACTAAACAAGATAAACATATAGCGATTGGTATCAAATTTATTGCAACTACTTGATTCAGTTCAAATATGCACAAAAATACATAGATTTAGCACGAAAATACACATCAAAAATTTTTACTTGCTATCATTTTACAAAAATTATTGTAAAATTCTTACAAATTTTGAAGTAGCAGCAAGTAGGAATGTGCAAAAGCTATAAAAGCTTCTGATGGAAGTTGAGAAACACAAGGCGATTAGATCAAGAGTATGGTCTTTCCCTCAAATTCAGCCGACTTAATCATTCATTCATTATATTTATTTAGTCCGTAAATATTGTAAGTTCACGTGACGACAATCAAAAATAAAACAACTAAAAAGCAAAAATTTTTACTTGCTATCATTTAACAAAAATTATTGTAAAATTCTTACAAATTTTGAAGTAGCAGCAAGTAGGAATGTGCAAAAGCTATGAAGATGAATGTTTTGTTTCTTTCCTGGAAGATGAATGTTTCTTACCTGAGGGCGGCTGATGAAGGCTAATAGCCAGAAACAGCGCTGTCTCGCTCTACGGTACAATCAAAAATAAATTACAATTATAGGACAGGGAGACTGCGAAGGGACCATAGGGTCTTCGAGTCAAGCAGCCACCCTAAATTCCAAAAGTTAAGTTAAGATTACCAATAATTATTTTTAGTTAAAAAAGAGAAAAAAAGGAAACGCAGACGATAGGCCCAGATCCAAATAAAGTACAATTTAATTTTTGTTCGTTTTTTTTTTTTTTTTTTAAAGAAAAGATTGATACCGTTAACTGCTGATTAAATAAATTGTTTTCAGTAACCCTCAATTATTAGGTTTTTAAATTTTCTCTTGAATCTACGTGAGTAGCATTCTCTGATGTCAACAGGAATTGCGTTCCAGACCGATACCCCGAGATATTTAATTGAACGTTGTAATTTGGATGATCTATACCTTGGTATATAATAATTGTATCCAATAGTTTGCCTTCTGGTTGCGATTGAGTGATATTTATTAACGTTGGTGAAATAGCCCCTCAGATTAGATGGTATGTCATTGTTAAAATGTCGATGTACAAACATAGCTATCTGCAATTTGACCATATCATCTAATTTAAGAATGTTATATGATTTATAAATACTGTAGTTGAAGTTGGATGTTTGTCATCAAAGCCAGCTATTAATCTAACCGCTTTATTTTGAAGCATACGAATTGAGTTAAGGTAGGTCGAGTAGGTAGAGGTCCATACCGTGATGCAGTATAAGAGATGCGAGTTGAACATGGTATAGTACAATTGTAATAAAATATTTTTAGGAAAAAATCTTTTGACTTTGAACATTATTCCTAATGTGCGTGAGAGTTTTGTGTGAAGGTTTTGAATATGAGATTTGAAGGTGAGATCACTATCAATTTGAATACCTAGGTATTTCGCAGATTTATCTGTATTGATTAAGGCGCCATCAAAAAAGATAGATTGATAATTAATTTGAGCGTTAGATTTGGGCGGTATAAGGAGGGCAGAAGATTTTTGCGTATTTATGCAGAGTTTGTTTGCTGCCATCCAATCGCAGATTCTATTAAGTTCATCATTAATACTTTTAACTAATTTATGTGGAGCATCATCGTTAAATATTAAACAAGTGTCATCTGCAAATAAACGAGGTGTAATTGATGAACAATTAATTATATCGTTGATGTATAGTAAAAATAGCAACGGACCCAGAGTAGAACCTTGAGGAACCCCCGAGTTAATGGGATAGATTTTAGAATGAATAGTGTGATCCAAAATTACAAATTGTTTTCTATCACTTAAATACGATTTGAAGAGGTCGTTAGCTGTTCCCCTAATCTCATAATGTTCCAATTTTTTAATTAATATTTTGTGGTTAACAGTGTCAAACGCTTTTTTAATATCAAGAAAAATTAATTCGGTATGTTGATTGTTATTGATGTTGTCATAAATCGAAGTTATAACATCTGTGAGAGCATGGATAGTTGAATGACTTGCACGGAAACCGTATTGAGTCGGTGCTATGAGTGAGTGTTTGTTGAGAAAAGCTTCGGCTCTTGAGTATATAAGTTTTTCAAAAACTTTAGAAAAGGTTGTTACAAGAGAAATGGGGCGATAGTTTGAAGGATTGCATTTATCTCCTGTTTTGTGAACCGGGACCACTTTTGCAATTTTTAAGTTATCAGGAAATAATCCCAACGTAAATGCACTGTTAACGAAGATTGATAGCGGTTCGGATATGAGAGTGGCAGAAAGTTGAACAAATTTAGCAGGAATATTATCTGCTCCACAACTTTTATTAGGTTTCAGCGAAGAAATTGTATTAAATACTTCAATAGGTTCAGTAGGTTTCAAAAAAAATAGAATTGGGGATTGGTGTCGTTAAAAATTCTTTGTAGGCATTTGTATTAGTAGAGAAGTTGTAATTTTCTTAAGTTTTTGAAGCTATGGTACTAAAATGCTCGCCGAATTTTTCAGCTACTAGTTGTAGATCTTGTTCTATATTATTATTAGTTTTTAGCATTGTGGGAAGGTGTTTAGTTGATTTATTAGGCAACAAAGTCTTAATTAAACTCCACGTTTTACATGCATCGCCCTTGCGGTTTTGAAATTCTTGACCATAATATAGTTTTTTGGCTGTGGCTTGGATATTTGTCAGCTTATTAGCGTAGTCCTTATACATCTTTTTTGATACAGCGTTACCGTTTAAAAAATGTGTTTGATACATTTTCTGTTTATTACGAATAGAAATCAGGAGCCCTTTTGTAATCCACAGCTTGTTGCGAAGTTTTTTATTTTTCCGCGAAATTGCTGAAAAAGGTGCATGTTTGTCAATTATTCGTTTAAATGTGTCAGTAAAGTAATTGAACAAGTGATTGAAATTAAATTTAGTTATTTCGGGAAGGTCACCCAAATATTTATCAACAAACTGCTCAATATCAGAGATAAATAATTCGGAAGAGAAGTTGGTTAAATCTCGTTGAAATATTTTGGTGGATTTGATTTTATGAGGAAGTGTATTGTTAAAAACCATTGCTGCAACTATGTAATGATCGCTAACGTCTGTCTTCACTATCATGGGAGATAAGCGGTGAGACATGTCATTTGTGATGATGTGGTCAATTATTGTTGATGAGGTGTCTGTGACACGGGTAGGTTTAGTAATGACTGGAAAATAGCCTTTGCTGGATAATAAATTTATGTAATTTTGAGCCATAGAAGATCGATTAGATGCCGTAATGTCAATATTAAAATCGCCCAGTATGTATGTTCGCTTGTTAATAAGAACAGGGTCGGACAAAGCATCCTCCTATTTACTGAGGAACGTAGTTGCATTAGTATTGGGGTGACGGTAGAGAGCAATGACGTTGCAATTACAGTTTGAATTTTGATCAGATACGTTTATCCAAAGGTCTTCACAATCTTCATATTCTAACCAATTATGTTTTATAATACGAAAATGTAAATTAGTAGTTACGTAAATGCCCACACCACCTGATTTTTTCTTTAGGGGACTTGTGAAGACAAATTCATAACCTGGTATACCAATGTTTGTCAAGGGGGTAGTTTGAACGCGAGTTTCAGAAACACAAATAATATCCGGCTTAGGTGAAAAGTTGCAAACAGTTTCATAAAAGTTTTCAAAATTTTTTTGGAGTGATCTAATATTAATGTGTAATATAAAAAAAAATCAGCTTTTTCAATTACTTGCAGATTGCTTACGAAGTTTTTAAAAGGTAGCAGATGATTGAAAATCGGTTGCCAATGATTTTATTCCTCGTTCGGAACAGTCTTTGACAACTGTAATCATATTATTTGTTCGCTTGTTTCGTTTAAGAGATTCTTCATTAAGAGACCAGTGTTTCACGTCCTTTTGCAAAAACTCTGTCTCAATATTCAGTACCGTAACCGAAAAAAGTTCCCGAGATCTTCTCTTGTTAAGTCAACCAGTGATGGCTCTTCATTTACTTCTTCTGGAAAATTCGGTTTTCCATTTCCCTTTTTCTTTTTGGGGACTGCAGCATGATGCCCTTTTCCTTGAAGCAAGGTTTCAGCAATTTGTTCTTTTTCCTTATCTACAACGCAGCCGTCAAACAGAGCACCATCTTCTCAAATAAATACCAAAATGAAGCTGTAGCCATTTCAAAGCACAGGATGCAATTGTCGAATCAATTTACTTAAACTGGAGCAGAGTTTTGAGCAGCATTAAATTCGAATAAAGAGTAGAGATTACAGAACTGCATCAAAACCACTACGGAATGTATTTCTTCTTTCAACTTCATGCATACATTCCGTGGTGGTTTCGATGCAGTTCTGCAATCTCTGCTCCTTATTCGGATTTAATGCTGCTCAAAACTCTGCACCAGCTCAAGCAAATTGATTTGATTATTGCATCCAGTGCTATGAAAGAGCTACAGCTCAATTTTTGGTATTTGACTGAAGAGATGGTGCCCCTCTGTTTGTTTGACGGCTGTGCAGCAAATGACGAAAAATAACAAATTGCTGAAACCTTGCTTCAAGGAAAAGAGCATCATGCTTCAGCCCCCCCCCCCCCCCCCCCCAAAAAAAAGGGAAACGGAAAACTAAAGTTTCCAGAAGAAGTAAATGAAGAGCCATCACTGGCTGACATAACAGACGACGAATCCGGGTACTTTTTTCAGTTACACTGAACATTGGGGCAGAGCTTTTGCAAAAGGATGTAAAACACTGGTCTCTTGATGAAGAATATCTTGAACGAAACAAGCGAACAAATAATATGATTACAGTTGTCAAAGACTGTTCCAAACGAGGAATAAAATCATTGGCAACCGATTTTCAATCATCTGCTACCTTTCAAAAAACTTTGTAAGCAATCTGCAAGTAATTGAAAAAGCTGATTAAGTCGGCCTAACTCGAGGAAAAGCCACACCCATGATCTAATCGCCTTGTGTTTCTCAACTTCCATCAGAAGCTTTTATAGCTTTTGCACATTCCTACTTGCTGCTACTTCAAAATTTGTAAGAATTTTACAATAATTTTTGTAAAATGATAGCAAGTAAAAATTTTTGATGTGTATTTTCGTGCTAAATCTATGTATTTTTGTGCATATTTGAACTGAATCAAGTAGTTGCAATAAATTTGATACCAATCGCTATATGTTTATCTTGTTTAGTTTTTGAGACATGGCAATTTTGCTGAATCGAAATTTGGGGGAGCCTGCGGGAGTGGTTGGGGGGATCCCTGGGTCTCCATATTTTTTTGTCAAATCTTATCTGATATGGACACTATTTTTCAATGGCACAAATTTAAATTCCAAAAAAGAGGGGAAAAAATGCACCCTACTGTCATGCTTGGAAAAAAAAGTGGAATTTTGGAGCGTCCTAATGTGAACAAGCTCAAGATTATTTGCTTCGAAATAACTGAAAGATTTGCTGTGAGGTTAATTCTCTGCTGCGACACACCAAAGGTTTCCAAAATAGTATTTACAGCAGTTGGGACTAAAATAAAGCAAAAAAATGAGTTGTCGGACGCTATGCAGTGAATCTTGTTAAAAATTAAAAAGGACCAACGCACTGAACAAAGCAAAAACCAAAATCTCCCAAGTATTGCTGCTCATCGAAAAATAGATTTTCATGATAAAACTGCCTTGAACAACATTTTAACACCATACATAATGCAGCAACAGGAAAAAACATAAAATAAAATTGATAATGGTCAAAGTTGGCTTATCTCTCATAACAAAACAAAAAATTATTGAATGAAAAAGTCGCTGGGAGCCTGGGACTAATTTTGAAAAAAGTCAACGAAAATATCGGACCTACTTCAACCGGTATGCAAACAACACACACAACATGATAATATGCATATCGTAGCACAACATTAAAATGATTTGAACAAACCATTTATTACTTAGTAGAGTTAATTGGTTGATAAGTTATATAACTAATTTGGCTTTTAGAAAAGCGCTAAATCTGTCCAAAACAAACTTGCAATATTTTCTACAAAAATTAAATTGAAGTGTTTTAACAAGAGTACAAAAATACTGCCGTTTGAAAGAAAAAGTACTTCATACTAATGTGCAAATTAGAAATTCTACTTACAAAAACATTGTGGTACTTCTCCCCAAGAGCCATTTTCGTCACAGCGTGCCTTTTCTAATGATGTATCAGAAATTGCATATCCGGCATCACAGATGTATGTGATCGTTGCTCCAAATGTGTAATCGTCGATACCTCCATTATCAAATCTTCCATTTTCCGGCGCAACCGGGGTAGGACACGAAACGACTACGTTAAAATAGATTATTTTCATAAGCTTCATTGTGACAAAATGATCGAGGAAAGAAGTTTTTACAGCAAAAAAGTTCAAAACTTCATGATACTCGAGGCATCACGCCGAAGTGTGCTTAGCGCTTGAGCAACACAGCTCCGAAAAAACGTGGCAGCGGCTGCGAACTGTTGACGACATTGCGTTCGATTTGACCGGAACATGAATCAAAGCCCAGACCTTCTGCACCGTTAACGATGATCTTAACCACTACAACAGCAATGAACCAAAACTAAGCAGGGCACTGAGGGAGGACAAGGAGCTTGCATGCACTTCACTGAGTCAACACACATCATTATGTAATGCATGCTAGCTCCACCAACATCACAAAAGATGCTTTAAAGGGGAACTGAAGAGCAAAACTGTTTTTTCAGAAATGGCGTTAAAAATTACACTGAGTTCTATACTGACTGCAGAAATTTTTAATCATTTTTAATTGACCAGATATTAAACGTTAAACTTGTGATGATGACGTCATGGAGGTCTGTGACGTCATTGAAAAACGTGTTGATTACAGACAGCGGTAAGGTTTGCGTAGTTGCGTGCGTGCAGTGGTGCGGAACGTACAGACCTCCTTGACGTCACGATCACAAGTTTAACATTTAATTTCTGGTTAATTTAAAATGATTGAAAATTTCTGCAGTCAGTATAGAACTCAGTGTAATTTTTAACGCCATTTCTGAAAAAACAGTTATGCTCTTCAGTTCCGTTTTACAATTTACGCCAGACAAGCTCATTGCTGACCGGCCGTTAGCTCAGTTGCTAAGCGCATGCTATCGGTGCTGGAGGTCTGGGGTTTGATTCCCGGGCCGGTCAAATCTACACAGTGTCGCCAATGACTCGCCACCGTTGCGACGTTTCTTCGGAGCTGTGTTGCCCAGGCGCTAAGCCGCGGAGATGGACCCCGCAACTCGTTGCACGCTTCGGCGTAATACGGCGAGTATAATGAAGATTTGATTTGATTTTAGGCTCATTGCTCAGTCATATCGCTACCAATAGTAACCCCAAAGTAAAGGTTAAGCAACTATGAAAAAATGCCAAATAATGTTACAGCAGTCAGATTTACTAGATGACAGTCAGTTAATCATTCACTTATCTAGGACTAAAGAGATAAAAAAGACAAACTTTTAAACAAACATTGCACTAATTTGACAACAAATCAATGAGTTTTTTGCAAAATTAGAAGCAGCTTAGAGTGTCAATGTGCTGCTAATTTTGTTTGAGACACCCATGTAGATAACAATAAATGACCAAGATTTTAAAAAAATGAAACCACAATCTACAACTGACTTTCACAAGTAGGTACTGAGCCAGTCCACACTGTAGCTCCTCCACTTGAAAAACAAAATCTTCGTTCGACTCCAACAAGATTGAAACCTGCGGACGTTGCAAAAAATATTTTTGTTTGTATTGTATACTTATCCTGCTATCACAAGAAAATGATCAAAGCGCTCTATTGAGCTTGCTTAGGAGGAGTGCCGGTCATCTGTCTACCACTTTAAAATGGGAGAATCCAGTTAAATGCCTTTCCCAACGGCGGCACAACAAGTACACTTGCCGGCTGATTCTTCACACAGTTCCTTTAATGTTGATCATCAAGAAAGAATGCTGTGAATACTAATTTTAAAGTCATTGGTTTGAGCCGACTCGGAATCAAACCAGAGTCTACTGCTCCAGAGGCAGCCGCTCTTACTACTCGACCACCTGAGCTGTTATCCCAATAAAAATTGAGAAGAAAGGGATTGCGATAACAATTCAAAATCATTTGCAAAAAAGAGTTTCTGATCGAATAAGCCGTGAAAGAAGAATAAACTAAACCTAGAAATTAACAACTCTACGAAGAACAAGGCTGCATTCGAGGTTGAACACCGTGAACTAATGAAAAAAGAATAACGAGCAAAAAGAAAATAACAGTTTCCTACAATCTTCATTGAGTCAAAATATTATGCTACTGTAAATATTAATAATAATACGAAATAATTTGAACATTACCATTTATTACCTGGATGGCAAGTATATGTGGCTGTGTTACCAAACACTGTTGATGGGTATGTTACATCACCATTCAATGGACTACCAGGAACACCACAATCATCAATAACACACTGAAACACAGCATCTGTCCATGTTCCATCAGATAGGCATGTTTGTGTTACGACTGAGCCAGATAATGTATATCCTAATGCAAATAACATAAAGTTAGCGGCCAGTTGGTGTAGTGAATAATGATGTAGGAGGCCTGGGGTTAGATTCTTGGGCCTGTCAAGTTGAACGAAGTGTGGTCAATGGCTTGCCACAGCAGCAAAGTTTCTTTGGAGCTGTTTTGACCAGGCGCAAAACTGCATATGGATCTCGCTACGTGTTACACACTTCGGCATACTTATCGCAAGTGCAATAAAAATTTGATTTTGTTTTAATACCGTCATACTGCTGCTGCACCAGCTTTAACCCCAAAAATTTTTGCAACGTCAGTCTTTAAAATTATGGTGGCATTTTTTCAACTGAGTATTGATAACAAAAGCAGAAACAATGTAAAGCAATATCTGGCAGTAATATTTCTTCTACATTAATTTACAGTCAGTTCTAGGCAAACAAACTTACGTCATTTTTAAACCTCTTTCTTTAAATTCAAGCAAAACAACTGAGCTTGGATTATGTTGCATCCTCAAGTATATCAAATTGCTAAACTTTTCTATTCATGTTAATGTAGCTATGATGTGTTCTAAGACTTTTTCAAAAATTTTGAAAATGTAATAAAAAGTCAAATCTTCATTATACTCGCAGTATTACATCAAAGAGTGTAATTAGTGGTGGGGCTCATCTCTGCAACTAAGCACCTGGGCAACACAGCTCCTAAGAAAGGATGCAGCAGTGGAGAGTCATTGGCAATACTGTGTCTGATATATGACCAACCTGGGATTCAAACCCCAGATCCCTGCACCAATAACACTGCCGTAAAAACTGAGCTAAACCTGCCGGTTCGAAAATGTTATATGTTGACAAAAACGTTACACTTTATTAATTTAATAAAAATTGTTTACAAATAATCATGCTTCTCATTGCCTGCTTGTATCTATATAATGAACAGTTTTATCGTTTCTTATTCCTGCAAACAGCATCGCAAGTTAAAAAAATTACATACAACAAAACAGGGGCGGTATACTGCTCAACTTTTGTGCACTTAACACAATGTGTTAACTTAATGAGCAAACAAAGTTAACGCATTGTATTAAGTGCAACAAAAGTTGAACCAAGTATACCGCCCAGAGGTTTCTCATCATATTTAAACGTTAAGCTTCGATTTAACCATAAGATTGCAAAACAGTACCTGATCTACAAACATAGGTGACTACAGCATCTTCTTTGTAAGAGTCTTGGATTGGTATATAGAAAGAACCATCGATAAACTCTGGTTGATCACAGTTACCTGAGTTTCAAAAAATTAGTTTATCAAAACATTCAGGAGCATTTTGCAAAATTTGAACATATTTATGTAAAGGCTCAACTCCACTCTGAACCTTATTTAATGCTCAGTTTTTATCGCAAATATTACACTGATGCAATAAGTTAAAACTCACCAGTATTTAAAATCAAAATAAAAGCAACACTACTGCTGAATAATTTCTATTGGAAACCTGCACACAGATATATCTTTGATCATAGGTTGATTATAACTTATCTTGAAAAATTTTACTTGACCTGGGCCAGTGGGCTGTTGTCACTTAAGTAGGCTTGCAATGCCAGAGCCTCGTTAAATTCAAAAAAAGTTTTATCAATTAAAATAAACCAACTTCACTGATGTACTCAGTACTGTACCTATCCAAATCCTCAATTTAAAAAATCCAAATAACTTGCCTAAAATTTTACGGCAAGTAAAACGCTTATCGAGTTCACATGTACCTTTCTGTACCATAATCAAACTTGTAACATCATTGGGTGTACCGGTGTATTTACAGTTTGTGATGCAACAAAGTTTTGACTATTTTTGCCTTCAAAAACCGTATAATGTAGGAGTATATAACTGAAGATCTCATTAGTATGACAATGAAAGCAATTACCGGTATAGGAAATAAAATTACTTAACCAGTAGTCCAGTAAATGCTGAGAGAAATTTCATGCATTGGCTCAATAAAACATACGGTAGAACAAAAAATAACTTCCTGTATAAGGTATATTCTGTACCACATTTAAACATAACTATAAACTCACCATTAACAATAACTGCTTTCAATAAAATTACGCCCAAAAAAAATAGCCAAGACATTGCGGACAGTTGAAAAAATGCTGATAAGAATCTTAAAACAAAATAACTGGTGTAAAATAAAAACAGGAGATGGGTAAATCAATGGTTAAAATACCCACACAACCCAACATACTGAACTGCTGAACACTGTTCCCTCCAAGTTTTTAGTCAGTGCGAATTAGCCCAAATATATATTTCAATAAAAAATTGGCCTAAAGGTTTTTGGGGTTTAGAGAAAGTTTGATTCAATTTTTGCCTCAAAGTTGAGTTTCCAGAATATAAAACATTTATACAAAACATAAAACACCATTGCATGATATCCTGTGAAGTCCGTAAAATCAAGAAAAAGTAACAGTTAGAGTAGCCGTTGTGACAAAAAAATCTTGCAGTTACAATGCACCAAACTTCGAACACAATATTTTGTTTCAAAAAATTTTACATTTACACCAGTGCACGCAAGATTAAAAGTTCTTTGAGAGTGCGTCGCGACAAGAAAATGTTTGAGAGCCACTGACTTACAGCATGACCATAAATTAAAGTGATTTTTAAAAGTTTAAGCCAGATTGAGGTTAAACCACCTACAAAAAGTTAAACAAAAACTTAGGTTACCAAATCGTTTATCAAGTTTCAAAAAATTTCGATAATACATAGAGCAAGAAAACTTTTGCGCAAATAAGTTACTCAATCAGAAGTGCTACGTTAATCCTGTCAAATATTTATTGCTTGTTGGGTGTTTGCACATTGTTAATTAGCCTATTTAGCAAGTAAGATTAAGCTAAAATATCATAACTTGACACTACAATTTCGATGATCATTATTTAAAGATTCAACACTGTCTCAATTAAAGCGTTTCTATTCTTACACAAAACATCACATTACTTCTAGCTTACAGACGCAAATCCATAGAAGTATAAAATCAACAAGCTAAACAGTGCATTTAATCCCTATCAAGGATATGCTTGCGTTATAGCTTATGATGAACAAACTTTTTTATCAACCTTACCTCAGGGGATCACAAATTAAATGTGTAACTGATAACAATAAAAAAAAAAAAAAAAAGACCACAGTAGCTACAACCACAGATTATATTCACTACTGAGGAAAATGCTTCAGAATAAAAAATACTTCTCATTTCCACGTTATGCACTACAATCAGAGGTGGGCACTTCCGCACCTCCGCTCCGAGCGGAACATCAGTTTCGGAGCGGAATGCAAAGAGCGGAACATGCTAAAAAAAATGGAGCGGAATGAAAGGTGCGAAACAGCAAAAAATAACTTCCGCTCCTCCGCACCACAAAACTGCGGCAGGTTATTTTGTATACAGCTATTCAACAAATACAACTTTGTGTTCGAAGCAATTCGAGAAAATGGCCATCTCGGTTTTCGAATCTTGCATTTCAATCAATAAAAGCTAATTGTTTATCTCTGTTGAAGGTGTGATCATAGAATAATCTATGGTGTGATGTTGTGTTCTATTGTTTCCAGACGTGCGAAATCTGCTGTCGCTCGGAATATCGCGATTTCGCTACGCTTTTCGACGTCGCCGACTCGCCAATTCACTGACACTGCGCAAAACTGCAGAGTGCAGATGGATTGCAAGATCGCTTGCTCGCGATAAAGCTTCGTTAGTTTAGTTTTAATTTTTAAGGTATAGAGAGTGGTGAACTGTTACTAAAAAGCGAGTTAGACAGTTAATTCCTAGTAAAATGTTTTAATTTTAACCACAGTTTAGTGCGCCGAAAGCAACACTAAGGAGTCAGGACTACGAATGGAAGATAGGTAGCATATTACTGTTTTTAAATTTAACTTTTTACGATAAATAGGACGCAATTTTATGACTTTTTACGATAAATATAAATAGGACACGATAATCGATAAGTTCAAGAAATAACTTTGGGTCTAATCTGAGTTCCTTCAAATTCAAACTATAGGATAGGCTTCTCATTCTAGTTTTGTAAAGTAAAGTTGGCTGCAGTTGTATGTGTTGCATCTCTGAAAGACAATATTTTGCAGTCTCGAAAGTATAAAAAAACTAGCGTAATTTTATTATAGCGTACGGTATCACAGTAATTCGGTAGCGTAATACCTGACCTATCAGTACCTCGAAGTCGATGGACAAATTTGTGCTGCAGTCCCGAAGAAAACAAATTTTATTATAGCGTATCGTATCACAGTAATTCGGTAGCGTAATACCTGACCTATCAGTACCTCGAAGTCGATGGACAAATTTGTGCTGCAGTCCTGAAGTGTTTTGTACGAATTCGTTTTTATTTCCGCTTCTTTTTTTTGTATTAAATTTCAAAAGCAAACGGCTGTATCAGCACCTTTTTCTTCGTGTATGTTTTGCTACAATGTTACTTAAGAATATGAATAGTAGCCTACTGTCCGTACATCCAGGCCAAATAGGCGAATGTGGTAACGCTTGAAAAAATTTTTTTAAGAAATGAGTTATTTATTTAAATTATGGTGCGGAGGAGCGGAATTGAAGGAGCGGAACACCAAATCCCAAAAATGGAGCGGAGGTGCGGAGTGCGGAACTCACCTCCAGATGGAGCGGAGGTGCGCTGTGCGGAACACCAAATTCGTGTGCGGTGCCCAGCTCTGACTACAATACAACCACAAGAAAACTTGTTTCATACGTTTAGTGGGCTTTAGGCCAGCGGTGGTTGGTTCTAGTTTCTGCATCATAATCAATTTCTTTATGTCATGGATAAAAAAGCGATTATGATGACATCAATAAATTGATTATGATGCACAAACTAGAACCAAGAACAGTGCGCTAAAGTCCACTCAAATTGGACGCGTAGACGAGGTACACATATGTACGGACAGATTGCTCTTAAGCTGAGTGCAGTAGACTATTGAATCAGCACAAATTGAGGCTTATTTCGTTTATTATACCTGACAGTCCGGTGCACCTTATGTAAGAACTAGGAAGCATTGAAAGCTACTTATAGACAGCGTGATTTACACTCTGTTGAGCCTTAAAATACGGTATGTCTTTTTTTAATGAACACTTTTTCAATCAGATGCTTGTAAAAAACACATCAAGCAGAAGTAATAATTATACGTGGTGAATCATTGAATTCCTACAGTGATAACACTAACACTAAACTTGACTTTTGGACAGAAAGTCAACTTAACATATTCACAAAAATTGCTGGTAATAACTGCAGAGATATCATAAATATCACGTCTAACTCTTCATTTACATCGATGATAGCATAAGAGCTGAAATCAATCTAAATATGTATCAGAAGTAATGTTGTGAATGATTTCGACAAAAGCTGAAGTAATTACCAGCAATCGAGTTTCGATGCAAAATCGTTAACAACCTTTGCCGTGCGATAGTGATTCTCTGTATCGTTTCTACATCCTAATGAATCTTGCTATAGAAAAATTATGTTTTTATCTCTCTATACCCGTCTATCACAACAAGGTGATGTAAGCTCTTGACTGAAAAATATATTTAGACTCACATAACAACTAATGACATTTTCATGCTCCCAGTTGATTTCATTTTCACAAATTGACAAATTAGCTATTTGTGACAAACATCAAGCACAACCATAATTGAAAAGTTTAACAAACGACAAAAAGAAACTACTTGAGAAAAAGCCCAACCGAAGTAAATGGATCACCCTTTCGTTATTGGATCTAATTATCAAGACTGAAGTGCTTTAAAAATCAACTACGATTTGTTTCTATCGTCTCTTCTTTAACAACCCATTCACGCCGAAGCCTTCAACATTTCAAAGCTTAACCTTTCGAAAGGTACTTTCTGTTATATGTGATACTTTCTAATAGTTTTTTCTGAAGACTTTTTGCTTCTGTAAAGAATTACGGTATTTCTACTGGCACTTAATATCGATTGATTGATTGACTTAGTTTTTTAACATTTCAAAAGATGTAAACATGTGTTCAGAATAAGCAACTAATGTCAAGATGCAATGCATAAAAGTCCTTGGTGTGATCGATCTACACAGTTGTGAAGCATTGCAAAATTACCGTACGTAACACCAATTAATCACTCCAGCTGACAAGCATGCAATTTCGCCTTTCATGGAATAGCACAAACACCAAAAAAACAGTTGAAAGTAGTGTGTATATACTAAAGCTCTGAGAATATGTTACAAAAACTTGATCGCAGCACAATGAGACACAAATTCAGTAAAAGTGACACTATGACAACTCACAATATTTTGAAGCTCTTTCTACCCACATTTTGTTCCAGTAATTTTTAAAAATGCCCAAATTGCAGATGGAAATAAGAAGTTTGAACACGTCACATTGTTTAAGTTTGAACTCAGAAAGCAATGTATTTTTTCTTTCAAATTCAATCTAGTGATCAGTTTTGCCCATTAAAATGAACATGGAAGTGAATATGAAGATAAATGGACCAGAACATGATGATCACAACAAACACATTCTAAAATTTTTTCACAAAAACAAAAATCTTGTTTCACGTACTGCCCAGCCAATATCAATTAAGTACAAGCATCTTTTGCATTACATAAATCCCAGAGAAAGCTCAAGCTACACTGGAATATGAATCTAAACAAATACAAGCATCAAGATCAAATTGGTTTAATCGTTAAAATTCGCGTCAATTACTAAATATTTTAATAAGCACACAAAATATTTTAGAACGTATAACAGCTTGATTGCGTCCACTCACATTTCGCATTTTTACGCCAAATTATCTCGAAAGCGAGAGATACTAAGGCCAAGAATTCTGTCGCCGAGTCAATCACGCCCAATAGCGACAACCCGATCAGAACTAAACTACCCCGTAAAATCATTGCATTTTTTGCTCCTTTACAATCTGAGCCACGTTTGAAAAATCATCATCACCACGAAATCATAAACTCACATGCATAAAGTCGAAAAATCATTTCCTACGAAGTGGGTGCATTCACACCGCTGTGTTTTGACCAACACTTGTAACATGAGCAGAGATGGGCATTTATCGAGATAATTTATCGGCGATAATTTTTTACCGATTATCGTTGCCAATATAAAAATTATCGATTATCGTTATCCTCAAAATAGTTTTGATTTATCAATTACCGATATAGCTTTTTAATATATTTTGTTATCGCCAATAAAATATCGCGATAAACGATTCTTTATGCTCACAATGTTCAAAGTTAGTGAGTTAGCGCTATGGAAAATTACACTGTGATCCTGAAGTGTGGTTGCATTTTCAAAACATCTCTCTTTGTTCTGTTTGATGCCACGGCAGAGTCGGTGAACTACTCTCTTTTCTTGAAAATGTAGGAGCACGTTTTTGCGATGTGATTTGCAAAAAAAAACTTTGTTAAACACATTGAAAATTTACCGCAACATTTATTGGAAAAATTCATCGGCGATAATTTATCGATTATATACTGATATCGCTTTAAAGAATTGAGATTTATCGATTTCGGTATCGCCCAATGCGTTTTTGACATTATCGGTTATCGTTATCGCTTTAATACAGAAAGGTTTATCGTGCCCATCACTGAACATGAGATCAACAAACCCAGGTCTAAGAGCAAACTGTGTCCCCTTTGAATAAGGCCACCACTGAGAATAACAGTTTCAATACATCGTTGACTGCACTGCAGAACATTTCGGCATGAAATACAACGAGAATAATAGTACAAAGGTTAATCAATGCAAAAAGCAAGAAAATTGCAATAAATATTGCAAAAGTTAAAAAAACGCGTATTGAATCCAGAACAAAATCACAAAACACATAATACGCAAAACAAAACTAAAGGTTCGTTTATAGAAAGTCATATTTCAAAAGCGATGAAAGGCGTGGTGACAAAAATAGGACAACGCAAGCACTACAAGGGTTTGTAAACATCACAAAATATCATTAGTGTTCGTCAGGAAAAACATAAGCGCTGTGATGCGCGAAACGTAAATCCATAGGAAGTGAATGACGAAGTGGCAGGCACTACCATAAGCCAGCAACTTATGTATCGGTATCACTGTTCCCTCTCGGATACCAAATTTGGGAAAAACTGAGGGATTTAGGCAAATTTTAGCAATCTTTCTCGAATATTCTAACTGGAAATAAGAATTTTGGCCAAATTTGAATCAATATGTTCAATGTAGTTTGATGTAGAATGAAAGCGCAATATTGTGAAAACTCAAATCCAAGCCAAAAATTACGATTAGTCTTTCTTTAACCCATGAAAACTATAACCAAATTTCATTAAATTCTTAAATTGGGAAATTTACACTAGCTAAAATCTTGGAGGGAACATGTCATCAAACACTATCTATTACATGTGGCACATAATATCCTTGTAGTATCACGAAACCTAAGTAAGTGCTTTACTCTTCCATGATCCCACATTTTTTAGCCAAAGGTATTTTATCTTTCTCATATTTTACTTATTGGAATTAAACAGGGTTTGTTGGTCGCAAACGTAAATGATGGAAATGCCCGTACTTCGTATAAGCACGAAAAATGATGGACAAAGTTGATTAATTTACACTTCACAAAGCATGCTGCTCTCAGCACTTCAAAAACCGTTTAGATCATTTCAATAATTATTGCAAATGCACTAAAAACACGACTGCGAAAACTGAAAGCAATCACGGCAGCCAAATCAAATCAGAATCAATTTTAACCACTTCAGTCGCGAATTCGATCAAAATTCTTGCGGCAAAAACCTAACCACTTTGAAATGGTTCTGCTGCATCAGGACAAAATATACCCACAGTCAATGGCGCCGACTTGCAGGGAGACGGGGAGGTTAAACCTCCCCATAGCTTGCAGCATGGTGAGAAACATGGTGAGAAACCTGGTGAGAAACCTTTGCAGCATGGTGAGAAACTTAAACCTCCCCATAGCTTGCAGCATGGTGAGAAACCTTCCCGTAAAAATATCTCCCATTTATACGTTAAAGAATATTATTTTGTTCATGAAGTAAAAATCCGCTGTTTGTCTTAATAAAAATTAACCTGATATTTATAGGAGTATTTTTCATTACTGCTGGCGTATTAACATCAGAAAGCGTACCGTTCAAACGCGTACTCATGCAAGAAAACTACAACTCAGAACCTTACGCAAACGCATTTTAGCGTGCTCAGGTTATTTTACGTGATGGTACGTGCACAGTGCACACGTGTATAAGCGCATTCACACAGCATCAAACACTTCGGTTTCAGCAATTCAGCATACCGTTCAAGCAAGCGGTGCTAAGATGTAATAGCATTGTACACAATGAGAATTGTTAAAGCGAAGAAAGATTCGCAGAAAAACTGTTCCATAATACTGTGCAGCATATATTACCAATTTCAAACACACGAAATAATAATGAGAAAATTTTTCAACCTCGAAAGATCAAATATGCTTAGCAGGGGCGCACTCAGAAATTTTCAGGGGGGGGGAGCATGAAGGAATTTCTCCACGTTAAGGTACAATTTTTTCTTGTAGAATCTAAGCGATAAAGGCTTTTGGCGTGTATCGGAGGAACCCAAAGGGAAGGGCGTGAACATTGGAGCTGAGCTACCCTGCGTACGCCTAATGCTGAGCGTAATTACTTGCCATTTCAATGTGTCATCTCTAAAATTTTTTCATAATTTTGTTTGCGTTAATTCGCCATGAGCAAGCCCAAAGCGCGTTGCTATCGTTTATTTGGAAACGAGCTTATTGTTTGTAGCGATGAAATAAAAATAATGTACGAGAAATGTGATACATCCAAAATCTTAAGGATTGTTGAGATAAACTCGCTAACTCGCTCGTCTCCGGTTGAATTAAATGCTGATCGCAAAAAACGAAAGTTTGAAAACTGCTTGTTCTGCATAGCACAACGGGTTTCCACACAGTGATTTGATTTGAGCGTGAAAAACAAAAACCTCCCCATGTTTTAACAGTAAGTCGGCGCCAATGCCAACATTGCTACAACAAATACTTCAACAATGCGTAACATGCAAGCAATTGCATCAACAGAAACTAACTCTTACAAGCAACAAGTTGCGCCATGCTCCTACTAATTTCAACCAAAACTAAGTAGTAATAAGTAAGTGTAGTCAAGTTGTTCTACTTTTATCAATAAAAGCAAATCGTAAAAACTTTCAGAACTAAAAAATCGACAGCACATGAATACTATCTGATAAAAGAAATTATTGCAACATGCAGTTAAGTATGCGAAGATCAGAACATAGATAAATTAACAAAATTGCCCTGCTTCAACAATAAATAGTCAAATTAAACCAAAATTACAAGTAGACAATCTTTAACATATATCAGTGACAAAGTATATTACATTCACCCTAAATCGTAAGCTATACTTCAGAAAGCCTACGTTAGGCATCACTGTTGATACAACCCTTATTATCTTTGAGAAAGGCATGCAAGAAAAAATGATGTGCAGAACTTTGAGATAGAGATGGCATGGGCCGCTACCAGAGTCGCCAACGAGCCGTTGACCGGTTTTTTACAGGTCCCATACCGGTCCAGTTCCACATTTTGGTTCTTACTAGGCCGTTAACAATTTTTGAAGTCCCTCTAAATTTTCATGATAATTCAAAGATTAATAAGAATGGCTTTGGGTCGGCCGAGCTTCATTTTTGGGATGAATTGCGGGTAATGGGCTAGAGGTTTCGGGCTATGGGCGGTCCAAGAACAAAAAGTCAGCCCGTGCCATTTCTAATCTCCGTGAAAAATTACGTCATCATGCACAAAACTATCAGAGCGAAATTTGATGTTTCTTAGTGTCATTGCTCTCACAGAAGTGTGACATACGATTGGACTCTTTAGTATCAAATTAAGCCTTGGTACGATCAATGGTTCATTCTTTTAAAACGCAAAATCCTCACATCATAAAATTGAATTTCGCGAATTTTAGTCAATTTTTCACAAAAACATTTGGCTTATTTAGTTATAAGCAAACTCAAGTAGGAGATAATTAGCTAATCAGAAAAAACATTAAACAAGAGATACCTGTGTCTGGAGTACGATCTTCACTTGTTGTGTCTGGGGTACTAACCGTTGTTGTTGTTGTTGCATCTGGGGTACTAACCGTTGTTGTTGTTGTATCTGCAACGGTAGCAACAGCGGTAGGAGCTGCTCCGCTACCTAATTGAAAAAATCAAATATTCATCATACTCGCTGTACTACGCCGAAGCGTGTAACGAGTGGTTGGGGACTCATCTACGCTGCTTAGCGTCCCAACAACACAGCTACGAAGAAACACCGCAACGGCGCGACACTGTGTTCAATTTGACCAGCCAGGAAATCGCACCGCAGACCTCCCGCACCAATACCGATGTCTCTAACCACTACACTAACAGGCCAGAAGCACGAAAATCATAAACTGAGGTTATTTTCAAATTAAATTGAACGGAAGAATCAACAGTAATTGAGAGAGACTCCGAAGGGACCACTCAATAATACTGTATGTCAAATGCAATCGGCTCCAGCCGCGAATCGAACTCGTCACGTAGGGTCTGTCACCTGCGTGCGGTACCGCTAGGCCATGTAGTTGACAAGCTTTGTTCTACGTGCAAGAACACCTAGAAAAAATTTAGCATACGTAGCTTAAGCAGTAAGCGACGTATCCAAGCGATAACGTGGCCACTGCCCACTGCTCAGATTACAGATCCCACGTGACGGGTTCGATTCACGGCTGGAGCCGATAGCGTTTGACATATATACTCGGTGGCTGCTTACTCCAGTAAGCTCACTTAGCAGTCTCCCTCAATCTGCTGTAACTTCTGTTTAATATAATTTGAAAAAAGCGTAGAAGCGGCGTACAAACAAAACTAAAAGGCAGCAGTCCCCTAGAGCGACTCAAAATGATAAAAATTAACACGATACACGCTAAAACATTGTCGAATATTGATGCTGAATAATTCACTGGTAGAGGAAGTTCATAAGACAAAAGTAAGTATATATTTCCTCTACTTGTATTAATATAGCTCTCACATGCTGTTCTTGATAATCCTATTTCATCCAAATAAATATTACTTTCCGAGTTTTCTACTTGAAAAGACCACTGTACTCCGCCAACACCTGGATCCAGATCAACAGCAGCTTGTGTCCATGGCATTTGTGATCTTCCACCATTAAATGCTTCAACTGTATTGCTAAAATGAAAAATTAAATCAACGCAAAAAAAAAAAAACGCAACGGCATCATCTCACTTTGCTTCTAAGAATTTCAATAGATAATCGTAGCGCTTGACTCCAATTTACAAAATCTCAGGCTAATTAGAGCGCAATAAAAAAATTCGTTACGAGCAGAATTTGATCCCACGCACGCATCTTTTAGTAACGTGTCATCAACCAGCACATACCCATAGGCGTCGATCCGGAGGAGGCAGAGGGGCGGCGCCAGAAGCGTACCCAGCAAATTTCAAAGGAGAGGAGTTGTAAAAAAAACTCGATTCTGCACTCTGGAGCGGATACAAAAAAATTTGGTAAGGGGGATGAAATTTTGAATTAGGTTGAATGTTAACCAAATACAAAGACCCATAAAAGACGTATTCTTACCTATTTTCAAACGTTTTTTTTCCGAAAGAATTATTTTAAAGCATTTAAGAATAAAAAAGACCGTGGGGTGTCCGAGGGCGTGCTTCCCAGGAAAATTTTTAAAAATTTACATGCTGTAGTGGCCATTTTAGTACTTTTTGAACAGTTTTTACATTCATTTGGTTTCAACTTTCTGCCCCTAAATTTGAGTGTTTCACCAAATATAGTGCATTTTCTTCGTACATTTTCGATTATGCGTGCTTTGGGCGTGAGGCTTATTGTTATTGAAAAGGTTCGAAATTATGGAAAAATTGTATTCATCAAAAACATGTTGGAAAATGGCTAGTGGGGGAATGCATCCCCCACACCTCCCTGGATCCGCCCCCGCCCGCACTGATAACAATGTCTCTTACCACTACTCCAACTAGCCGATTTGGCTTCAGTATGATGTGAGACAAATTCTGTCACAGCTGTTTTAAAATAACAGCACGAACTGCACTTGCACAGTTTGGAGACTTCACTTTAAAAACAAGAGTTTGGTTTCAAAAAAGGGGAGTTTCGATCCCCCAACCCCCCCCCCCTGGGTGCGCCACTGGGCGGCGCCTCCTCGGGTCTAACACCGAAGGGGGCGACATGTGTCGGGGCCCTCGCAGAGTTTCGATACCTATGTTAAAAGTTAAACGCACGCACAGCAGCTAACACGGTTCCAAGGTACAACAACGCAAAATCGTGGTGATGTTTTGTCGCAATGTTACGCTCGCGCTATATGAAAGACAAAAAGAAAGTTGTGAGTGCGTGCTCAGCGACGATGCTATACTGGTAATTTGGAAAATCGTTTTAAACCCTATTACGCCAGAGCTCTTTTCAGAGTGTCAGAAGACTGGGGGGACCCGTTGTGTTCGCTCGTTTTGAACACAAATAACTTCGCACATACTCACTCTAAAACGACGGTGAAAGTTTAGGAAAGCAGATAATTTCATTGTTATTTCGCCTGTATCTTTTTTATGACACGTCTAATTTATTCATGCGCTGATTGCGCTTTATTATATCGTATTTTCCAAAAAAGTGAACCACGTTTTGTTGGGTATTTTCTCGGTGAAACTCAAAATTATTGAAATTCTATACACAATAATCCAACCATATTCTTTATACTTTTACGTGATATCTAAAAACTTGGCTGCCAATAATGCGAGTATTACCAAATTAAAAGTGATGTTTGAAAAAATTTAGTATCAGAGTTTGAAAAAATTTCAAGAAAAAATTGACGCCTATAACCACCACATAAGTACTACCGGAGACATGATCTTAATCATCACCCACGGTAATCTGATGACGGTGGCGCTAAAGTTCTGGTCAAATACTGCTTGACCTCAAAAAAGAAATCAAATCTTTATTATAATCGCGGTATTTCGCCGCAGCGAATCGTGCGTCCATCTCCACGTCTTGGGTTCTGGGTAACACAAAAACGTCGCGGCATGGTGACACTGTGTCAGATTTGACCGACCCGGGCATCGAACTTCAGACATCTTGCACCAATATCGACGTCGTCAACCACTACGTCAAATGGTCGGTCACAGCTAGACTTATAAATCTTAAAACTGATTTGAAACGCAAGAACAGGATTTGAAGCGATTGTGTAATACCTTCTCGGTTCAATTTTAAATTTTCACATGACGTACTCATAACATCACCTTTTTCACATCCGTTTTAAGCACTTTTGGCATAGCAATCGGACACTGTGACGGCTTGCAACCGCTGCGACGTTACTATGCTGCCCAAGCGCTAAGTCGCGGAGATGAGTACGTCACTCGTTACACGCTTCGGCACAGCGAGCATAATGAAGATTTGCTTTTCCTTTTGTTACTCTAATACCTAAGTTCACTTAAATATCGAGGAGTGATAATGCGTTCAATTACAGGACAAAACCGTGTTCAGATTTTACCAACCCGTTGGTGGTGACTTGAACAGTGAAATCTCCGTTAGTTCCTGCATCGATTCGATAGTAAAACCTCAGGCACGCGCCGTTTGCAGGTGCAACATCCAATTCAACTGAGGTTAATTCTGATCTTGATCCTCGGGCAGATTCGGCTGCGAAAGCTGTCGAAAAACAACGTCAATAAGACAATGACCTGTGGCGTTATAAGGAGTTGCCGGTCATATATAAGATCGGAGAATCCCGTCAAGTGCGTTTCCCAACGGCACAATTGAATGTCTTTGCTATTTCTTTTCCCTGTCCCTTTAATGCTGATCGTGAAGAAGGGAAGCTCTGAACACATTGCAATTTCTTTACCCTGTCCCTTTAATGCTGATCGTCAAGAAGGGAAGCTATGAATACAAATTTTAAAGACATTGGTTTGACGCGACTCGGAATGAAACCAGAGTCTACTGCTCGAGAGGCACGCGCTCTATCCCTTGGAAATGTGAGCTGCTAACCATGTCAATTTGTCCACCCAGCGAACTTTCAACTTGCTACCAAAAATATTGCGAGCTACACTATTAGCAAGTCGAATAACTCACTTGGAATCGTAGTTTGGGGGTCAACAGCCTGAGTAGTAACCCTTCGCCAACCAACGCTAGTATATCCACAAAAGGGTTGGCTTCTCTCTTGGAATGTGCAGTTGAAGTTCCCTGTTAAAAAATTTGAATTTGAACAACACATTTGCAATTTAGCACCCCACCACCCAGCCCATATGTCAAATGTTTGTGGGCTTTAGGCCAGTGGTTCTTGTAGCATAGGAGACCACTTGTTTTATTGCACAGTATAGGAGATCACTAATCATTTATTTGCAGCTATGAGCACATCAAAAACTAAAACTTTCAAACAGGAGAATGCAAAGAAACCGGCCAAAGTTTTCAAGTCGAGCAGTCACTTTAAGAGATAATTAGATGCAGTGGCAGGGTTCTAGTTTCTGCATCATAATCCATTTTTTCTGTTACAATAACTTTCATAATTATGACATCAAACAATTGATTATGATGCAAAAACTAGAGCCAAGAAAGGCGGTCCTAAAGCCTTCCAAAACTGAACTTGTGGACAGGGTCAAGACGATTTGCTTAAAACAACCGAAAGACTTACTATAATCCTAATTCTTTGCTGCGTTACACCAAAGAGTTTCAAATAGTATTTGCAGCACAGTTGGGATCAAAATCAAACAAGAAAATGAGTTGTCTGACCAGATACAATAAACCTTGTTAAAAACTAAAAATGACCGACGCATTGAACAAAGTAAAAATCAAAATCTCCCAAATATTGCTGCGCATCAAAAATAAAAAAACCTCGTAAAACTGCCTTGAACATTTCAACACCATACATACACTAATGAAGCAACAGCAAACAACATGAAATAAAATTGATAATGGTTAAACTTTGCGTATCTTTCATAACTAGACAAAAAAGTATTAAGTGGAAAAAGTCGCCAAGACTAATTTTAAAAAAAGCCAACGGAAATATCGGACCACCTTCCAGCGATGCGGAAACAACACACACAACATCATATTATACATGTCGTAACACACCATTAAGTGATTTAAACAAATCATAAAACATTTATTACCTATAAGTCCAAGATTGGTTGAAACGTTAACTAATTTGATTTTTAGAAAAGTGCAAAACCTGTCTAAAACAACCTTGCAATATTTTCTACAAAAATTAAACTGAAGTGTATTGACAAGAGAGCAAAAAAATTGCCGTTTGAAAGAAAAAGTACTTTATACCACGTGCATTGTGCAGATTACAAGTTCTACTTACGAAAACATTGTGGTACTTCTCCCCAAGTGCCATTTTCGTCACAGCGTGCCTCTTTTAATGATGCATCAGAAATTGCATATCCGGCATCACAGATGTATGTGATCGTTGCTCCAAATGTGTAGTCGTCGATACCTCCATTATCAAACCTTCCATTCTCCGGCGCAACCGGGGTAGGACACGAAACAACTACGTTAAAATAGATTATTTTCATAAGCTTCATTGTGACAAAAAGATCGAGGAAAGAAGTTTTTACAGCACAAAAAATTCAAAACTCGCGGTATCACGCCGAAGTGTGCTTAGCGCTTGGGCAACGCAGCTCCGAAAAAAACGTTGCAGCGGTGGCCAACTGTTGCAAAGAAACCGGCCAAAGTTTTCAAGTCTAGCAGTCACTTTAAGAGATAATTAGATGGCCAAATGTTGGCGACATTGTGTTCGATTTGACCGGAACATGAATCGAAGCCCAGACCTTTTGCACTGTTAACGATGTCCTTAACCACTACAACAGTAATGAACCAAAACTAAGCGGAGGCAGGACAAAGAACTTGCATGCAATGAGTCAATACACATCATTATGTGATGCATGCTAGCTCCACCAACATCACAAAAGATGCTTAACTTGCGCCAGGAATGCTTAGTCACATCGCTACCAAAAGTAACCTTGAAATAAAGATTACGTAACTACGAAAAAATAAAATCACATACAAATGTTACAGCAGTCAGCTTTATTAGATGACAATCAGTTAACCTTATATTTATCTACGACTTAAGAGAATAGAAACAAACTTCAATACAAACACTCCACTAATTGGACAACAATTCAGTGAGTTTTATGCAAGAGTAGAATAGAAGCAGCTTAGAGTGTTTGCATTTTTGCTGCTAAGTTTGCTTGACACATCACTATAGATAATAACAAATCACCCAGAATTTGAGAAAAATAACACAGATGGACAAATGCTAAGAGCGTCTGTTTTTGGAATTGTAAACTCAGGTTTCATTCCGAGTCGGGTCCAACCCATGGCTTTAAAATTGCTATTCACAGCGCTTCTCTACTTGACGCTCAGCATGAAACGGACAATGTGGAGAAGAAGCCAGAAAGTTTGCTTATTGCTCCGTTGGGAAAAGCACTTAGCGGAATTTTTCCATCTCAGAGTGGTAGACAGATGGCCGACAACTGGTAAACGAGCTCGTTATAGCGATTCGGTCGCTTTCTTGTAATACGAGAACAAATATGCAACTTAATGCAAAATGAAACCACAATCCACAACTAACGTTGACAAGTAGGTACTGAGCCAGTCCACGCAGTAGTTCCTCCACTTGATACACAAGATCTTCGTCTGTCCCCAACAAGATTGAAACCTGCGGGCGTTGCAAAAAAACATTGATAAAAATAAAAACTGTTCAGCATGTGATTGCACTAACACTTCAAATCTTACTGCCAAAAACAAAAATTCCTGATCGAATAGCATATACAGCCGCAGAAGAAGTATATACAGTCCAAACCTAGCAATTAACAATTCTACAATGAGTAAGGTCACAAGCAAAAATGGAAACACTGTAGAATTGATTAATATCCCCAGTAAAAAAAAATTAACAGTTTGTTACAATTTTCGTCGAGTCAAAAATTTTAAATTATCTTTTAATATTCAATAAATTATACCTAAAGTGTTTTGAAATAATTGAAGCATTACCATATATTACCTGCATTGCAAGTATATGTGGCTGTGTTACCAAAAACCGTTGATGGGTATGTTACATCACCATTCACTGGCATACCAGGAATACCACAATCATTAATAGTACACTGAAACACAGCATCAGTCCATGTTCCATCAGATTGGCATGTTCGTGTTACGACAGAGCCAGATAACGTATATCCTAATTAATACAAACAACATAAAATTAGCGGCCAGTTGGTGTAGTAGAAAAAGGTGTGGGGGGCTGGGGTTCGATTCCTGAGCCTGTCAGATTCAACGCAGCACTCCAATGGCTTGACGCCATGGCCAAGTTTCTTCAGAGCTGTGCTGATCAAGCGCAAGCCGCAGAGATGGGTCTATCTGTTGTTACACGCTTCAGCATAATACCGCCAGTACAATGAAAATTTGATTTTGTTTTAATGCCTTCATACAGCTGCTGTACCAGCTTAACCCTCAAACTTTTAGCAATATCAATCTTCAAAATTATAGTGGCAGTTTTTCAACTGGGCATTGGAAACAAAAGCAGAAAAAAGGCAAAGCAATATAAGGCACCAATACTACTTCTACAATAGATCTAACTTACAGCTAGAAGCAAACAAATTAAAACATTGTTACTAATTTTCTTCCCCAATCTATACAAAACAACATGTGTTGGATCATATAGCATCCACAAGAATATCGAGACATCATGCAATACTTTTCCATTCAATTAAGTGTATGACGTGTTCAAAAATTTTTTAAAAATTTTGAAAATGTTATATGCAGACGAAAATACGATCCTTTATTAATTCAATTAATTAATCATGCTAATCATGCTTCATTGCCTGCTTGTATCTGCTGAACAGTTCTATTGTTCCCTATTCCTCCAAACAGCACTACAAGTTAAAAAAAAAATTAAACCAAACAATGCTTTTAACATAAGTGTAAAACTTGGATTTGACCAAAAGGTTCCTAAAAAATACCTGTTCTACAATCATAGGTGATTACGGCACCTTCATTGTATGAATCTTGTATTGGTGTAAAGAACGAGTCATCGATAAATGCTGGTAGATTACAGTTACCTGAGTTATAAAAAAACAAAACATAAAAATTTATTAATTTCAATATTCAGGAACATTTTGCAAGTTTTGAACATTTATTTACAAAAAGGTTCGTCTCCACTTTGAAGTTATTCATTCAGTTTTTATTGTGACTATTACACTGACACAATAACTTAAAACACATCAGTAGGCCTATTCACAATTGAAAAAAAAAGCCAGACTAGGGGTGAATACTGAAAGCTTGCATACAGATATGGGATATCGTCCTGTTTAAGCCCCCAGGCTTAATTAGAGTTAGGTTTGGTTAGGATTAGGTTTGGTTAGGGTTAAATTTAGTTGGGGTTCAGTTCAGTTACAACCCTAACCCCTCACCTTGACCCTAACCAAACCTAATCCTAACCTAACCCTAATCGAACCTGGGGGCTGATACTAGATTTTACCCCAGACATGTGTATTTATTGTAGGCTGATTATAATTTTCTAGAATTTATTAATATATTGTAGGTTGATTAAAATTCAATCATGGCTGTCGCACAAAAATATGCTACAATGCCAGAGCCTCAAATAATTATGAAAAAATTTATCAATTAAAATAAACCAACCAATCGATAATATATTTATACACATCTAAATACTCATTTTAATAAATCAATCTAAACTTGACTACAACACTTTTGAGCTCTCATGTTCATTTCTGCATCAGCATCGAATTTGTGACAACATAATTAAAAATAATTGTGAGTTTTAATTTTTTTTGTCATGCAACAAAGTGTTGAGCTTTTGAAAAACAGCTTGAGGCAGTGGAAACAGGAGTATATACCGGTTAACTGTTAACCTAGCCACCACCAAGCACCACAATAGAAGCAAAGAATGAGTGTCCTACACTAGTGAATAATTGACCGTCAGCATATAGCTAGTTGGTAAAACACAAATTTTCTCATTTTCTGTTCTTCTGACATCAAACGACTCTGGACTAAGGATTAGGTTTAACCCTTAACCCTAACCTTTACTGTTCAGAAGAACCGGAATATCAAACGAGAAAAGTTGAAGATGGCCGACTGTTCACTTCACTCGCAATTAACTACTGCAATTAGCTGACATGTTATTTACGCCAATGACATACCGGTACCAGTAAACAAACAATACAAAGTCAAAGCACTTTGAACAATCCAAGCTCTTTTTCTGTTTTATACTGTGGTAAACCAACAGTCAGTTTCACAAAAAATTATCATAGCCAGCAACAGCAGCACAGAAAATGTTAAGGGTAATCAAGGTATTGGCATAATTATACAAATGAAAAAAAAATTTTGTTTAATCACTAACACACTTAAACATGACCAGTGCCACAGACTCACCATTAACAATAATTGATTTCAATAAAATTATTCCCAGAAACAATAGCCAAGACATTTATGAGCAGATGAAAAAACACTAGTAAACAGTTACCGGTATATATAATCTTAAAATATCTGGAAATAAAAACAGGTAGCTGAATAAACCAATTGTTAAAAGATCTACCACAACCTAATAGATTTACTCTGTATGTACTGATATTGATATATATACCAAAACAATTGCTAGCCCTGTAGGCAGTAGATTGATCTTAGTAGCCTAACCAGCAGACCGTCCAGGTAACACTATATTCAATAATTCAAGCAACAACTTTCACTGGTATTGATTGCTTTCTCCAGACAGTGTGATAGAAGGATAAATCATATGCAACTAAATAAAATATAACTTAAAGGAACTGAACTTAAAACATTAGCATTGGTAACCAATATATACGTTAAACAACTAAAAAGCAATGTCCTTCCTGGCCTACCTGACGGGAAGTCATGACGACTTCCTCTTGTTGGATCAGAGGCTATAACAGCACTCCATCATCAACAGTGCAAAGCACTCCAGAAAATCGTACCGTAGAGCGAGACAGCGCTGTTTCTGGCTATTAGCCTTCACTTTGCTTTTTAGTTGTTTGCTCTTCACCCAGGCCACGTAAAGAGTTTGACTGGAATGGTGACGTAGCCACACGAGTGGATATGCGTACCACAAAGGTTACATTCTGACGCATATCTGAGGAAAAAATCGCCCAGATTTGGACAGAGGAAAAAATCCAGTGGCGTAGCGTGACCTGACAGATGAGGCATGCAATTACGATGACGTCATTAGTTTTCTTATTCAATTGAACTTCAAAAATGTACTCATTAGAATTCGTTTAAGCGTATTAGGCAGGCGAAAAATTACCGCACATAACATCAGTTTATATTTTATAAAATACACTGTATGTCAAAAAATTGATTTCAATTCTTTGGTAATCCATCTATTACATTACTTTATCGCCTCATTTCAAGGAAGCTCCATGACGTCATACAATTGTTGAAACTAAACAACTGCGCTGTAAGGCACACAAATCGAAGATCATAAATGATACAGTAATAATAATAACGTTTATACAAAGCTAAATAGATAACTTTTTAGTGTCTGACGCAGTTTATACCGGTACCCTAATCCTTTAATATCCAAAAGTACGTGCGTCAAATGTCCCACAGGGTAGTATTTAGACAATTTTTGTTGATGATATGGCGCTTGCATTTCTCATGCCCGTGATGGCCTGAATTTTCAGGTTAATGGCTGGTTTCAAAAAGTTCAAGTTCGAGTTTGTTTATTCGTCACCAACCACAACGGATAAAACAAAAATACAGGCATTAGATAAATAACATAAGGATTAGTGACAGGGTGACTTCGAAGGGGCCATGAGGTCTTCGAGTCAGAAGCCACCCTATTGAGTTAGAAAGGAATTCTGCGCACGTTATTCCGATCAATCTGAGAATGTTGTTGAGAATTTCTCGTTACAATGTAATTGCAAATATATATCAACTTTCATCCCATTCATCGAATGTTTACCAGCAGTTGTGAATCAAACCAAATGCCTTTCTAGTGACAATCCACATTTT
The DNA here is from genome assembly GCA_964006365.1 of Trididemnum miniatum. Taxonomy (NCBI): domain Eukaryota; kingdom Metazoa; phylum Chordata; class Ascidiacea; order Aplousobranchia; family Didemnidae; genus Trididemnum; species Trididemnum miniatum. The sequence goes on along the minus strand of OZ023231.1, from coordinate 3,151,764 downwards.
TTTAAACTAAGTGAGCATATTTTGTTTCACAAATAGCATAGTTTTTCTTTCTTCAGATAAGTCTGGTATTGCTGAGTCATTTGCACAACTTGGAAGTTTTTCACAGCAGTAGTATCTATTCCACTGCTCCATTAACTAGGCTTTAATAAAAAATCTTACCCAGGTTGGTACCTGAAAAACATATTTATAGAATATTGGAAAAATAAAACACTGGACATCTATAAGACTCTGTGAAGTTGAAGCATACATGTGGCGATAGGCTGCAATATAATTTAAAACTACAGTACTTGATAAATGATATACTGAAGCTTTTACGCAGTGGTAACAAAACACACTACAACAACACCTGTAACTGAACTTACATAGGAAGTTCCAGAAAACTCGTACACCGTACAGTCACTCTATGTATGAAAAGCTATAGATAAACAATACGACATCCTACAGTACTTCATCCAGGGTTAAATTTTGACAAGTCAATCATTCAATTCACTGCTGACAATTACCACTAACCAACACCAATTGACCAATGATCATGGGGAATTAGTGGTCAAAAGTTTAAATTAAAAAGCAGAAGATAATTTTCTATTAACTGGTGTAAAACCACGAAGAAGCACTATTAACATGAGCAATCTAATTTCTACAGTTTTGACGATAAACCAAGATGTTAAACCTGTGTTATGATTCCAAGGGTAACAGTTGCTGAAGCATAATGAAGCTGATCATTCAAAAATGAGATAAAGGTTTTAATATCTGCATTGCAACTTTAATTACATCAAATCTTTTAACCAACCTAATGAAATAAGCATGGAAACAAAGCTAATCAAAATAATGTCACAGTATTTCTATACTGCTCCATAAAGCAGTAGCAACAAATTATCATAACTAAAGAAATCAGAATTTTAACCAGTCACAAGCACAGCGTGACCAGCAAATGAAAACACACAGGGCAAACTTATGTTTAAATTGTAAGCAACCAACTTAGGGGTCAAAACCTATTTTGTAACATCATACAAAGCAAATAAGTTAGACAGGAATAAAAATACAGCAAGCCATATAATGTTGTCTTTAAAAAATAATAAGCAAGGCCGGCAGTACAATTTGTTTGATGTTGAGCTTGCGCAGACCCAATTTTTATAAACGCTACTATAAATTCTTGAATTAAAATTTCTTAAGCTAATTTTGGTTTGTTTACCGATACTTATGTTGGGTTTCATCTAGAGTACGCCGTCCATGCCTTTTATTGCCTTACATGAACGAGTTAATCTAGACACGGATGGCTTACTCTAGACGAGACCCACTTATGTTCATCTGTGGGGTAGTTCTGTCTGAATCAAGCTTGAAATGTTAGAGCTGTGAAACTTTTATGTTTTAACTTTTCAACGATATTACTGGTCGACAAACTTGAAGCTGTGACTTGGGCTTGGCTCATTGTCTCAGTTTAAAGATTGGCAGTGTCTATTTTGCTGCAAGTTAACCACAGGTCACACGAAGCCGAGCCGAACTCGATTATTTACCCCAGGTCACACAAAGTTATCCATGGGATTACATCTTATTTCATTCTACTGTCTTCACGAACCTGATTGTTAACCCCAGGTCACACAAATTCGAAGCGAACCAAAGTGATCCGAACCCAAGCCACTGAAGTGAAATGAATCAAAGCTGCGATGAGAATCGAACCCAAAACTAGTGCAGCGCTTCCCTTGTATCGCGGCGCTCTATTCACTGAGTGTCGTGAAGTTGTGGCAATTGAGCACAAAACGGCGCTTAAAAACCCACGTCACTTACAGCAAAATAGACATAGAAGCTATTTTGCCGTTTACGACAAAATACACACTACCTTTAAGATTGATGAAAATTAATTTCACTAAAGTACTATAAGCTGTAACACTGCACCTACTGGCACCAATACCGGTATTCTATCCAGTATCTGTACAATGTATCTTAATTTCATTAAGATGATGTTCTTTTACACGGTATGCATTACCGGTACCGGTATCTGGGTATTGCCGATATCTCAGACCCCCTGGTTTGGTAAGTCTACCTACTTCACACAGGTTATGTCCAGCAGACTAAGAGCCCCCACGCTTTTTCTGTCTGCCAACCTTAACCTAACCAAATCTAGCCTTAACCGAACCTGGGGGATGATACTAGACCTAACCCCTTTGAACCAGCTAAGGTATATATGCAATACCGGTACCCTTAACTAGACCTATTACAACTAAACTCCTGCTTACTTATATTTTGCAGCTTGATCTCAGTCTCACAGCCTATCAGTTTTAAACTAGTCTAGCTTATTTACCAGTAGTCTACCATACACAGCAGATCTGTAGTAGACTAGTTTCTACCATACTTTACCGTGTTGAATACCGTACATGATTACTCAGCGCTCACCAGTTACCGCGTCGTCTTACCGAGTAGACCGCATAGGCATGCAATTTGCAATTTGACGATTGCATGCCTTCTTACGTAGTTAGTCGCGTATTTAGCGCCAATCTGCCAATACAACTAGATGCAGAACAAAAAAGCAACTTCGGAAATTGCATGCCTATGCGGTCGTCCGCGGTGATACCATACGCAACTACTTTTAAGTGTTGCCATATATTAATATTCAAAATGGTCTCCAAAGTTAATGCTTTTCTGACACAGTGAAAGTTCTCAGATTAAAGTCGAGAAAATTTGTTAGTTATTTCTTCAAAAATATTATTATTAATTTTCTTTGATTGAATGATAATTGGCAAGGCATGCAATGCATGCCTTGCATGCATGGAGAATACGCCCCTGAAAAAATCGCCCAGATTGGCCAATCATATGTTTACTTCGCACGTGATATAAAAAAATTATGGTCCTTGATTGACCTTGCGTATATAATCACTCACCACAGTTGCTTTTTGTGGCATCTCATCTGAAAAACTCACTTTAGAGTTCAATACTTTTCCGTTGATTTTATATGTTACAGCTCAGCGAGAAGTGTGATTTGCGTTGAATGATGCAATTGATCGCAAGACCAGTGGTTTTCAACCTTTTTCAAGTCCCGGACCCCTAAGTTAAGCTATTTGTTGTTGCGGACCCCATACAAATTAACACAAATAGACACGATTTTAGAATTGTTATTGAAAGTAATGTGAGTAAAACTCAAAAGCTACCTTCACCAGGGATGCCTTTTTGTTACCGCTTGCCAAAAGCTATCCATTTGAGGATATGATGGGTGGCACTTATTTTTTCAAGTAAAAATCCCAACTGCACAAAACACGACTCGCTGCTCACGCAAAAACAGCTCAATTTTTGGCGTTGGCTTTGATAACGAGTTGTATTTTGGGGAAGGACCAATATTGCTTATTTACTCATTCTTTTTCTTCTTTCGGCTTTTCCCTATTTGAGGTCGCCTCACCGCGAAAGTCTTCTCCTACGGTCAACTTCGTCTCTCTCTCTCTTGCTCCAACCATCTCCATGTCTTCTCTCACCTAACCCATCCATCTTCTCTTTGACTTTCCTCGCTTTCTTTTACCGAATTGTTTATTCACTCGTAATTACAAATTTATCTCGGAAACTCCATTAACATTGACAGTGCTGCCTGTAAATAATTGCGTCTATCTGAGCTTTTTGATCTGCAGGCTGTTGGTGAAGCTATTCTAGAATAGAGCTTGGTGCCGAGACGCTGTAGAGTAGATGCGCGTCAGGGCTGCGAACTCGAACTTAAGTAACAAAAACCGACTCTAGAGGGGTCCGGGGACATGCTCCCCCGGAAAGTTTTTGAAAATTTACGTACTGCGATGGCCATTTTAGTGCTTTTTGAACAATTTTCAGGGAAATTTTGTTTCCATTTTTGACCCCTTATTTTGAGCGTTTCACCAAATAATGATACATTTTTTCGCACATTTTCGATTATGCGTGCTAGAGGCGACTCAGGCGTATTGTTATGAAGAGGTTCGAAACTATGAAAAACTTTATTTAACCAAAGCATTGCTGAATATGGCTGGTGGGGAGGATGCATCCCCCTCTGGACCCGCTCCTGGTCATCACGATCGGAAATGTCCTATTTTCCTCCCGAAATCAAGTGAAGAGCAAAAAACGGTCATTACGTCTGCAAACGTTCTATATTTCACAAAATTTCACTAGGGCACAAGGTTCATCCTTTTGCAAGAGCCCGCGGGCGACATGCGGCCCGCGGGCCGTAGTTTGCCCATTCCTGTCTTAAGTGACAAAATCAGCATAACCACGCGTTTGCACAAATCTTAGGCCCATTATTTCGCAGGATAAAGATTTTAAAAAGCTGCTTTTCGTGAGCATGACAATAATTATGTAACATGGGTATTTTTACGTGCAGTGGTTGTGGCTGCTGGTGGGTACGAACGCAGGAGAAGAGAGGCCTATGCTTTTACGACGATTTATCATTGCATTATTCACGATTCTGAAATTGCAAGGATGTTTGTAATCGTTAATGCTTAACGTCTTAACGTCAGGGCTGTAAAAATTCCTTAAAAAAAGTAATTGATTCCAATTACAGGGGGAAGGTGGGGCAAAACGGGACAAGGGGCAAAACGGGACATAGCTTTTATTTTGCTTGTAAATAGTTTAGCGAACTCTTGTGGCATTTGTATGTTAGGTTACCACATTTTCAAATTTTGCGCATGAAAAACTTTTTACTTTTTTGTAAAATCGTGGTGTAAGGGGAGAAAAGGTGTTTTGCTGTAGTTTCATGTAAGGTAGTTGCTGATTAGTTGAGTGAATTTAAAGTGAAGATGTTGACAAATTGGTTAGAAAATTATTCTGTAAATTCATTAGCCTCCTTGTGTTTAATAAAAAAAAGTTTTGCAGTTTTTGCGAAAAACTGTCTGAGTTACTTGTTTTTTAGTCGTACCTACCCTATTGGGGCATAATGGGACATCCTCTCTCTCTTAACTGTTTTTCATTTACGTCCCATATGCTAATTAATCTAGTCAGACTTTAAGATTAACCTTAAAAGATATACAGTTTGAGGCAGTACCAGGATAATAGCCAAGTAAAAACCAACAAAACTACCGATGCCTGTACAGTGGTAGCTGCTGGTGCTGAAATGCCAAAGATTTATCAAAAATATTTTGCTTTAGCATAGTCCTACTAGTAACAATCTTGATATGATATATTGTTCTCTATACACTGAAGAAATACCAATAAGCTACTGGTACCTGCTACTGCAGTCCGGCACGGTTGATTAGATTTTGGATGCTAAATGAACAGTATACCGGTACTCAGTATCCTAAGACTAACTTTTGGTAGCCTAGACTTTTTAACTACCGGTAACTTAGTTTCATAATTATTTTCTCCTTTTCATTACCGGTATGATACCAATGTACTGGTATGGTACCGGTATAGTCTAATATAAACTATTCTTTTTTATAGTTTTCTCTATTCTAGTAAATACAATATATATGTTCCGGTATAAATGGTAAATAATAATGGTCAGAAATTATGAAAGGAAAAGCGAACGTTCAAAGTAGTCAAAAGCTGATCTTGATAAAGCCATAAAGGATGTTAAAGAGAAGAAACATTCTTTAAGAAAAGCTGCAATTGTTTACAATATCCCAAAGAGCACACTTAAGAGGCATGTCAACAGCAAAGTAAGCCAACCAGGAAAAGCCAAACTTAGCCACTTTGTTCCTGCCCTTGATAGCAGCTTCGAAAATTAACTTCTGGAACATGCGAAAAAAATGCAATGTATGTTTTTTGGATTAACCACAGACTCCTTGAGAGAGTTGGCTTTTCAGCTTGCTGAGACCAATGGCTTAAAGCTTTTTTGTTCATTTGCTACGCGTTTTTCAGGGCTGGGTTTTCTTGTGCTTATTGGAATTACATTTTTTTACTTCTTGAAAAGGAAATTGCATTGTTCAGAAATGCGAAGTTCGGTAGCTTAACAGAAATTTATTTTGAATGGCCATGCACTAAAATCTGGAGTCAAATCAATATTAGCCTATATCACAGTAGAAACCTGTTTCATTTCACCCACAGCTTGCTTTTACCATAAAACTGGTAGTCTTACTTGGCAAAATAAGGAGTGGGGCAAAACGGGACAATTTTTTATGTTTTTATTTTTATAATTACACATTGACGCAGGCAGCAAAATAAAAAAATGCAGTCTAATATTATGCTACTAGTCAACACCTATCCGAGGATAGTTTAGTTTTAAAAAATATTTATTTATATCCCGAGTTATGCGCGATTATTCTAAAGTGTCCCGTATTGCCCCACCTTCCCCTATCTTGGCCAAAAAAGTAACCAATTACCGAGTAAAATTACTTTATAAATAAAGTAGGCCCTAACTAATTCCAATTACAAAATTACGGGAGGAAAAAAGTAATTTTTAAATTGCTAATTACAAATTCCTTTGTTATTGGAGGTGACCAATTTACTTGTACAGTGTTTCGCTTAAAAATAGATAGTGACAATAAACATAGTACAGTAGACTCCGCTTGACTGGATCACTTCGGGCAGAGAGTTTTTGATCCAGTTAGCCGAATGATCCAGTTAGCCAAAAAGTTGCGTATTTAAAAAAAGATCAAGTCATCAAAGACAATCAAGTTGTTTTATTGTAAAAAAAAGTTAATGCTGCGGAAAAAAAACGACACAAAGTCGACTGCTTCAAGTCTGCTGTGAGAACATGACTCGAAATCTTCCTATTCTTTTTGGTTCATCAGTAGCTTACCCGCATACGATTCGTGTATCGTTTAAGACCGTCCGCTTGGTAGCCGGGAAACTTGGGTTTTATTCCCGGTTGGGTCATACTAAAGACATTAAATATAGTATTCGCAGCTTCCCGCCACGCGCTCGGCTGATAAAGAAGCGCGAAGGGTTAAGTATGCGTGTTGCTTGTTATGTATGTCCTTCAACAGCGTTCAATCATTTATGGTTGAAAATTGTAATGGGCCGCAATTGGTCTAAACAATTTGTGCTTGCACCCGCTGTCTCGTGCCTTTACCTTTACCCGCATAATCACTGCGTGGCAAAAGCATGTTTTCGCGTGTGGTCATTCAAATACTGAGGTACGTGCCATTCCAAATACGGGATTTTACGGTAAGTTTCAGTGTAAAAGTGATCCAGTTATCCGAAATAGTGATCCAGATAAGCGGCGTACTTTTACATAGAAAAGTCGCGTGTGATTAGGGACTTTGAAAAAATGATCCAGTAAGCCGAATGATCCAGTTATCCGTGATCCAGTTAAGCGGAGTCTACTGTATTTGAAGAAGCGATGTTTATCTTTTGCTGTAGTTCACCACAGGGAGTATCGACTTAGACATATTGTAAAGTTGCCCTTTCAGACAAAAATTTTGATTGACGTGAGTATTGATAATGCCAACAGAAGCCGTAAAACAAGCGCGTGCATGATAAGATCTTGTCGCTGTGAAAATTAAAATTTGTGCTTTGTTGAAGCTGATCAAAAAACAAAGTTTCAAGAAAAAAGGAATTTGTAATTTCAATTACACCAAAATCGTACTCGTTCCTCACAAATTGTAATTAATTTAGAATTACCAATTATTTGGAAAAGTGTAATTAATTACCATCTAAAATTACAGCAACTGTAACGAGTACATGTAGCACGTTACTCACAACCCTGTGCTTAGTTAACTTATTATCCTGTCCCATACCCAACTTTGGAGGGCGTAAGCTAATGGGCCATCGGGGGAATAGTTTAATCACAATTTTAACGTGATCATTCAAACAGATAGGCTTATAGAGTGATCGTGGAAGAAAAAAGATGAATTGTCCTCAGGTTGAATTCTCCCCTCCCATTATATTGGTATGCCAAACTATCTGCTGTAAACTTGGATGGTGCTTACAAACTGCTGCACCATCGTTATCGTCAGTAGCGTAGCTAACGGAGGGGAAGCTTCAGCTCTCCCACACCCATTGGTATGCTTCTGTAATTTTAAAAAGCATTATTTCTCTAATCTTTTGTCACATTACATTTTGGCTATCAGTATATATAAGCCTACAATTACTGCATATCTTTTACATGTGAGCTAAGAAAATTATTTTAAAGCAGCAACCATTGTTACATTAAATTGATGAGGCATGAGGTTACTTCTCCGCTTTTCGAAATAGAGCAGCGCTTTCCGATCAGTGGATGGAAAAGCTCTTAACAGAGGACCGCAAACCATTCTAAAGTTTCTAAGTTAGAATATTAGTTTGTAAAGTTAGAGCTGCGAATCAATAAAGATGCATCCAATACTGCAACTATAGTCTGCTCTGCAGCACAACATGCTGTAACAGCTGTATGTTTAATATCGTGTATAAATCATACGATGTCAGAGTATTTTGTGCTTGTATAATACAGGGATGGCGAACCACTGACCAAGTTTGGAAAATTTTACGAAAAAACGGTAACGAAAATAACGTAGTAAAAAAAGCCTATTTTTCAATAGTGGGGCATTGAAGACGGGAAGCTGAGTGTTTCTGAGGTGAAGATCTTTTTTTTGCTCTTTGCACAGATTTCGGCAAAACTTGCGTTCAAGCCCCTCGTTAATATTATTACGTCCGTGACCCACGTTTTTTATTTTTTTGGTCTGCGACCTTAAATTTGACCCACCACTTAAAAAGGTTCGCCATCCCTGGTATAATACATAATATAATCAAACAGGGATGGGCAACTTTTTTAGTCAGCGGGCCATATGTGGGAAGACGAAGTCCTTCCCGGGCCGGATTATTAGATGGATCGAGTTCAGTATTTCCAACAACTACTACTATCAGGGTCGCTGTGATTGGAAGAGAAAAAAAAAAGGTCTACACACTTCTCAGATGTCCTGTGTTTCTACCGAATATATTGGTGAAGCAGTGGCGTAAGGAAAAACTTCAAAAGGGGGGCCATAATTTCCACATTTTTTTGATCGTCTTTTTATTCAGCAGAACTACTTAAAAGCTGATTGAGAAACAAGAAAAGCTCTAGGAGAGCCGAGGGCATGCTCCCCCTGAAAAATTTGAAAATTTACTTGCTGTAATGGCTATGTTAGTGCTTTTTAAATAATTTTCACGCAAATTTTGTTTAAATTATTTGACCCTAATTCTGAGTGCTTCGCCGAATGTGATGCATTTTGTTTGCACATTTTCGATTATGCCTGCCTAAGGCGTATTTGCTATCGAAAAATATTCGAAACTATGGAAAAGATGTATACATCAAAAACATGTTTGAAAATGACTGATGGGAGGATGCATACTCCTCATCCTCGACCCCTGGATCCGCCCCAGGCCATAAGCTACAGAAACTATCAAAAGAGTCTGGCATATTTCAGTCACTTGGCGCCATTAATTTTGTTCTTTTTTACTAAAAGGCAGAGTCAAAAGGGGGGGGGGGGGCATGGCACAATGTCCCCCCCTAAATACGCTCCTGCGGTGAAGAGCAAAAAAGGTCTACTTGTCCTCAGAGGATGTCCTATAAAAAGTAAAAAGTCTTTTGCTTGATTCGCGATATGAGGTCATATTTCTGTTAGTGCCAGCGGGCCGCATAAAATGGTCGCGCGGACCGGATCCGGTCCGCGGGCCGAATGTTGCCCACGCCTGTAATAAGATAATGTTACCGCAGATTATACACCTAAACGCACTAAAATATATTTTTTTACGCAGAACATACAAAAATTTTCAGCGGCTGGGGCCCCAGACCCCCTTGCCTCCGGCAGCTTGGGCTTCGACCCCAGACCTCCGACACAGCTCCCCATTGCGAAATCGTGTCAACTTTCAAAGCCATGAAAGTAGGAAACTATAGTGTAAATGGTGTAACCTAACTGCAGCTGTTAGCCTAGCCGAAATTATAAGGTAAGCCTACGGAACTATTTCGCATTCTCGATCGCTCGTACAACAGATTATACGTGTGCTGCACTGTGCAAGCATTCACAGGTGTTGAGCTAAACAGGCGAAATTCACATTAGTTCCCAATAGCTGTAGCCTAACAAAAAGCCAAAGTTGTGAGCTTTTTTCTTGTTGATATCTACATAAAGTTTTGCGCATCACTTACAGTAAAAGTTTTGTGCACTGACATTGAGTTTAGTTAATTAGTTAAAAGTTTTGCCGATCGGTTTAAAGTTTGGTCAATTGCGAGAAAGATTTGTTGATCGCGAAAAAGATTTGTTGATTGCGAAAAATATTTGCGCATCGAGAAAAAAACTTGTCGATCATGAAAAAGATTTGTGCATCGCGAAAAAGTTTTGTGCATCGTGAAAAATATTTGTCGATCGGTTTAGAGTTTTATCGATTGTAAAAAAGTATTGTCTATCGCGAAAAAGTTTTGTGCACTGCGAAAAAGATTTGTTGACTGCGAAAAAGTTTGTCGATTGCCAAAATGATTTGTCGACTGCGAAAAAGTTTTGTCGACTGCGAAAAAGTTTTGTTGATAGCCAAAAAGTTTTGTGCATTGCGAAAAAGATTTGTCGATCGGTTTAAAGTTTTGTCGATCGCGAAAAAGTTTTGTGCATCGCGAAAAAGATTTGCCGACCACGAAAAAGTTTTGTCGATCGTGAAAAAGATTTGTGCATCGCGAAAAAGATCTGTCGATTGCGGAAAAGTTTTGTGCATCGCGAAAAAGACTTATGCATTGCGAAAAAGATTTGTCGTCGATCGTGAAAAAGAATTGCGCATCGCGAAAAATATTTGTCGATTGCGAAAAAATTTTGTCGATTGGGAAAAATATTTGTCGATTACAAAAAAGTTTTGTCGATCGTGAAAAAGATTTGTGCATCGCGAAAAAGTTTTGTCGATTGCGGAAAAGTTTTGTGCATCGTGAAAAAGATTTATGCATCGCGAAAAAGATTTGTGGTCGATCGTGAAAAAGAATTGCGCATCGCGAAAAATATTTGTCGATTGCGAAAAAGTTTTGTCGATTGGGAAAAATATTTGTCGATTACGAAAAAGTTTTGTCGATCGTGAAAAATATTTGTGCATCGCGAAAAAGATCTGTCGATTGCGAAAAATACTTGTCGACTGCCAAAAATATTTGTCGATCGTGAAAAAGTTTTGTGCATTGCGAAAAATATTTGTCGATTGCGAAAAAAAGTTTTGTCGATCGCGAAAAAGTTTTGTGCATCGCGAAAAATATTTGTCGACTGCGAAAAAGTTTTGTCGATCGTGAAAAATATTTGTGCATCGCGAAAAATATTTGTCGATTGCGAAAAAGATTTATCGACAGCGAAAAAGATTTGTCGATCGTGAAAAAGTTTTGTGCATTGCGAAAAAGATTTGTCGATTGCGAAAAAGTTTTGTCGATCGCGAAAAAGTTTTGTGCATCGTAAAATATTTGTCGATTACGAAAAAGTTTTGTGCATCGCGAAAAATATTTGTGCATCGCGAAAAATATTTGTCGATTACGAAAAAGATTTGTCGACTGCGAAAAAGTTTTGTCGATCGTGAAAAAGTTTTGTGCATTGCGAAAAATATTTGTCGATTGCGAAAAAGATTTGTCGATTGCGGAAAAGTTTTGTGCATCGCGAAAAATATTTGTCAACTGCGAAAAAGTTTTGTCGATCGTGAAAAAGTTTTGTGCATCGCGAAAAATATTTGTCGATTGCGAAAAATATTTGTCGACCGCGAAAAAGTTTTGTCGATCGTGAAAAAGTTTTGTGCATTGCGAAAAAGATTTGTCGATTGCGAAAAAGTTTTGTGCATTGCGAAAAAGATTTGTCGATTGCGAAAAAGTTTTGTGCATCACGAAAAATATTTGTCGATTGCGAAAAATATTTGTCGACCGCGAAAAAGTTTTGTCGATCGTGAAAAAGTTTTGTGCATTGCGAAAAAGATTTGTCGATTGCGAAAAAGTTCTGTGCATTGCGAAAAATATTTGTCGATTGCGAAAAAGATTTGTTGTTCGTGAAAAAGTTTTGTCGATCGGGTTTTAAATTATTTTTGTGGTTTGCACTTATGGGCTTCCGTACATATCAGCATGTCAGACGGGAACTCGGTAAGCAAAAATAAAAATAACAACACAGAAAAATGCAAGGCAGTGTATGTGCCAACGGAGCTGTGGTGCTCACTGCTCGTATAAAAATTAAAACATGATGCAAGCAAAATAAAGCAAGAGTAAGGCACAGACAATGAAAAGGTTGGCTGTTTTTGACATGATCACCTAAACATGATACACTAGCAATGGTAAAGTAGTATTTACCACAACGATGCCCTATGATAGTGATAAGCACAGACACATGTCAACACGAAAGTGCTTTGACGTGGCACCAACAGATTATTGCTGACAAAACAAAGTAAACAACATCAAGAAACATGAGTGACATCAATGCGAAAACTGTGTTTTCATAAATGCAGGTCTCAGCGAGAGCAACTCGGTGAGGCACCGGTAGCATTAATGCTGCAGAATGCAAAGTAAAATAAATAAGCAATAATATGAATATTTAAATGCAACGTTACAAGGAAAACTGTGTTTCGTCTGCAAACGCAGCATGAAAAGACGTTTGTGACAAAAACAGATAGCAAAATGGAGACAAAAATATCACATGCAATGAGCAGTCTGTTACTATTTGATTACAAAAGCAAGTACATAATGAGTCAAAAACTGTCTGTTGTCCACACCGGAACAGTGAAGTTACTCACTGATGAGACAAGAAAAGAGAAAAAGACAAAAGAGAAGGCCATCTCTCGAATGCAATGCTAAACTTGCAAAAGGGTAAAATAAAAGTTAATGATGGTACCGTGCGCAATTATGTTACCACAAATTAAGCATTGAGCTAATGAGTTTAAAAAAGCATTCACAAGTATTGTAGGAGAAGATAGAGCCACAGACGTATGTTTTTTACTTTTCTGCTTCATTGTTTATTATTGCTCAATGTTTGCTTAAATACCAGTAGTATTTGTAGGCCTATGCATTCTCACCATTATTTCTTAAGAAATAATTCATTGTTAAACATAAATGATTTTGAGACCACTATCATTACTGGTACCGCATCACCTGCTGCTGATTCTACAGAAGTCACTCACTCAGATTCAGTGTTATCTAAAGCTGTTAAAACCTTAATTACTCCTGATAATTTTGCAGAGAAGCATGTAGGACCCAGACGTCAATCCTCACACACACCCACATGTACAGATTCTTCTCTTACTACTCCAATTTCCTCTCGGAACTTGTCTTTGCTGAACAGACATTCACCATGTCATAAATCTCCTAGTCCATCTTCTGTTTCTCACACTTCTACTCTTCCTCCTATCATTGTGCACACCTCCCCCAGTCTCAAGTTTAATAGTCAAAATGTTGACATATATCAACCTTGTCCCATCTACTGAACAATTCTTCCCACCCTCATCACCGTCCGACCCTGACCACACTTCTGCGACACTATCAACCTCTTCACCCCCAGATGATTTGCCTCCAACTCCCCCACAATCACGTCCTCGTCGACGCACATTTTTGCCATTTAAACTTCATAATTTTGATCTCACTTTGTAACACAAGTTCATTTGCAGCATAATACTATGGCTCTACTCTTAACATTACTCATTCATTTCTCTTGCATTTTTCTTCATCTTCAATTCACACACCGTCCTTACATGTACACTTCTTACACTGTGTGTTATACGTGCGTTGACCAGACGTATTTTTGCTCGCTCCCTACTTGTTTTATAGCACTCATTGCTGCTCGTATTAACTTTGTTGTAAGTTAATATTATTTTGTGATTTACTCTAGCATATACATATGCGCATTGCTTATACCGGGTATGAAATCTTAGAAAAGCTGACGAGCTATTCAACTTACCTATAGGATAAGCTTTTTTGTGTTATTGTTCATTTACAGTATCATTACTATTGAGTGTTTTTACTTTTGCATTTTGCTTATGACACACACACACTCTCCCTCACTTTTTCCAGTCTTGCACGTCTTTTCTCCTTCTTCATACCCTCTACTTAGACACACTTCTTGCATGTCTTCACTTGACATCTTTCTAGAACCATGTTTAATAGTTTAGTCATGGTATATGTTTGAGTTAACTTGATGTTTATTCATTAAAGTGACTAAGCCGCAATGTTATTATGAGTGTAATTCAACCATTCTCTTCAGTACCTAACCAATGATGCAATGGCTTATCATAGTGATTGCCTCTGCATTTCAGATGCAGCTTCGTTGACTTGACTTACTTGCCTGATATATTTGATGTGAATTGTATATATATGAGATCTGACCACTTTTGATGTTCGTGCATAGTTTTGTGCTATCAGCACGTGCACACATTGTGTGATAATGCTGTTGTGGCATTTGCTTGAATTTGTACATACATGTTTTTCTCCTGTTGTGGAGTTCGATCATATTTGACAATTTCTGCCATTTTCATGACGCATCTTAGTGAGGTGGTCACTACATCTGCTGATCCGAAATAATTTCCCCTTGATTGTTCCTAAGTTTTGCATCTTTACGTTCTTCTCATCAAACTTTCTTTGGTGGGGGTAGCCTGTAGTGACCCTGGTCATAAACCAGTGGCCACTACACCTTGCAGACATAGTATTAATTAAATTGGCAACACTAAAAAATGCTTCTTGTTTTGCAATGCAGGAAAGTAGGTCGCAGATATATAGCTACGTTAATATCTGTAGAAATCTGAAGGAAGAAAAGGAAAACAAGAAAGAAATTACTGTGAGTACCTAATATAATACATCAGGTGCCCACATATCGTCACAACTGGTATAATTTGCGTCAACATGATTTCACTGTGCAAACCATTCATACTACTAAACAGGATCAGGTTAGACACTTCTTCTCCAACCGCATTGTCTCTGTATGGAATTGTCTCCCAAATGATCTGGTATCTGCTGCAAGTCTTTCTTTGCGGTAGAACGGGACAGCGCTGTTTCGGGCTATTAGCTCTCGTCAGCCACCCTCAGGTGAAATACATTCATTTTCCAGAACGAATGCATTCGCCATCCCTTCGGATAAACGTATCTTAAAGAATTTAACTTTTGTGGTACGTATCCACTCGTGTGTTTACGTCACCACGCTAGTCAAATCCTTTACAAGGCCAAGGTGAAGATCAATAACTAAAAAAGCAATGTCCTTCCTGGCCTACTGGACGGGAAGTCATGACAACTTTCTCTTGTTGGGTCGTCCACCAGTAGGCCAGGAAGGACTTTTTGTCATCCAGTAGGCCAGGAAGAACCAGTCCAGTAAGCCAGGAAGGACATTGCTTTTTTAGTTATTGATCTTCACCTTGGCCTTGTAAAGGATTTGACTAGCGTGGTGACGTAAACACACGAGTGGATACGTACCACAAAAGTTAAATTCTTTAAGATATATTTATCCGAAGGGATAAACGATCCTGGCAAGATCATTCTTTCTGGAAGATGAATGTAGGCCTATTTCACCTGAGGGTGGCTGGTGAGCGCTAATAGCCCGAAACAACGCTGTCCCGTTCTACGGTACGTTTGACTGGAGTGTTTTGCACTGATGGTGATGAAGAGCTGATATAGCCTCCGACCCAACGAGGCAGTCGTCATGACTTCCCGTCCAGTAGCCCAGGAAGGACATTGCTCTTTTAGTTATTAGTTTTTCTTCGTTTAAATTGCGTCTTCATAGGTTTGAATTACATTCTGTTGCCTCTATTATATTTTAATGTTAGTTTAATTCTTCCTCACTTGTAAGTGTGATTGAATGTGAATTCTCTCACCATTGTGTTGTATTCAAATAAATAAATAAATACACATTGAACAATTGCTCAAGTGACAGTCTGTTAAAACAAACTACCCGGTAGTCAATGTGCGTGTTTTCGACCTTTCAACAAGCGACTAAGCTCATAATTATCGCGAAATAATGTGCATTGTTTTGCGTTTGATCATGACCAATGCTCTGTTTGAAATTCTTATTTCAGCAACTCTTCGTAAAAATGTATTTGAGAAATCTTATTTAGCAGTTTAGTCCTCACAAAATCAATCGACCATCTGAGGCTAGGCGATCGATCTGTCGGTAGTGATCTACTTGTTGACCACCCCTGCTGTATGGCATTGCAGGCACCGAAAGCAATGTATGGCACAGGTTGTAGCGCACGCGCTAACTCAACCGTGACTACAACGCAATCTCAACGTTCAATCGTCAGCAAGCACGCAGTTGGTACCACAAGTGAGAAATAATTCGTAAACCCTTGCCTTATATATCAATAGAAATTCCACAATGACAAGCTTCTCGGGAAATGCCAGAAGCACTTCGACCACGGAACGTCGTTACTTTGACCTTTGCGCGACAGGACAATGTCTAGTTTCAGCTCCTTGGCACGGTTAGGGCTAGGTTTGGTAAGGATTAGGTTCAGTTTAGGTCAAGGCCGAAACTAGGCAATGCGGCCTCCCTCCCCCCCCCGAAATCACCTTTCGGAGCTCCCTAAAATTTTTTTCTTGTATGGTGATACATAAGTATATCACCTTTCGGGGCTCCCTAAAATTTTTTTTCTTGTATGGCAGTGGTTCTTAAACTGGGTTCGACCGAACCCCAAGGGTTCGGTGAGGCTGTAGTAGGGGTTCGGCTAAGATCAGAATAAGTTTTTGCAAAAAGGCATACATTTGTAGTAAATGACTATCTCTGCGTGGAATGATACATTCCCCCTCCATACTCTTTCAACGCTGTTTTTGATGAATACAATTTTTCCATCATTTCAAACCAATTTGATAACAATCATCTTTACGCCTCAAGCACGCATAAATCAAAAATGAGCGAACAAAATGTATCATATTTGGTGAAGGACTTAGAGTTAGAGGCAAAAAAATTTAACAGAATTTGCCATAAAAATTGTTCAAAAAGCGCAAAAATGGCCATTACAGTGTCTAAATTTTTGAAAACTTTCCGGGTAAGCATACCCCCGGACCCCCCTAGAGCCATATTTTTGTTCCTCAATTTGCTTCAAATTAACTTTCCGGAAAAAAAAATACGCTTAAAAAATGTAAAAATTTTATGCCACCCTCCACCGCCTTAAGAATATTCTGAATACGCCCCTGCCGTGGAACATTTTCAAAGAGCTTATGCCCTTTTCCGGTTTAGACGTCTAACGTCTTTGCACTCATTTAACATTCAACCTAATTCAAAACTGCATCCTCCCTCTAAAATTTTCTGGATCCGCTCCTGGTTAAAATTAAGGGTTGGATGTATATGCTTGCATGACACCTGTTGGGTTCGATACTTCCGACAAGTTTGAGAACCACTGTTGTATGGTGATGCATCGAAGAGACGATGCCAAGCTAGGGGGGTCTGGAGGCATGCCTCCCCAGAAAATTTTGCGGAATTTGACCTTATTTTGGAGTCGTTTTGAGCCTGCAAAATTCCTCACCTGTAACGATTTTTAATAGTCTGTTTTACTAGGTTTCTTCCAAGCCCCCTAAAATAATGCTGCAAGCAAGCCCTAATCTAATATTTCGCTATTTATGCGAAGAAAAGACGTTTTTAAGGCTTATTTTTGCATCTCTCACAAGAGGATGAGAGGCCCTTGGTATGCTACTAACCGTTTGTTTGCTAGTTTTGCGACTGCTATTTTTCGAAAAATTTGCAGGGGCCCCCCATGGTCAAAAGCATAAATATGGTATGAGGGCCCAACATCGCGCGAGTTAAAAAAAAATAAATTGAATATTAGACTGGGCTTATGTAAGCCACCTTTATCATACGTTAAGTAAATAGTAGGCCTACTACGTACAGGCTATTTACGGGGCCCCCTTTTTGTACACCCCCTCCGGTTGGGGGTTCAGGGGGCGCTAGTTTCGGCACTGGTTAGGGTTTAGGGTTGTAACTGATGCGAACCCTAACTAAATTTAACCCAAACCGAATCTAACCCTAACTGAAGCTTGGGGCTGATACTAGAGAATACCCGTATGGCACTGCAAGCACTGTATCAGTGTATGGCATTGCAGACACTGCATCGCCAGATGGCACTGCAAGCAGTCTAAACAAGAATTAAAAAAAAAGGAAGCTTTTATTTTACCAGAAATTTCCGGTTATCGAAGTTTGAAAATTGTGGTTGCGGAACCGGAAACGTCTCTTACGCTTCCCCTGCTGTGAAAATCGCACTACCAGAACCATAGGCTGACACAATAATTACGCAACTGCGATTTTCAAACTTCGGTAGCCGGAATTCCCGCTGAAATAGACCTTTCAAAAAAAACTGCTGCCATACTCGATCTAACTTTTGAGGCTTGTTTGAATTAAGCCACGGTTCGGGGTTACGATTGGAAGTTAGGTCCTATAACCCCTACTAAAACTCTCTAGCGCCCCTAGCGTTCCTTGTGCTCGTGATATTCTGGGTATCCGCCAGTTATAAGATGCGGCTTAATTCAAACAAGCTCCAAACTTTATTCCTAAAGTCTAACCTCTGCACAAACATTAAAAAACAGAATTATTTAGTATTATGTCACTGATGACAGACCTAAGTTTATCTTGTACATTCAACCTTTTTATTATATTTAAGCTTAAATCACTAACTGTAGTTTTTAAGACCTCATTTTTACACCTTTTCACTTTTTTCAGAACTGTTACGGAATAGAAGGTTTGATCGATAAAAATTTCGTGTGTGACAACATTGATGCTACCTGCAGTAGTATGAAATTTCGTGGGGGTTTTGACTGAGTTGTTTTCAAGGAAATTATTAGCTTCTAAAATTGAAGTCATATTTTTGATCAGTAGTAAATGTTAGGGGTAAAAAATTTGCAGCTGTAACGTTTTAACAATGAGAATTATTTAATGCAAAAAACGCAAGTATGTTTACATAACTGCACACACTGTGAGCACTTTTCGAATTTTCAGTTACCTTAGCGCCGACATCCACCATGCCTTACTGACTGCCATACTGTAGACGCAGACATACTGACTGCCATGTTTTCCGCTTTTTCACGGGAGAACGAGTTTGGCAGAGAGGGCTTTGACGGGTTTTGTAACTGGTATAGTTACTAAACACAAGCGAGGAATCATTCTCAGGAATATGTAGGCTATAATAATTATATATTGCCCTGAGCAGATGTCGGTCACATTAACTGCTCTAAAAGACTTGAGAATGGCGTAGTTTTAAAGTTTATTGATAAAATATTTTCTCAAATAAATATACAAAAAAATAAGAATTTAAAGTGATAAAAACATGCAGCAAAAACAACACTTCAGGTTATCAACAAGATCTCTTTGTGGCTATAGTAAAAAATATATCACACTTATGTAAGAAACTAGACTTAGGGCTAATAAACATATTGGCTCTTTGGCAAAGAAGTATGAGGCAAGTTTATAGCAGTGACAACACATGTGCTTTGCCGTCAGAGTGTAGCAAAGGGTCCAACATCATGACGTTTATATCTTCTCTGTACACACATTGTGTATGACGGATGAGAGGGTTTCACAACACGAATCGCTAATTTGGGATTGTAAGCATTGGGAGCAGGAACATTGGCTGAAATAGAAACATAGAAGTTTTCAAATTTAAATCTTACTATACTCGTGGTATTACTTCGAAGCGTGTGACGAATGGTGGGCCCATCTCCGAGGCAACGCAGCTCCGAAGGAAAATCGCAGCGGTGTCGAACTGTGGGCGGCACTGTGTCCGATTTAACTGACCCGGAACCGATCCAAGAATTCCAGAAGCCATGGCGATGTCTTTCGCTACTACGCCAATCAAATAGTTCAGCGATAAATAAAGTTGTAAAATAAATTAGTCCAACAAAATACTCAGAAAAAAGATCATAATAAAATTGAAAACAATGAAAAAATAGAGACCGACACCACAACTGCAACTTAGCATATGACGACGAATTTTTGATTCATGTAACTTTCACAACCAGATTCTTAAAGCGAATACTTTGGAACGAATCCGTAAAAAACTTGCTATAACCAGCAGCGTTGCGAACTCGCTGAGCTCGGTTGTTCTGCCCAACTCGAGCAACAAAAATCCTGAACTCGAACTCAAAAAAAGGTGATTGAGTTTTGGACTTATTCCAAACCCGATAAAAACTACTTGGAATTAGCGTAAATTCGATGGAAATTACTGATCTCAAATTCGACTTGCAAATTTTTATTGAACTCGAACTCAAAAATGTTTGTAAGTTCGCTTCCCAGGTAAGCGATAAGTTTTGTATTCACTTACTTTGGCTATGCCAATGTTTCGAAGGTAATTTTGATCCAATTGAATAAGAAGGCGCTCGCGACATCACGATACCTTTAGCCATATCCGGTTCATACTGGTTTGAAGCGGGAATATCTTGTTTCAACGATGCAACAACTTGCACCTTCTGACGGACTCCTGTGTAATCAATAGTTCGGAGAAATTTCGGCATCAAAAAACGCACAAACAAGATCTTGCAAACTAGTTCACAATTTAAATTTGTTACAATCATCCATGGTTTTTGCTTCTGATCCAAGATACTTGAGGAGTTTGATGAAGTTAATCAATTCGAAAATTCAACAACTGAGGGACGAAAATTGTCTACGGACGAAAGACAAAGTTACAGTAAATTCCAAAGCTAGACGTTTTGACTACATAAATTCAACTTGGTTTTCAAACACCAAAACAAGTCACAAAATAGTTCGGTCACACAAGAAAATAAAATTTTGCGCTGGCCTCCGATTATGTGTGCGCACAGACTACTATTGTAGAAATAAATTATTACGTAGATACCCACACGAGCCTTACCGTTTAAAACAGACTGTCGGGTTTTAACCTTTAATTTTACTAGTGTAAAATCAATATGCGGAAGTGAATAGAAATTATGCAGACTACTTCGGTATATCAATTACACTTATCAATCAAACAGTTTGCTACCATCACCTCGAGTCATGAATCGAACACTTACACCAGCAGCAACACGCTGAAGCGAGTAACGAGTGGCGGGATCCATCGCCTAGGCAACACAAAAACGTCGAAGCGGTGCCGAGTTGTTGGCAACACCGCGTACCATTTGACCGTCCCGGGAATCGAACCCCAAACCTCGCGCACGGTTAGCGGTGTCTTAAACCACTATGCCAACAGGTTTATAAATGCCCGTAACGTATGTCGAAACGACGAAGAGTTATCGCGACATTATGCTGGATCCACAACTAAGCCACGCAAGGATTTCTACAGGCGCAGAAATAGAGTAAAGTACAATTGCCAGGCAAATATACAAACCGATGCTGTGGCTTGGATATTCAGGTCGACTGGCTTGCTTTGGTCCTAGTGTTGATTTTTGTTCGTAGTGAGGTGCAGTGGGCCAGTTAAGCTCGTAGTTAGTTTTATGAGTAAATGGACTGTGAGATCGAAACCAAAGTTTGGCCCACGCTCGCCGTCCACTGCCCTCTGCAAAACACAAACTGTTTGTGAGTTATCAAGCCAAGATACTTTCAGTCTAGAACAGTGCTTCTCGAACCTCCCGCACCGATGGCGAGGTATGTAACAGCTGAGCTAACCAAAGTAATTTCAGTAGCATTGCAGAATTTTTATCCGCTTTAGAGGCAGAAGCTATATCTAATCTCCAACAGAACTGGAAGTTCTGAAAACTATATCAGAACTAACCGGCCAGTTGGCTTAGTAGTTAAGACATTGCTATCGGTGCGGAAGGTCTGGGGTTCAATTACCAGCCAGTTACATCAGACACAATGACGCCAACGGCTCGCCACCGCTGCGACGTCTCTTCGGAGCTGTTGTTGTTCAATGTCCATGCTCTAAGCCGCAGAGGTGGCCTCGCCACTCGTTACACGCTTCCGCGTAATACCGCGAGTATAATGAAAATTTGATTTTTGATTGATATCACAACCAGCGTTTTCCGAAGTTGGGTAAATTATCCATCTCAGAATAGAATATCGAGCGAAGCAGTGGCTTTCAGCGTGAGGATTTAAAAACCGCTCGCGATTTAAATTCATCGTTCAATAAACGAGCTTCTGTTTGTGCCACAACAAAGACACAATGAAACAAAAGTTTTAGTAATCAGTTTCTTTGGTGTTCATCAGTCAACAATAGACACAAAAACAATGCGATTGGAACGGGTTCGCCTTATATCAAAATTGAACGTCGAAGCAGTGTACCCTATCTGCAGTTAAGTACATGTCATATATTTATATTGATGTGACTGACTACTGTACTGACAGCCTCCTGTAATATCTCAGTAGTTGGCATTATCCAAGAGCCTGCGGTTTACGTCACTCATCACCAGTGAATCGTTTCCTCAAAGGGCATCTACGGCACTCCGGCAGTGCCTAATTTCTAGTTTTGGAACCAAAAGCAGAAAATGTTTTTCCCGCTTTTTAAAGCGCTGCAAGTGTTAGTCAACAAACCATACTGATGAGACTTGGAAAGACGAAACAGCGAAAACTATTTGCAGTTATGTACATGTTATATAACGTATTTTCTTGAATACAAGCTGCCCTTCAATAGAAACCGCACGAACTCTTAAAAAAAAAAATAGAAGCCGCATCGTGCAAAACCATTTCTTTACTGATACAAGAAAACAAATCCAACGACAAGCAACAAAACAAACTGAACATTGCATGTGCTTTTTTCACTATCAATGGTCATTTTAATCATCATCAATGATACTGTTGTCATTTAAATAAATGATATTCTTACCTACCCAGCAATTAATACTTTCTTCGTTTGGTTTTGTTGATTCTTTCACCAGTCGTTCTTAACGAGGACGCTGTTAACATATAGAGGGGCGAAAATACTCGGGGGGCGCTATGGGTTACATACAGAAGGTGTAAAGATATGTTATGTCATAATCAAAAAATACACGTGCTCTGCACATCTGTATAGGCCTGCTAGCCCAGGACTGGAAAAAAAAAGTAGGGACTTCTGAGGACGTGACGACCTTTTTTTTTGCTCTTCACTGCTTTTTAGTGGAAAATAAGACATTAAAGCGAGGAAATCTCTAAAAACCGACGCTGGGGGAAAAAGGTTAAGAACCACTGCTTTCCACAGACGCGACAGAAATTGCAGCAGTTAAATTAACGGTAGGGTAGCGCGTGATCCTACCGACGAGCGTTTCACAAAAGAGAAATTATAATTGCAGCTGATTCAATGTTTCCATTTTTTTGTCACTTGTGGTAGATAAACTCGAATGCTCACTGGAAACCAACTTTAAGACGTAAACGTTCAAATAAAAATAGATGCCGCACAAAGTATTTAAAAATAGTAGCCGCGACTTCAGAAAATGTGGTAGCGAAAATTAAACGTTGTATGCAGCAAACAAGTACCCATCTCGTGGTTCGGAGCGGCGTTCTTCGACGGCCATGATCGAAGGGTTAATGGTTCAACTCCCACCCAAACCTTGTTGTTGCGTCCATGGATAAGATGCTTTACAATAATTATTCCTGCTTGATGGAATCTAACTAGCCGCAAATTGAAGAAGTCAAAAGCAAAACTTAACCGGAAAACCCGGAAACGAAGGCAACTCCTAAGCAAGTTTGCATTCGTCCTAGTATAGCGCCTCCATTGCTTTCTAGTAACAAAACGATATGAAGAAATCAAAAAATGAAGAAATCACTCAAATCATTTGTTCGGTTACCATGCTAAGCTCAAAAGTTGAAACCAGGCTGGAATCAAACCGAAGACTTCAACTTCAAAATGTAATCATAATTAACAACCTACTTAATATCAGGGCGGGTCAGAAAGTTTTTTAAGGAAGAGAGCATGAGGTTTTAAATCAAAAAATTCTGAACTTGCAGTTTTGCGGACGCAGAAATATCAAAGTCTAGTGTATTCACATTCGCTCAAGCTTGAAGGGCTTGAGCGTCCGGCGTAAGCAGTGTGAAAAATAGAAATTTATTTCAGGCAAGGTGCTGTTGCTTGGTTTTAATAATGAAGTTAGAGACTTTGATTATAATTAGGGGAAAAGCCAGGGTGAGGGATAATTCTATAGTGACTCACGTGGGAGCAACGCTGGAACTTCTTTCGGACATCGACCGTCTGGAGGTACCGGTTCCTCGAGGCTGCGAGCTCAAACTCGAACTCGCTAAACTCATTATATTTTTACGGAACTCGAACACAAAAATCCCTGAACTCGAACTAGATGTTGAAAAAGTTAATAGAGTTTTGAACATAGCAAAACTCGGGTTTGAGCTCGGCTTGCAAATTTGTAGCAAACACGAATTCGATTAAGAATCTTGCGAGCCCACATCACTGATAACGCCCCTCTCCGACATTTCTGGCAGACTTCGCTAATGTTGATAACATAACGTCATGCTAGTCTCCTTCTGTCAAATAGACGTTCAGCGACGCATGCAGTAATGGAGTGATATTTCATTGAATCAGGCCATCCGATTGGTCACTACTCAAACGGGTCGAAAAAATACTTTAGGGGGTGAAGTATTTTCAAAGCTCGAAAGAAATCTTTTTTTACAATCAACTTACTTATTTCTGGGTCCTTGCGACCAAATGAGTAGGCGGGAGCATTTGTCTCATATAAGGGCTTGTTTCGGGGTGAGTAAGTGGTGGGGGTTGGACCCGACATGTCAATGCGAAGTGGGGGACGGCTCTCCATGGCGACATGCCAAGCTATGATGAAAAAAACAAAAAATTTTCATTGTACTCGCCGCATTATGACGAAGCGAGTAACGACTTGCGGGACCCATCTAAGCAGCTTTAGCGCCTGGGCAACACAGCTCCGAAGAAACATCGCGACGGTGGCGTCCAATCTAACCGGCCGTGAAACTAACCCCAACCTTTTGCACCGTAAGCGGCGCCTTTGACCACTACTCCAACCGCCACACTACTTAATGCGTTGTCGCTTCTTTCTTCTCTTCTTTGGATAAAATTTGAGTTAAAATTTTTTACGCTTACATTTAAAATAACGTTAAGAAATGCATGTTTGTCAGAAAATCATTTTTTGCACCAAAGAAAGCCAACCAGCAGGTTGTAGTAGTGGCAACGACATCGCTATTGGTGCGGAAGGTTTGATTCTCAAGCCGGTCAAATCGGACACAGTGTCGTCAATGGCTCGCCACCGCTGCGATCTTTCTTCGCTGCTATATTGTCCTGGCGCTAAACCGCGTAGATGAGCATCGCCACTCGTTGTATTTGTCAGCGATATGCCAAGCAGATTGCAGCAGATCCTACACGACGGGTTTGAATCACCCCTGGAGTCGATGGGATTGGATATACCGCGTGGCTGCTGACTAAAACAGAGCATGCTTACTTCGCAGTATCCCACAATTGGTGTCAAATTTTTCGGTTTCAATAATTTGAAAACGAGCCCGTAGTTAACAATGATTAATCGTACGTAACAACCACTTACTCACAAGCTTGCCAGGCATTCTCAAGGTCCCGTCACTCAACATCGAACCTAATTTCTCATTTCGAGCGCGTTGTCTGCAAGAAAAATTGATGCCAGTAAAAAATCAAACTTTCACTATACTCCATGTATCACGCCGAAACGAGTGGTGAGGCCCATCTCAGCGGCTTGACAACTCGGGCAACACAGCTCCGCAGAAACATCGCAGCGGTGACAACGATGAGTTCGATTTGACCGACTACGGAATCAACCCAAGACCTTTCGCGCGGAGAGCGGTGTTACAAGCACGTGATTGTAATCAAGCCTCCTTCGAAACTACGGTCGAAACTCCATTAAAAACATTGATCGAACAAAGTTGTGAGAAGATTTAATCAGTTAATCGAGTGGCTAAGCAAGAACTACCTCTCAAGATCAGCAATAACCACAGCGCTGTTATTAGCCACTACGCCACGTTGAACACACCTTATCCTGTCTAACAATGAATTTATCTGATATTTGTGCATACATTTGAAAAGAAAAAGAAGTTTTCAATTTGGGACAAGCTTCCAGCACCTATAACCGTGAATTTTTTGCGGATAAAAAAATTTTCTGGTGAAAAACAACGCAATGAACTCATTACCGAGCAGATGCAGTCGCCAAGCGAACAAGTCGATCAGTTTCTCGAGGGTCTGAAGCTCTTCTGCAAAAACAAATTTGATTTAAAACAACTTACACGACGTTAAATAAAAGTTGACCCCAGAAGACAATGACGCTGCAAAATCGAAAACCAAAGTGCTCTAACGGTTCGATCGGCAGCGTAGCGTAATAGTTAGAAGCGTCGTCTTTACGACGGCCAGTCTAGCTTAACCGGTTAGTTACCCAGTCTAGCTTAACCGGTACACTAGAAAACAAAGGCAACTCCTAAGCGAGTCTGGATTCGCTTTATGTAGAGCGTCTCTGTCGCTTTCTCATGTCAGGAGAATAGAAATAAAGAAATCAATCAACTAACCAGTAACAAACAATTTTGGGCAGAAGTTGTCAGCATCTAATACATGGACTCCACTGGACTACTCGCGATATTACGCCGTAGCGTGTAACGAGTGGCGGGGACACATCTCCGCGACTTAGCATATGGCAAATACACCTCCAAAAAATCGTCGCAACGGTGGCGAGCCTCAAATTAAAACCAAATCAGGAATAATAAACAACAACAAATACATTTCTTACTTTCCCAGTTGAGCAGAGCTCCATCTCATATAATTAATGTCAGGATAATAAGGAAAAGAACATTGGGCGGACGCTAATTGTGATTTCTACAAAAAAAGCAATTTTCGTTCGCAAAAACATTTCTACTATAAGTATGAAAAAATGTGGGTTGATGAGAATCGCCGAAGTTCGACAGCGTAATTATTGAAAGCAACAAAGCTGCTTAAAACGTAATAAAATGTTATTTAAACCAAGAGTTTAAGAAAACGTTAATGATACTAGATAAGACATGATCCATCCTGTTTCGGGATTACGTCCCTCATCAGTGATAACAATCAGGGAGAACCATATCGAAAGCATTAATGATATATTTTGAACTACTTCTTCAGAAAAACTAATTTCCTTGCAGCGTAAGTGTAACAAGCCAAAGATAATGTGCACCAAAATGACCACTAGTTCTCCATCTTTTGTATTTATTGCATGTTTTCAGTTCCTTATATTTATATAAAAATACAAGTAATCAAGGCTGCAAACTAGCCAGCATTTTCATTCTTGTTTGGGTTCGACTTTACTAAAAATCCAAGCTCGAGTTTTTCATTTTTAGTTTTGCGAGTTCAAGATCGAGTTCAGTCATTTTTATCGGGTTTAGACAAGTTCAGTAGAACTTCAAAACTTAGTAAGCTTTTTTCGAGTTCAAAATCCAGTTCAGGGATTTGTGTTGTTCGAGTTCGGCAAAAGAGAGCAAGTTAAGCGAGTTCGAGTTCGTGATGAGAGCGTCCGCCTCAAGAGCTGTAGACTTGGGTTTGATTCCGAGTCAGATAAAACCAATGACTTTAAAATTTATTTCACAGCTTCCTTGCTTGACGTTCAGCATTAAAGGGAAAGTGTGGAGAACAAGTCGACAAGTTTACTTGTTGTGCCGTTGGAAAAAGCGCTTAGCGGGATTTCCCCATCTTGGTGTGGTAGACAGATGGCTGGCAACTCCTAAGCAAGCTTGTATAGCGCATTGATCGCTTTCTCTTGATAGGAGAATAAATATGCAATTAAATAAATACAGAAAATAGATGAGAAATAATTTCTCTTACCCGGGCGAGAGCACTGTTTTGAATGAGTCTGGCGTCACTGTAGTCTCCAGGAGCGGAGTGAATGTGCAAAGGAGTTTCTTGAACATTGATTACATCGATGCCTGTCATTGAAACCAACATAAATATGATAATTCAATGAAGTGAAATAGATACAAACTCCAAGTTACTGCTCGACAAACGTTTCGCTACCACTAGGCACCTTCATCGGTATTTTATTCAAATAAAAGTTAAGATTTTCTGAAACTTTTCGCATTTAAATTCGAATCTAAGGTGTTCAAAATTTAAAAAGTTAGAAAAATTTATCAAAGAAAACTATGTCAACGAAAAAATTTAATGGGTTTGTTTTTACTGCATAACTTCGTTTCTCTTCATAAAAAAGTGCAAAGCTTGGCAGTGTTAAAAGCACAAAGGAAGAGTTGTAACTCAGACCATCTTCTCGAAATAATTCAACAACTTAGACCGCCGAGTCGAAAGAGCGTTTTCCTCTGAACCTGTAGACTCAGGTTTGATTCCGATTTCCGAGTCGGGTCAAACCAATGAATTTAAAATTGGTATTCACAACTTTCCTGCTTGACACTCAGCATTAAAGGAACAGTGCGGAGAACAAACCGACCAGTTTACTTGTTGTGCTGTTGGGAAAAGCACTAATCCGCATTCCTTTATCTTAGAGTGGTAGACAGATGGCCTGCAACTCCTAAGTGAGCTCGTTATAGCGCATTGATCGCTTTCTCGTGATAATATCCAACCAAATACAAAAAATACAATTTAAAACGTGCAACAAAAACTCTACTGCACTAAAATTAATCAAGTCTGAAAAAAAATTAACAAATCTATTCACCACTGTCTGCTCCATCGTGAGATATTAGCTCAGGAACAACCGCTCCTCTACTTTGGCTAAGTGTGTGCGGGAGCCACTGAGCAGGAGACGTAGCAGGAGAATTTTGCACATTTGAATTTCTCAGACCAGCTTCTTCCACTGTACTTCTGACATCTTTGACGTGAGGCATTTCAAACTGAAAAACAAAAAATGTTTAGAACCAATTGATAAGCATGCAGTTAGCCCACAGCTTCAAAAACCATCTCAACTAGTAGTAGCAGTAGTAGTAATATTAGTAAGTAGGTTTATTCGGCGAGAAAAGAAAGAACAAAAGTGACATCTAGTATCACTTGTTTACAAAAAAACAACATAAATAAATAAAAC
Organism: Trididemnum miniatum; assembly: GCA_964006365.1. Lineage (NCBI taxonomy): Eukaryota > Metazoa > Chordata > Ascidiacea > Aplousobranchia > Didemnidae > Trididemnum > Trididemnum miniatum. Next base: position 3,123,134 of record OZ023231.1, on the reverse strand, counting down.
AAATTAAGAAATACTTTTGCTATATTATCAAGTTCCCGCGAGGAGACTACGAAGTGACTGGTAAAAGTCTTCGGGTCAAGCAGCCACCTAGTGGAATAAAAAACGCATGTTGCAGCAATAAATATTCAAAGAAAAAGGATATAATAATACTTTGAGCAGTTATGATATTAAACAGATTTAGTATAATTAAATGTAGCTCTTCAGGTGGAGGTTTTTGTAGTAGTGTTTTTTGTTTCCGCACCGCCAACTTGATGAAGGAAATATAACAACGGTGCCAGAAAAGGGAAGAGGCATCAAAAGGTTTAACCTTACGACATGCAAATAGGAGAATAGGAGTAAAAAACAAGAGTAGCCATGGCTGCAAAACCCAGGTAGGGAGCAGAAATTTGCCTTAAAAGAAAAGCCGATGATCAGATAAAAAACATAGGAAGAAACACAGCTAGCATTTATACTAAAAGTATGCAGAATCGTCAAGTGGGTAATTGTTTCAGTTGATGATTTATGATTTCATTTTTATCCTCCTGTCACGAGAAAGCGTCGGAGGCGCTATGCGTAGGAAGAATCCAGACTCGCTTAGGAGTTGCCTTGTTTCCAAGTTTTCCGCTTGAAATTTGCTTCTGACTTCTTCAATTTGCTGCTTGTTAAGTCTACACCAAGCAGAGAAAATTGTCGTAAAGCATCTTTTCCAAGAATGCAACAACGAAGTTTTGGTGGGAGTTGAACCATCAACCTTGCGATTGTGGCCGTCGTAAAAACAACGCTCCGAACCACTCGGTACATTTTGTAGTTTGCTACAAAAGAGAACATCAAAAAACACATTAAAACCACTCCAACAAAAAAGTGTTTGGTGATAACAGTATAAAGCAAATCACACCAACACTGGGTATAAATGATCTATTTATGAGCTGTTTTTTGAAAAGCATTTAAAAGTTACAAATTTGAAAAGCATGGTAATAATAATAGCACTGGCCAACCAGGTGCAAATACTGCATTCTGGTAACTGATATAGTGCTCAGTCTATTTACTCTTCCACACATCTTAAAGATACAGTGCACATGGTGAAAATTTGAATTAATTAACCTATGTAATACAAGGTTCAGAATGAAAATAAAGGTTAAACAAAAATACTTTAAAAAGGAAAAATAAAGCTGCAGTAAATCTTGAGACTGGATGTTTCGACAACGTATATTCAGCTGTCATCATCAACAGTGTAGGCCTAAGCAAGGCAGTACAAAAACTGAGCTGCCTTGCTTACACTGCTGATGATGGCAGCTGATGCAATACTGTGAAAACGTTTAGATTCACGATTTACTGTGGCTTTTTTTTTTCTTCTCGGTGCAAGGTCATAAAGAGCTGACACACCTTCTTAAAAGTTTTACCTTTTCGCTGGAACAATAAATATTTTTGGCTGGTCACATCAACTTAATTTTGAATCTTAAAAGCACATCATTTATATTTTTCGGAAAACATTTAATTTACGCGGGTCTACTGTTTACACTTATTTTTAAAACAATTAATATCAGTAACTGACCCTAAAAAATCTGAAGGTAGGCCTGCCTGTAATGTATAAAAAGTTAATATAATGCTGTCAGACAGCAAAACTGAAAACATTGGCAAGCTAATTGTTATTTCTGTACCAAAAAAAATTTAAAAAGAAAAAAAGCTATTGTATCAGTTCAGATACTGGTAGGCCTGCAGCGATATAAAAAGCACTCAATTTGGGAATTATCTTGTTTAAGTGTTTTCTAGATTAGCCTATTTTTATAATCAATTTGCGTAGGTCTCATGCATTGAATTATTGACTTACTGGTAAGTGTAGGCTTCACTAGCTGACTATAACAGTATAAGGCAATGGTGATATGGCCAACTGCATTGACATCAAACATTAAATACCAGTACCAGTATAGTCAAGTCAAATCAATTTATTCACCAAAAACATAGCAAAAAGACTATGTTCAGGTAAGTGATAGCGAAAGACACAGAAGTCACCAAAGCCAGCTACACTTTGAACATTAGATTGTGCGTGATTAGCGGCAGATACAAATTTAATACAAATTTAAGAGCAGATACAAATAGGAAATTTAAGAGCAAAAAATGGTATAAAAGTAAAGATTTGACTGTTGACACGATCACACTCAAACACAATTATTGCTGTAAAATTAATAAAATAACCAGCGTCAGACCAGCAGATAGCAGCAGCCTATTGATAAACATTGAACTAATTCTGAAAAAGTTTGGTCATAAGCACATAAGACCTTCGCGATAAAAGACCAAATACTGGTACAAGTGCAAAAAGGGAGGAAGAGGTATTTAAACTTTCTTAAGTATATATGTTACAGCCAACATTACATTAGCTGATTAGGGCACAGCAGCAAAAAAAAACAAAAAAACACGATTTCTTGAAATTACATGACAGTAGAGCAACACTCTTAAACACAAATTTACTGAAATTACATGGCAGTAGAGCAACACTCTAAAACACATGGGTTGAAGTGAATTTGATTCACCCAAAACATACTGTGGCTAAAATTACAGTAGCCTAGATTGTTTATTCAAAAAGCGTATTTTTTCAGGGCTTTCATTTTAAAAGTCTTTTTAAACTTAAAAATGAAGCTTGTTTTTGTTCTATAGGTAATTTGCTCCATAATTCTAAAGCTTTATGTTCCGTCATTTTTTTTCTTCCATTTTTTGTAGGCCAGGCTACATAGTCAACAGAATGCCCACCAAAAATCGAAACGCAGACAGGATTGGATTCAGAACAGCAATATTAGATATCTTTAGGCGAGAAGATGTATAAATTGTGAAGCAAACAGTCATCTTTAGATTTTTCCACAGCTACCTACCAGTATGCAAACACTGTGAAAACATGTTACCTACACTGTACTGCACACAAAAAATACAACCCTAACAAATCTTTTGATACGTATGAAAAAAAAAACGAAGCCCGGATTACTCAAAAATCTACAAGACGAAGAAAGCTGTGCTAAGCCTTTAACTTTCTCTAATGAACAGATCTAGAGTCTGAAACACAACACATTCAATCATTTCGCCGCTGGCAGAAGTTGGTCGCAAAATTGGCTGTGGTTGTTTCTAATGGAGATGTCCGGAGACGCAAGCGGATTTACTATATTTTTTTCCTATTATTTGAAAACAAAAACAGACACAACACAGTTTGTAGTAATTTAAACAACGTACAGTCATCACCTTCTCTTCAAAATCTTTCTCGTGATAGAAGGATAAAGATGAAGAAATCAAAAAAAAAAAAAAAAAAAAAAACGACCCGAAAACCCATCCCAAATACAATCAAAGATGTCCGGAGTCTGAAAATTTCAATCTGAATTCTAATCCGAAGCGTTAAAATCCGAATCCGAAAAAATTCAGGAAACAGAATCCCACTCCGAATCCAAATCCTGAATTGGCATTATACACAAATTGCATGTACCTATACCCAATTAGGCCACTAGTCGCTTATCAAAATCATTGGTTATCATTCAAAACTGAATCCGGATGCTAATCCGGAAAAAGCAAAAAATCACAATCCCGATCCGGATGAAGCAACAGCCGGATTATCCCGTTTTTCAAATCCGGATCCGTTGTAGATCTCTGAAAACAATGCCTGGCCCGCCCAAAACCCATTCTTTTATGAACGTTCAACCACATTTATCAGAAAAATAAAAGTTGAAAGGGATTTCAAAAATTGGTAGCGGCCCAATTAGAAACAAAAGATAGAGCTGGTCCGTTAGCGGACCGCATAAAAGACCGGTTAACGGCCCATGCCATCTCTAGTATAAACCTTTCGTCGTGTGTTCTAACCCACTTAATCTCTTTCCACCATCACGAACTTTTCTGGTCCATCGGGACGTCTTTTTTGTTACAGCTGCGGTTTCGATGTTATGACTTCGCTTCCTAGTTCCTACCCGGGGTTCGACACGGACAGGATTTGTCATGATAATCTCGTTTTGCGTACTTTCATCCATAGATTCTACACTTACGATAGGCAAGTTAAAAAAAAGAAATTAAACGGAGAGCTAAAAAAATCATTGCCGTCGGCAGCGTGGCGAAGTAGTTGGAGCGTCGTTTTTACAATGGTCATGACCACAAGGTTCAACTCCATGACCACAGTTGATCGTCCAACTCCCAAGCACGTTTCGTTGTTACGCCCTTGGATAAGATGTTCTACATTAATTAGGCTACTCCTTCTGAGTTGAATCCGACAAGCAACTTATAGAATCCAGAGCAAAACCAAAGCGGAGAACTCAAAAACAAAGTCAACTCCCAAGCGAATCCCGACTAGTCCAGTGAGACAGTACCTCCGTCTTTCTCGTGACAAGAGGATAAAATAAAGAAACCAATCAAAGCCCTAAGCGAGTTTTAATGCTCGTCTCAGTCCTAGTAACAGCAGAATAAAGATAGCCTATGCATTATTGCAAGTCAATTCTTCAATTAAAAAAGCGGACTACGTACAATCGCTCCAGGCGGTAAATCTTTACTTGCAGCAATGATTAAAACATCAGCAGCGCAACCTAAAACATGATACAATTGATACATGCGAACTTCCTAACCAGTTGTGGGATTCAGCCGGTTCGGACCGGCTCTATAGAACCGCGTCGTCACTCGTCAGCATTACAGTTATATTCGTACCATCAGTTGAAAGAGAACCGGCTAAAAATATAACTTTTACGATAGAACTGGCAGTAAAAAAATTTGAAACTCCGCCAATGGTCATGACCACAAGACAGTGGGCTCAATTTCTTCACAAGCTTCGAGGCAGCGAAGCCTACACATTTGGTAAACTCTCGACAATTTTATCTAATCGATGTTATTTTTTACGAAGAAAGGAAAGTCAATTGCAGCTTACAACTCGCAATATCTTTGAGGCAAGGCTGCGAACTTGAACTTTGTCTCGAAAAAAGCTGATTGAGTTTTTGATTTATCCTAAACTTGACAAAAATTGCTTGAACTCGAGCTAAACTAGGTAAAAATTACGAAGGCAGCGACTTAAACTGGCAAATTTAATAACGAAAAACTAGAACTCGACTAGCAATTTTTTGGTGAACTCGATCAAAAATTCTAGCGAATTTGCTGCTCTGCTCTGAAAAGAGTCCAAATTTGTCTCATGCGCTATTGAAGCGTGACAGGGGAAAAATCAATCAAAATTTATTTGTAGCCAATTTGACAACAAATAATGCACATGGCAGTAAAAAACGACTATCTTTGGGCAGTTGTAACGTCAATAGGAAAAGTAACCAAGATGCATCATTTAATACTAACAAAATGTAATTCACAGGCAACCAAAATCCACAAAGTTGGCTAAACTTTTACAGAAAACGCATAGAACATGAATTACTATGTAAACGTAACGGAAAGACAAAATAAATTGCTGATGTCATTCAATATAAAAGCAACTAAAAGAGTCAGCGTATAAAAATAATCACGATACAGACTTCCGAGAAAAAGTAGTTCAGTGGTTCTCCAGCTGGGATCGCGGCTCCTGTGGGTTTAGTTTTAGAGGGACGTGAAGATGTGAAATTTTCATTTGGTATTGACATAGCCTATGCCAAATGAAGGCCTAGAAAATGCACCCATCGCCTTGAACTGTGCGAGTAAACCTGATAAATGAATTTTGCTTCTGTTTTCTGCATGCAGCAATCGGTCTGATACACATAGGCCCAACATTTTAAGTTAAATATCGTTACAGCTACCGGTACACTTTTTTTTTTTTTTTTCTAATCTAAGTTTTTTTCTGCTGCTGAACCAGAAATTAGTGTTGAAATTTGTGGAGCACGGTGAGTGAATAAAACAATTATTGTAAAAGAACCCAAAGCGCTCTTGAGAACCACGTAATTCGCTCTATTTAAAAAAAAAAACGTCGCTTTGTTGTAACAAGAGGATAAAAATGAAGAAATCAAAATTAAACCAACAAAGTGAGAAATAAGGCACTCATACGATGTTGACTGTACGAACAGAAGATATAATAAATCCATTGTTACTGTAGTTCTGAGTCGACGAACTGTTCAATGCCAACAACCATCCCCAACCTTCACAACTTTATCAAAAACAAACAAAAGGGGCGCCAACACTATACTAACAAAAAAACTTTCAACCGCTTTTTGAATACTGGTAGCCATTTTGAATTGGATAATTTTACCGAAGTACCGATTTTTTTTCTGCATGGTTCTTGTAACGTCGCAATAATAATTAAATTAACAATTTGTATGGAATCGAACCCGGCCTTTCATAATGTAAATTGTTTCTCGTATTTTGCTGCACACTGTTGGATAACGACGTTAATTGCGTAATTTTTGTCTTAAATCGCTGGATTTGCCAATAGCCGAAAAGTTGCGGCGCTTTTGCTGTAAAGGATTCTTGCACTATGCACGTAATTTGAGTTTTTTCCACTGTAAATTTTTATTTTTGGTCATCAGACAATTCAGAACTTGATAGAAGCAACATCGAAGATTTATTACTTAAACTTAGCACGAATTTGAGAGCTAAGAACCGTCAGCTTGAACAGTTTAGACTCCGGGGGGGCCGCTTGGAACCGTTTAAGTTAAAGTTATTATTGGACCTTTGTCCGTCGAGCCCACTGCTCAATTTATTATTGGACCTTTGTCCGTCGAGCCCATTGCTCAATTTATTATTGGACCTTTGTCCATCAAGCCTACTGCTGAAGAGATTAATTTGGGGTTGAGCCTATTGCTCTTTTCCTTTCTTCCATTTGTCCAGGGGTTGGCCCTTTTGTTAAGATTTAGTTACCGGTAGTTGCTTTCTTTCTTGGGAATTATTTGATGACTTTTCGTCCGCCGAAGGAAAACTTATCGGTAAGTTCATTAAACTTATAAATCTTAAATTTACTTAACTCCGCAATTGATTGACTCTGTGTTCTGAAATAGTAGTTTGCCGTAAATTTAATGTTATGACAATGTATTTGCGCTCTACATTTGCTAATTACTGTAATGTCTTATTTGCGTGTTTGAATTGGCTGTGTTGAGTTTGAGAATTAGTTTGCGACGTAATGCTTCTTTATGTTTAATTTACTTAATTCTTTCTGTAATGTTAGTTATGATGTTGTGATTTACCTTTGCTTATCAAATTGTGTTATCTAGAAACCGTCCTTGTTTTGAACTTGAATATATCGAGATCTATAACTACAAGACGCGTTTGTAAAGACGGTAAAAAGGGCGGGCGAGGAATTACGTCGTTTACAAAAGTTTCGATAATATTCTATCAATCAAGCAATTTCAATACTGACAAAGACTCACTGAACTGTCCAGCGGATTTGACGGTACTGTAATTTGTTATTTATATTTGTGCTACATTTGACGCTTGGGCTGCGTTACGACGCAGACGTTGGTGAAGATCTCTACTAACATTTCCGAGCGTTACACATTCACGTGCTTTCTGTAGTTGGCTACAGACAAATTGGATTCGAACTGTTTAAGCTTAAGCACGTTATCCGTACCGTTGATGGTCCATATATTGATTATATCTAAGTTTGTGGATTTCCCTGTGCTAAGTTGTGTTTATATTTGTTTTATTTGTGTTGTATTTAATGCAATGACATCTAAGCCCTCTTCTAGCGAAGATGCCCAATCTGCCATTGAGCAATTGCAGTCTGTTTTAGAGCAAAATTATTTACGTGCTGAAAAAATCATGGCATTGCGTAATCCTAATAATGAGCTACTTAAAGAGATTTTGACTGAAATTAATCATGACTATGATGCGTTAATTGGGGCTATGGCATCTGCTAATTTAGGGTCTGAAGCAATTGTAGCTGTCACGCAGAACCAAAACGAGTTTGAGTCCCGTAAGGATGAGTGGTTTACCAAGGTAAAGGAATCATCTTCTGCTTCTGTCTCCACAATGCCCCACTTGCTGTATGAACCTCACAGGTCTCCTAGTCACGTGTCCTCTACTTCTTATTCTCGGCATTCTTTAAAATCTTCCCGGAGCTCTTCTTCAAGACATAGCCGTAAACATTTGGAAGCTAAAGCTAGATTAAAGATGGCTCAGTTAGAGTCTAACCATCTAGAAGAGCGAGTTAGAGAAGAAGAACAGAGACTTCGTCTTGAAGCTGAAGAAAGAGAACAGCGACTTCGTCTTGAAGCTGAAGAAAGAGAACAGCGACTTCGTCTTGAAGCTGAAGAAAGGGAAAAAAGACTTAATCTTGAAACGGAGACGAAACAAAAACACTTTCAACTGAAGAGGATGATTGAGAAGGGCGAAGCCAGTCGCAAGATTGCTCTTGCGGAAGTAGAATACCAAGTATATTGTGAACATGACTCAATTTACAAGCTCTCGTGTGACGACGTTACAGCTGCCACGTCAATCGCCAACAGTGACGACACAATTTCAACCGTCGTTGCTGACCCTTCGAAACAAATCGAAGCTCTCTCTAGTCAAGTCTCTGTTGCAGGTTCTCTACCTGCCCAGTCCTCTCTTAATATTGGCCTGGCCCAAGGTTCTCTGCCTGCTCAGTCTTCTCTTATTACTGGTCCGGCCCAAGGTTCTCTACCTGTCCGGTCCTCTCTTGTTGCTGACTCGGCCCAAGGTTCTCTACCTTCTAAGCCTTTTCTTAACTCTGGTCCGGCCCAAGGTTCTCTAACTGTCCGGCCCTCTCTTGTTGCTGACTCGGCACAAGGTTCTCTACCTGTCCGGTCCTCTCTTGTTGCTGACTCGGCCCAAGGTTCTCTACCTTCTAAGCCTTTTCTTAACTCTGGTCCGGCCCAAGGTTCTCTAACTGTCCGGCCCTCTCTTGTTGCTGACTCGGCGCAAGGTTTTCTACCTGTCCGGTCCTCTCTTGTTGCTGACTCGGCCCAAGGTTCTCTACCTTTTAAGTCTTCTCTTAACTCTGGTCCGGCCCAAGGTTCTCTACTTGCCCAGCCCTCTCTTACTGCTGATCCGGTCCAAAGCTCTCAACATGCTCCGGCTACCTTTTCATCAGTCTATGGTCATCCACCTGTGCGGCCTTACAACACCTTTGTCGATAAAGCCTACAGCTCCATTCAACCTCAGCCTTTTGCACCTTCAAGTCAAGTCCATGATGCCCAGCCTGTAGGTGTTCCAGCTGCGCAATTGGATTCTTCACACCCATCTCGTGTTGTAACATCATCAACGCCTCCTTCGGTCTCATGTGCTAATAATAATCTCATGAATAGTAATAATTTATTATTACCGGTACATCTCCCGGGCCTGTATACTCCGAGTGCTGCCAACTACGACAGTTTATTCCTTCCCCGACCGGAGTTCACCAAGTTCTCAGGCGATCCTTTGGAATTTAAAACCTTCATGAGTAACTTCGAAACGCATGTTGAGCCTAGGGTGCGAGATGAAAAGGCACTGTTTTGCTTACTCCTACAACATTGTACGGGAGAAGTGAAGAACCGCATTGAATATCTTTCCACGAGCGAAACCCAACCTTATACTTTAGCCAAGCAAAGGCTAACTAAAGATTATGGTTCACCTTGGGTGATAGCTGATGTTTGTGAGCAACAACTGAAGAAATTCCCTTCAATAAAATCTGGTGACGGCCGACAGATGAGACGTTTTGCTGAATTGCTTGAGAAAACAAATGTTGTTGTTAAAGACATACGACAATACACCAGTCTAGATACCTTAGACACTCTATCAGAGCTATTAGGCAAATTGCCCTACGACCTCAAAAGACGCTGGGTTAAGAAATCGGTTCAAGTCGAAACTTCCGTTGGTCACCTAGCTAATTTTTCACATTTCGTGGATTTCATCCGTAACGAATCTGAAGAGGTTAATTCCCTTTTTGGTCTCCGCTCTCTTCATCCTAAGACCTCACCATCCAAGCCTAAGGTAAAAACATCCTCCTTTGGAGTTGTTACTTCCAAGTCTACTTCTATCAAGTCTTCGGAGTCCAAATCCAGTGCTCAGCCTGGATCTTGTTACTTCTGTAAAGATACTTCTCACATGCTTTGGGATTGTAAGAAGTTTAGAGAAAAAACGGTGCAAGATCGCATCTGTTTTGTAAAGGAATTGAAGTTGTGTCACAAGTGCCTTAGCGCAAGGCACAGAACACCAGAGTGTAAGAAAAATAACACTTGCTCAAGTAGTGGTTGCAAAGGATTATATCATCACACCTTGTTGCACAGACCTGACAAAGAAAGCAAAGGTAAACCTAAAAGTCGAGACATTTCTACCTCTACATCAGACGTTGCTGCTGCTGCGCCTGTAACTTGTGGGTTTACCAAGCAAGATTCCTCCAGTCACTCCTGTGATCCTTCCGTGTACCTCTGTATAGTTCCCGTTAAGGTAGCATATGGGGATAAAGTGGTTTCTACATACGCCTTCTTAGACCAAGGGTCGACTCATTCATTTTGTGGTAAATCTTTGGTGCAAGAGTTGGGTATTACCGGACTTCGCGAGAATTTGCATCTCAAAACTATTACCGGGACCACAGACAATTACGAGTCTATGTCCTGCGATCTTGTCGTATCAGACCTTGGTAATGAAATTTCATTCCGCCTGCCTAACGTACATTCCGTTGACGACATTCCCGTCAAACCTAATGATATTTCGGTTGATGCAAAGGTGCGTAATTTACCACATTTACAGGATGTAAAGCTGAAATCTCTACCACATGCATCTGTTAATCTCCTGATAGGGGCAGATGCCCCTGAGCTTTTTTGCATATATAGTGCGAGGAAGGGGCCTCGAGGTACGCCTTGCGCCATTGAAACCCCTCTTGGCTGGTCACTTCTAGGACCATCCTTATCTCCTTCCCAAGAAACCAATTGTACGGTAAACTTTATTGACTACAAACCTAATAGAGATGCAACCCAGTTGGTAGAAAAAATGTGGGAAAATGAATTTGATCCTGGCACATCCATATTTGAGAGTTCTTCTAAAGAAGATCGCATTGCATATACAGTTATGCGATCTTCAATTTGTGAAACTCATGGTCACTATCAACTTCCATTGCTGTGGAAGGAAGGATACATCGATCAACTTCCCGACAATCTTTTCTTGGCGCAACGGCGTCTGATTAGTCTTAAAAAGAGACTTGTGAAGGATGAGAAGTTAAGAATTAAGTACACTGAAGTTATGGATTCTTATCTTTCTAAAGGGTACGCTCGTAAGGTGCCTCAGTCAATCCTTGCCAACGCGGGGGGTCCTGTGTGGTACTTACCCCATCATCCCGTAACCAACGTTCACAAACCAGACAAAGTAAGAATAGTCTTTGACTGTGCAGCCAAATATAATGGGTTATCTTTAAATGATGCTCTGATGAAAGGACCACATCTTATGAACAACCTGACAGGAGTATTAACCCGCTTCCGAGAAAAGGAAATCGCACTGGTAGCCGATGTAGAAGCTATGTTTCACCAAGTCAGGGTGGACCCAATGCACACTAATGCATTGCGTTTCTTGTGGTGGGAGAATGGAAACGTAAACCAAGAACCCATTATTTGCCAAATGTTGGTTCATCTGTTTGGAGCGACATCTTCTCCAAGTTGTGCAAATTTTAGCTTGCGCCAAACAGCTCTAGAGTTTGGTCACCATTACGATCCTGTCATTTCGTCTATCGTCAATAATAATTTCTATGTTGACGATTGTCTTGTATCTTTATCTTCGGTTCAAGAGGCAAGCTATGTCTACCATAACTTGACTAAACTGCTTGAAAGGCGAGGTTTCCACTTAACCAAGTGGATTACAAACAATGAAAAGGTATTAAGTGAAATACCAGAAAGCGAAAGATCTACTAAAGCTCAGCAGTACCTGTTGGGAAACCAAACCGATGACAGGATCCTAGGCATACAATGGAAAGTGAATGAAGACCAATTCACGTTTGATATAAAAATTCCCAACAAACCATTTACGAGGAGAGGACTTCTTTCCACAGTTGCGAGTTTGTTCGACCCACTAGGATTCGTAGCTCCTGTTCTTTTGGAGGCCAAGCGCCTGCTACAGGTCTTGTGCAAACAAAATTTGGGTTGGGATGAGCTTATTGGTGATGCTGAACAGAAAAGATGGAAGGATTGGCTCGAAAGTCTTCCGGCTTTAAACAATGTTAAAGTACCAAGATGCTTCAAACCAGCAGACTTCGGAAGGGTAGTCACAGTGCAGATACATCATTTTGCTGACGCTTCTTCTTACGGCTACGGCGCTTGTTCTTACTTGAGGCTTGTTAACGAACAAGGAATCATTTGCTTGTCCTTTCTCATGGGAAAATCACGATTGGCTGCTATGAAATCGGTTTCCATACCTCGGTTGGAATTGACTGCTGCGGTCCTGGCCGTAAGGTTAGACGAGTTGACCAAAGGAGAGCTTGATCTGTCCGTGCCTTCTTTCTTCTGGATAGATTCTACTGCAGTTCTCTACTGCATTAAGAATATTACCAAGAGGTTTCCTGTGTTTGTAGCTAATCGTCTAGCTACTATTGAAACCCACACAGATGTTAATCAGTGGCACCATGTGCCATCGAGTCTGAATCCGGCTGACGCTGCTTCTAGAGGTTTGGAAGCAGACAACTCAATTTCTAAAAATTGGTTACAGGGTCCTTCATTTCTTTTACAACCTCAGTCCAAGTGGCCAAGTTTGGAAGCAACAATGGATGAGCCACCTAATGAATTGCGCCCTGTTAAGGCACAAACCGTGCAAACGATCATTAAAACAAATCGAACTGAAGAGGCAATCGATCGCCTTATAAATCACTGTTCAAGCTTCCACAAGCTTAAAAGGTTGACAGCGTGGTTCTTACGAGTTATGTTGTTCTTACAACATTGTGTCATGAAGAAAACATTTAGCATGAGCAAGAGCCTTTCCGTGGACGAACTTCGAAATGCCGAAGCGGTGTTAATAAAACACGTGCAACATCAACAGTTTCCTGACTGTTTTGCATCAAAGAGCAACAAGCTAAATTTACCACGCAATCTTCAAAAATTGCAGCCAATTGTTGTAGATGGCATCTTGCGTGTCGGAGGTCGGTTAAAGCAAGCTCCATTTGATATTGATGTAAAACATCCCATCATAATCCCGCAACGTTCACACTTAACAGAACTCGTAATACGTCAGCACCATGCAGAAGTGGGCCATTCTGGTTCCAGTCACACTTGGACGTCTCTACGCCGCAAGTTTTGGATAATAAAGGGAGGAGCCGCAGTACGTAAGTCCATAGGTAACTGCTACTTGTGCAAGAAAAGGAATTCGAATGTTGGCAAGCAACTGATGGCAGATATTCCCTCTTGCAGGCTTCAATTCGATAAACCTGCGTTTTCCAGTGTGGGAGTAGATTACTTCGGACCAGTGATGGTTAAACTACTTCGCAACAAACTTGTTAAGAGATATGGCTGCATATTTACGTGTCTTACGATGAGAGCAGTCCATATTGAAATTGCCCATTCTTTAGACACAGACTCCTTCATAAATGCGCTACGAAGATTCATAGCACGCAGGGGAAGACCTCAAAATATCTTTAGCGACAACGGAACTAATTTCGTTGGTGCTGCAAAGGTGCTACGTGAATCCTTGCGATCCTTGAATGAAAACAAAATCCATCAGTATTGTTCCCAGCAAGACATTAACTGGACGTTCAATCCACCCACGGCAAGCCACATGGGGGGAGCTTGGGAACGAATGATACGCTCCATTCGTAAGATTTTGAAAGGTATTTTAGGGGCACAAACTCTGAATGATGAGGGTCTCCTTACGTTTATCACAGAAGTAGAGTCAATAATCAACTCTCGACCTTTAGTCCCAGTTTCCTTTTCCGACACATCTCAGGATCCACTCACTCCTAATCACCTTCTTTTACTTCGAGGCAATCCTAACCTGCCTCCAGGTCTCTTTTTTAAAGAAGATTGCTATACCCGGAGACGGTGGGCTCAGATCCAATTTCTTGCGAACCAATTTTGGAAACGTTGGATGGATGAATTCGTGCCTAATCTGCTGCATCGACAAAAATGGTTCGAGGTAAAGAAAAATCTCCAGGTAAATGATGTGGTGCTACTTGTGGAAGACATGACACAACGCTCTAAATGGGTCATGGGTAGGGTTCTGGAGACATACCCTGATAAACGTGGATTAGTCAGAACGGTTTTAGTGAAAACTCAAACTAATGTCGTTAAGAGGCCTATAGCGAAGTTATGCCCGGTCGTGACTCATGCTGATTAAGTCTATGATTGTTATACTGTTTGCATTATGCTAAAATGATTTGAGTTATTTGTGAATTGTTTGGTGTTTCTACTTAGTTTTGCGACTCTGTTGTTGTAAATGTCTACCAGTAGACATTTAGGGGGAGTGTAACGTCGCAATAATAATTAAATTAACAATTTGTATGGAATCGAACCCGGCCTTTCATAATGTAAATTGTTTCTCGTATTTTGCTGCACACTGTTGGATAACGACGTTAATTGCGTAATTTTTGTCTTAAATCGCTGGATTTGCCAATAGCCGAAAAGTTGCGGCGCTTTTGCTGTAAAGGATTCTTGCACTATGCACGTAATTTGAGTTTTTTCCACTGTAAATTTTTATTTTTGGTCATCAGACAATTCAGAACTTGATAGAAGCAACATCGAAGATTTATTACTTAAACTTAGCACGAATTTGAGAGCTAAGAACCGTCAGCTTGAACAGTTTAGACTCCGGGGGGGCCGCTTGGAACCGTTTAAGTTAAAGTTATTATTGGACCTTTGTCCGTCGAGCCCACTGCTCAATTTATTATTGGACCTTTGTCCGTCGAGCCCATTGCTCAATTTATTATTGGACCTTTGTCCATCAAGCCTACTGCTGAAGAGATTAATTTGGGGTTGAGCCTATTGCTCTTTTCCTTTCTTCCATTTGTCCAGGGGTTGGCCCTTTTGTTAAGATTTAGTTACCGGTAGTTGCTTTCTTTCTTGGGAATTATTTGATGACTTTTCGTCCGCCGAAGGAAAACTTATCGGTAAGTTCATTAAACTTATAAATCTTAAATTTACTTAACTCCGCAATTGATTGACTCTGTGTTCTGAAATAGTAGTTTGCCGTAAATTTAATGTTATGACAATGTATTTGCGCTCTACATTTGCTAATTACTGTAATGTCTTATTTGCGTGTTTGAATTGGCTGTGTTGAGTTTGAGAATTAGTTTGCGACGTAATGCTTCTTTATGTTTAATTTACTTAATTCTTTCTGTAATGTTAGTTATGATGTTGTGATTTACCTTTGCTTATCAAATTGTGTTACAGTATCTAGAAACCGTCCTTGTTTTGAACTTGAATATATCGAGATCTATAACTACAAGACGCGTTTGTAAAGACGGTAAAAAGGGCGGGCGAGGAATTACGTCGTTTACAGTTCTAGTAGGTCTACGTCGAAAGAAATTTTTTTTTTACTAGCCTTGGTTACACTGCTGATGATGACAGTTAAATCTATGTTGTCGAAACGTCAAGTTTTAAGAAATAATGTAGCTTAATTTTTGCTACTTGAACTACTTACGTCCATGTTTATTATTAACCGAAATTTGCAATGCGCGGTATGAAACTATGACAGATTTTCTACAGCACCTAAAACTCGTCTTGGAGTAGTTTCAGCAGCTGCTACATTGCCTGCTTTGGTGGAAAAATATCGATTTACTTTAGAATGAGTTGTTGATGCTTTAAAATTCAACTTCTTTCGTGCAGACTGATGACCATCATTATCTATTTGTAGTTCAAAAGAAACATGATCAATCTTATTTAGTGATGTTTCACAATAGTTTTTGTGTGTATTTTTCTCCTTCGTACGAGCTGATGCGCTAGGTTGTATCTCAGAATCTACAGAGTCGTCTTCCGGCATTTTCTCACGGAGGATTGGCAAGTTTGTCGTGACTTCGTCAATTCTTAATTGCGGAGGGGGCTTATCAATTCTGTGACGGATGGCATTAGCATTTTTAGAGGCAGTTTTCTTTGTTTTACGTGGTGTGATTCGATCAAGATCACAGCTTTCTTTAATGTTGTCCAAATCAATAACGTGAAAACCAAAAGCTTCTCGAAACGAATTCCTTGTGCTCCCTTTTCTTTTCTTATTACGACGCAAGAAGCTTGGTGTTGGTCCCAGTCTATCTCTTTTACTAAACGATTTCATTTTTATTGGGTGTCTACGCTGCATATTTTCGCAACCATCTCGTTCATTGTCTGTTTCGATATTACGAATTCCGGATATTTCAGAAAAACAAAGATTCCTTGCTTCATACATTTCTTGAGTTTTCTTTACCCAGTTTCTAACCAAAGTGTTTGGACAACCAGGCTTTAAGGGCTTTGAAGGAGTTTCTAAACCCAGGGGGTTTTTCTTTTCGACTTTTAAATCATCTCCCGGGGTAGAAGTGGCATTTGGCAAGGGCATGGCTACGTATTTTCTTGACCGAGCAGCAAGACCTGGAACTGCAAGTTGAGGTGTCATTTGCTTAACACGAAATCCCATTTGAGCATCACCAACAACCACAACCTTGGCCTTAGCCTCGGAGCAATCTAAATGGTCATAAGTGCTGACTTGCAACTGATCTTTTGAATCTGAGTTCTTGAGATTTTCACTCGCACTTTCAGTGGCATCGTTTTCATCTTTATGGAAGTCGTAACTGCTTCGCAACTCCGTAAAATCTCTATAATCCAAAACTTCTTCAGATGAATCCGTTGAATCGAAAAAATGTCTTTTGTTGTCAACAGGTTTATAAGGACTAGCAATTACTTGATCTTCGTGATTACAACAATATGTTTGACACATAAAAGTCAGTTTCCTCCATGCCATGCAACAATGACACCGATGGTTGCTCGCTGGATGGAAGAAGAGATAATACAGCACCATGCAAAGCAAACCTGTACAAAATAACAAGCTTTAGATTTTTAACAGCTGAGATAACGGAGCGGCAAGTCTGCTTCTCGCACGGTAGGCTTGGGTTTGGTTTCGAGTCGCGTCAAGCCAACTACTTTAAAATTGGTATTTATAGCTTTCCTGCATGACGCGTAGCATTGACGGAACAGTGTGGAGAACAAGCCGGCAAGTTAACTTGTTGTGCCGTTCGGAAAAGTACTACTAAACGGGATTCTCCAATCTTAGTTGTAAACAGATGGCCAGCAACTCCTAAGTGAGCTCGTTACAGCGCTTCGGTTGCTTTATCATAAGAAGATAATAGCAACTAAACAAACAATTTAATTGATTGAGAATCTTAATTTGAAATTAGCATGTTTTGATGTTTAAGCAATAACTTTCTAAAGATACTGAAGCAATAAAACTAAGTAGCCTCAAACCAACCTAAAGCAAACCCAATCCAAACAGAACTTAGAGCTGGTTTGTTGTACCACTTCCCTTGGGTCCGTCGTGGCCACCACAGTAGTATCATAACGCTGTTTTCAACTAATACTACCTGCAAAATATATAAACAATCGCTCTTCACTTAATAGAAATAACAACACATCTATATAGCGCTCTTTCCTGAAGGAAATTCAGATCGAAAGCGCTTAACAAAATCCGGAACAGTCGAAACAGTAGGATTAAATACAGATCATAAAAATGTGAAGTTTGCAAAGGCAAGCAATAACGTTATGATACGGTTGGAAAAAAATGGTTGCCGGTTTTCATTTAACTCAATTAAATGGCAGGAATGCTTGCAGTAGGCCTAACACACTACTTGCGAAGTGGTTCATTTAGTTTCGTTTGAAGATTTTAAATGTTTAGTAGTATAGAGCAATGTTCTTTAAATCGAACGCTATCGCAAAATGGCTCACCACCGCTGCAACGATTTTGCGCTTTCCACGTGCTAAACAGCGGAGATGGACCCGCAACTCGCTGCACACTTCGGTGTAATATTGCAAGTGTAATGAAACTTTGATTTTTTTTGACGGCCAGCCACTACTTTGCTGTTGGAACGACGGAAAAGAAGTGTTGAAGAGTATAAAGGAAACAAAAACTGTGACTCACTACGTAGTAAAAAGCGAGCCTATATCTTGATTTTCCTTCCTTCATGTTGAAAAAACAAAATACATAAATAATTCCAATAATCATGTTGAACAGTCGCTCTTCCCACCAAGTATTGCAAAAGTCAGTGTCTTGGTAAATGATCCAAGCTGTCATGAGCAGCCAATGCAAGCCTGAAAAATATCAAAATCAAATCTTCATTATACTCGAGGAAGTACGTGTAACGAGTGGTGGGGCCCATCTCCGCGGCTTAGGGCCTGCAACACAGCTTCGAAGAAACGTTGCAGCGATGCCAAGCCGTCGACGGCACTGTGTCCGATTTGACTGGCTCGGGAATCGAACCCCAGACCTCAAGCGCCAATATCGACGTCTTACATTAAAATAGTAATGTCATTTTCCACGACCTTGGCATATTCCAATTGGTCAGCATTGATGAAAAACGGCCGGTTCATTGAGTGGAACTGGATAGAAAGTGCTTCAGCAAGGGGTAAATAATTTCACTTCGTAAGAACATGCAAACTAATTAAAACACAAAAGATCACAACTGCGCTGGCATGGACATGTAACACGAACGTCCCGTAAAAGACGGCTAAAAGTCTGTGTTCAACAGCGGTGGGTCAAAGGCCTAGAAGCCGTTTCAGAACTTGATGCCGAGAACACGCTGAAGATGTTAGTTGGTATCGTTTTGGTATCCCACAACAGGATCTATCTTTTCTCGCAAAGGATCGAGATGCTTGGAGGATCCAACTCGAGTAGCTGCCCCCGCAACCCCACAAAATAAGCGGGCCTAGAAAAGTTAGTAAGCTTGCTTTACCAACCTAAAAACAGCAGCGTCCATTCCTGAAACACCGTGGCAAACATTAGAATAGCAGTTAGTCGAGATACAAGCATTCCTCCTCTCCATAAACCGTGCACCACCGATCCAGCCAGTGACACTCTGTGTCGAGTATTGGCTGCTGCACGAAGTGCTCTCGTGTACGCGACAATCGCCCATGATAACGATAATAAACTGAAGCAAGCCGATATACCTAGAAAATTATGTCAACTACTTACTGAAGTTTTAAAAGGCGCTAAAAATAACAAGCTAGAATTTATAACTAAAACATACGTAAGTCTTCAAATATACTCGTGCTATTAAGTCGAAGCGTGCAACGAGTGATGAGGCTCCTCTCCATGGCTTAGCGCCCGGTATCATAGAAACGTCGCAGCGGTGGCGAGCCGTTGGCGACTGTATCGGGTGTGGCCAGCCCGGGGATTGAAATCAAGACCTCCCGCACTGTTAGCGGTGTTTTTAATCACTACGCTCACTGCCCGGTAACTCAGCGTTCAAGCGAAGTCTCATTTGAACGATTACTTACCGGTTAAAATATAATCATTTCCTTCCACTCGAATAATGATGTTTAATTGCAAAACTAATTGTGGAGCCGACTCAAGAAAGCACTCAAACAATCGCAGCATGCTCACATCACTTAATTCCGAATACATACACTGTAAAATCAAGTGAAATCTGGGTTACAAAAATGCTAGGGATTCAAAAAGGTTTGCTTGTTTGGTTTCGTATTTTATCCTTCAATCACGTGAAAGCGATCAAAGTGATGTATAACGAGCTCGTTGAGGAGTTTTCAGGCATTTGTCTGCCACAACAAGTGGAGGAACTCCGTTAAGTGCCTTTGCCAACGGCACAAGTAAACTTGGTGGTATGTTAGCCACACTGTCCCTTTAACGCTGAGCGTCCAGTAGGAAGCTAAGAATACCAATTTTAAAGTCATTGGTTTGAAACGATTTGGAATCAAACCCAAGTCTACACATCCAGAGACAGAACCTTTTACCGCTCGGCCATTTGGTATAAATATTAGGTCCAAAGCAATAGCATAAGCGGAGGAGGATCCAATAAGTACGCTCCCTTCGTTACATGTTATTCAAAAGTCGTCATCGCTTTGATTCTCCAAGGAAATTTATGCATTTTAATAAACCTACTGCGTTGCCCTTAAAAAATTTTCGTGTGCGCCCATAAGCCCAAAAGGTAACCTTAACTTTTTTAGTCAAATTTCTCCCCAACCTGATAGTCTTCTATTCGTTTCGTTTTACGAGCCTTAAATCCACGTCGAAGTACAGATATATATCTTCTAATCGGTGCCATCATTAGCAAATGAATGACTATCATAGACCACGTCATCTTGTGACCATCAGCAAGAAACCAACGTGCGCTAAAAACCTGAAATCACCAACGCAAGTTTTGACAAAACAGCACGCGAGTGCAATGCATGAAGTTACAGAATATGTCCAAGCAACTTATAAAATTCGTCTTGCATTTAGCTGCGTACTTATCTTCCTTCCACGAGAAAGCGATCAAAGCGCTACAACGAGCTCGCACAGGAGATGCCGGCCTCCTGTCTATCACTCTAAATTCCGTTAATTATGTTAAGGGAAATTCCGTTAAGTGCCTTTCCCAACGGCACAACAAGTAAACTTGCCGGCTCGTTACCACCGTCTCTTTAATGCTAAGCGTCAAGCAGGAAAGCTGTGAATACCAATTTTAGTCATTGGTTTGACACAACTAGGAATCAAACCAGAGTCTACAGCTGTAGAAGCATACGCATTTACAGCTCGCCGAATGAGCTGTTAAATCAGTGTCATTCATGACAACAGCATGCCTGAATCGGAAACACATCGTTTACATCACCAACACTACTTCTGGCATGGATCATTTTCAAATAACTGAGGTTATTTTCAAATTATATTGAAATGAACTAATCATTACATATATACGCAAATTTATTACAGCAAGCATGGCTAGACTATTTTGCGAAGTGTGTCCTGAAAAGTAGAGACACAGTAGCATGCAAATCTGGCACAGAATAAACAATATAGTAGTCCTAGGGTTAGCGAGTTGTTAAACGTCGCTATTGGCGGTGGAGGTCATGGGTTCGATCAAACATGATACAGTGTTGCCAACGGCTCGCAATTGCTGCAACTTTTCTTTGAAGCTGAGTTGCCAAAATGCTGACCTGCAAAAATGGGCACCGCCACTTGCTTCTGCGTAATACCGGAAATATCAAGCAGATTTGATTTTTATACCTCATTTTTATAAGGAAACAATAAGAAATAGAATATGTTAAACAAACTGTTTTTCAAACACAAAAACTTGTTCATTGCGTGTTGTGAAATTACTAGCAGAAAATTTTAGAAACCACCCTTTTCAGTAAACAGCACATTTCAGTGCAATTCGGCATAAAAACATCTTTATTTAATTCAGATTAACTCTTTATGAAACAAACAGCTTACTGTCCATTGTCCAAGCGTGAGAATTAGTATTATAACAGCAGCTATATAAAATTTCAAGAACCTTTGTTGAAAACTAAAATTTTGAATCGCAAAAAGTCTGCTACCACAAATACCGGATATGCATTTTTTACAATAGAGATGCAGTAAAAAAATGCAAAATACAACATAGGCCTAGTGAAAAATAGTTACATACCTGCATTATTATGGCAGGAACAATGAAAAAAGTCAGTGTCAAAGCAGCCCAAGCATTTTCATCATTTTTCCAGTACACGAGCATTACAAGAACATCTAAAACAAAATTTATCGATATATTACAAATAACACTAAGATACAAAATAATCAAGAAAATGAAAAGTAACAATGCTGCATTTGTAAATTTTAAAAAGTTTTTCTGTCACCTGTATTTTGCCAAGAAATGGCACAAATTTAATGAAAACTTGTTCAAGTTTGCACAAGCATTTTTAATTTGCAAAGCATAAAAATTGCTCTTTGCAATATATACCTACAGCAAATTAGGCGTTTTTGGCGGCAAATATTTAACTGGAGTACATAGCTCGTACGGCAAATATTTGGCTGGAAGATCACATCTGCATGAAGTGCAAAATGTTGAATAAAAATGTTTGTTGCAGCAGTTTTACCTTGGACCATGGTCAAAATGTGTGACAGGACACCTTGAAAACGGTACATGACAACCGACCACCATGCAAACTGGCTGCCAAAAACGCCTAATTTTTTAACAACAACTTTCGTCACGTGGAACTACAACAAATCCTGACCTAACCCTGACCGAACATAACCCGTTCCTAACCGAACCAAACCCTAGCCGAACCTTACTTAACTAACCGAACTTAACTCTAACTAGCCGAACCTAACCCTAAAGCCCTGGTTCCCAACCAGTGGGGAATTACCCACTAGCGGGGAATTTAAGGTTTTCAGGTGGAGAATTGAACACCTCATGAAGAATACTGGCCCGTCTCTTAGAGAACACTGTCACTGTACCGTCCCTTGGAGCAGTGCTTTTCAAACTTTTTTTCGTCAGGGCACACCTAAAAATTTTAATATGGCTGCGGCACACTACAAGCAACAAGTTTTAAATCTTCACAAACTTTGCAATGCAAGCTACGTTACTTAAAACACTTTGCCATTCCCAAGATCAAAAAACCGCTACATCGGCCTTAATAGTGTAGTGGTTAACGACATCGCTTCTAGTGCGGGAGGTCTGGGGTAAGATTCCCAGGCCGATCAAATAGGACACAGGGTTGTCAAAGGCTCACCACTGCTTCGACTTTATTTCTGCGTTCCCCCTACGCCAAGTCGTCAAGATGAGCCCCGCCAACGCTTCGGCGTATTCCTAAGAGTATAATGAAGATTTGATAAACCGGTACAAAAAACAAAGTCGGTTAGTTCAACATTCAGGACAACACTACCTACAATTGCCTCTGTTAGGGCTAGGCCTATGCCCTTCCCTGCCAAACTAGTACCGTAGTCAGAACTAAAATAGCAGTATCGCAGCATATCGGTAAACCAAGACAATGAGGAACAATAATGATTGTACGTTATGGTGGCTATTGCCATATCACATGTGATAATTTAACCAAACTTATGACTGCGATTCATTTAGTTGTGACAAAAATAGTGGCCATTTTAGAAACTTACGTTTTGTTATTTACAAGCGATACATTAAATTAAAGAGTATAAAGTAAATATATTTTTAAATGAAAACGATTAGCCGTGAGAGTTGCAACATGTCCGACCAAACAAATTTGTTACCTTTCTGTGGTGGCAGCCGCGGCACACTTTAGTCTCTTTCGCGGCACACAGTTTGAAAAATCCGTCCTTAAAGAAATGACTTTCTTTTTCAATTTTGCTCAGCACTGATATTTTCGGAGGAAAATAGGACATCTGCGGACGTGAAGACTTTTTTTTTGCTCTTCAATGACATTTTCAGAGGAAAATAGGACAAGAATATTTTTTACTCTTTGACAAATGCCATGGTTAAAAACATCTACGTAGTGGGTAATTGAGGGTCAGTCACACCAAAAGTGGGTAATGAAGAAAAAAAAAAGTTGATAACCGCTGCCCTAGCCTAACCTATTTTTTAGCTCTAACTTCAGAATTGAGGCTTCGAATTTCGATGTCTAACCCTAACTTAAACATCGGAATTGATTGCAAAATTTGCCCGGGATGCAATAGCCTTGTCAAATTATACAGCGCACGAAGCTGTTAGTTTTTGAGCCTTCTTACTCCCCGCTGTGAACCTGCTTTTGAGCCCTGTCAAATTATACAGGGCTCGAGCGCGTTTTCGCTAAGATACAGCACAAGAAGCTGCTTTTGGCGGTCAGTTTGCATGGCGGTGAGCTGTCCTGGCGTTCAGTTTGCGGTGGCCAGTTGACTCGCGGTCAGTTGTCCGTGTTTGCTTGAAAAAGATTATACAGATGCAAGCCATAGAGAAATAGTCTAAAACGCGCACAGATAACATCCACTTTACATCAAAAATACAAAATATTGCAAACATTATCAAAAGAACTCTATTTACACAGTTTGGAGAGTCAAGTAATTAGGGATGTGCCGGATAGCCGGAAAATCTGACTTGCCGGAGATCCGGCCGCAGGGGCGCACCCAGAAAATATTAAAGGGGGTTCTCAAAAAAAAAACTCGATCCCGCTCTCAGGAGCGGACCCAGAAAATTTTGGTGGGGAGGGTATGACATTTTGAATTAGGTTTCAAAAATGTTAACTAAATACAAAGACGTTAGACCCCTAAAAAGCGTAAGAAGCCCTTTGAAAATGTTTTCATGTTTGCAACGTATTCAAGAAATTTTTCCAAGGAGGGAACACCAAAATTTGCCATATTTACAAGCGTGTTTTTTTCGGGCAGAATCATTTTAAAGTATATTGAGAATAAAAAAGGATTTAGGGGGGTCCTGGGGCATGCAGCCCCGGAAAATTTTTGAAAATTTACTGTAGTGGTCATTTCAGTACTTTTTGAACAATTTTTACGCAAATTTCGGTTAAATTTTTTGCCCCTAAATCTGAGTGTTTCACCTAATATGATGTACTTTGTTCATACATTTTCAATTATGCGTGCTTAGGGCGTAAGGCTTATTGTTATGAAAAATGTTCGAAATCATGGAAAAACTGTATCCATCAAAAACATGTTTGAAAATGGCTGATGTGGAGGGTGCATCCCCCTTGGATTCGCCCATGCCCGCACGCACTGATAATAATGTCTCTTACCACTACACCAACCAGCCGATTTGACTTCAGTACGTTGCGGGGCAAATTCTGTCAAAGCTGTTTTGAAATAACAGCACGTACTGCACTAGCACACTTTGGACACTTCACTTTAAAAACAATGATTCGGTTTCAAAATAGGGGGGGATTTCGACCCCAACTCCCCCCCTGGATGCGCCACTGTCCGGCCGGATATCCGGTACGTCACTATCCGGCCAGATACTGGATAGTAACGCCAAGCTAAAATTAATATTTTGATGGTTTTTGTACTTGCTATCGTCTTGCCATAAAACCAATTGCATGAGAATGAGATCATGTGACAAACAGGAAACTTTCAAAAGTATTGCGTCATTAAAAATGGACTTCATTACTCATCTAAGTTGGCCGAATTAGCAACGTGGTCGAGTGGCAGGAGCTCAGTTGATATAATGACCATCTTATTGATCGCTTTTGATTCAACTCCGATCCACGACACTACGTTTGTGTAGCGACACGTTTGCAACGCTGGGCTTTATATTTTGGTTCAGAAGAATTGTGTTAAAAGTGTGGATTTTGGTCAAGAGTGTGCCAAAAATCGGACGCCAAGTCGGTCGGCCGCCATAGGCGTCTATTCGGCGGAAGCAGGAGCAGTGCTTCCTGGGGTCTAATACCGAAGGGGGAGGCATATATCTGGCCTAAGGTTTTTTTTGTTATTATATCAAAAGTTGACTGCATGCACATTGCATAGTAGTTAAAACAGTGCCAAAATGTAACAGCGCAAAATCTCAGCATTGTTTTGATGAAATTTTGCGCTCATGCTATGTATGAAGCGAGAAGAAAACTCTATCAAACATGTGACCAGCGTCAGCGATGTGATTTCACGAGTAAAGCAATCGAGTTAACAATCGCCACACACTGTGTTGATTTTTGCGGTTTTGCGCTTGTGAGCAATAATTGGTGATACCCATCGAAAAGCAAACTTCAAAAAAGATCAAATCTTCATGATACTCGCGGTATTACGCCGAAGCATGTAACGAGTGGCGGAGCCCATCTCTGCACCAGTGCAATACAATTTTGAACTTCGAAAAAAAAAAAAACAACGTCGCAACGGTGGCGAGCCTCATTCGCCGATAGCGATGTCTTCAACCACTACGCTACGCGGTTGGTATATGGCAAGTTTGAATTTAAATTTTCGCATATTTTGCGCATCATCAAAGCTACTAAACGCATGGTTTCATTTGTAGTTACTCTACGACAAAATTACAGCAAAAAATCGATCCTGCGGTAAATGTGTAATGATTGGTAGATTACATCAAACTTAAATACAAACAGCCGATTTATAAACCATAAGGACGTTGAATTAAAAACTTCAACTTAGCCTACATAACGTTACAAAACCGCACAACATTCAAAAGCAGAGGCACGTCCATTACAATGCTACTGGTATAATACCTTAATTCGTCGTTTTTGAACACAGAAAACAAAGTTTTTATAAAAATTCTCTCTTCCTGTTGTTTGCCTTCGAGAAAGCATTGGCGCCTATGTCCGCCGCTCATTGGATTTTTTTCATTTTGAACAAAAGACGAACATGCCAGTTATAAGGCAGAATACAGGCTTTTAAACGTAAATTATTTGAATGGTCTTCACGAATGAAACAACGATAGTGGTCCCCGAACTTATACCGTCTAGGTTTGAAGCCGATTGATTACCGCCTTACTGCTACACCATCGAAGTGGCTTTCCTGATGACAAAACTCACAGCGCCAAACGAAAAAAAACATGTAAACTAAATTTAAATCCATTCGATATAAAAAATCACCAACGTAGTCTAAGGTTTGGACTAGGTTTTCCTTTCTGTAGAGAGCCTAAACAAAATTATAAAGTTTTTAAACTTGCACCAAATTTTTTCTCATAAATCGAAAAGGAAATTTTATTTCTACCGAGTCTACTACATGCAATTTCCCTGAACTTTAGAAATATCTTGTAGAGAAGCACTATCCGGCCGGATACCAGATATTTCTAAAGTTCAGGGAAATTGCATGGAGTAGCAGGGAAATTGCAGGATATTGCAGGGAAACTGGAAATTGTAGGAATGTGCTGGATATCGGATAACGGATATGTATCCGGTATCCAGAATGTGCTGGATATCGGATAACGGATATGTATCCGGTATCCAGCACATCCCTACAAGTAATGTCAAAAGTTTGATGGGCTTAAACCAAAACTGTCATTTCAAAAGTATATCACGTACCGTATATATAAAAATTTCTGGAGACAAGAATGAAAGTTTAGAAATTGACCATAATTGAAGAAATGAGCCTCAAACATAAAACAAAAAAAAAACAGCAAGTTTGAAGCACTGGGAAAAATAGTTAACAACAACAGAAATATATTTCTCAATAAATATTCTAGAACACACCACCATATCAGACATGAATGATTTTGAAATTGGCATCTTTCATGAGCTAGAAGAGAGGCCACACCACTGTGTCATAGGTCCTGCAGAAACAAATAATGCTACCAGGAAAAGCTCACAAGACTCACCAGTGACAATATCAGCAAAAAATGTTGCCATTGAAAAAACAATTATAAAAACATCGATCCAAGTGAATCGATATTCTGGTAAAGATGGTTTATGTTTTCCACATGGTGAAGCAACCCAAGAAGGATGATCAAAAGTTCCAGCTTGACAATTTTTTACAGCTTGCATAATTTCATTTAGTTCCAGTAGAACACCCCGACTAACAAAGTATTATAATACTTTGCACATCATTGTAAATCAACGAATAGAATCTACATCGACCTAAAATTTTAAACAAAAAATAATAATCTAAAATGGTGCGGTACCATACAAGCTGTAGTGACCGCAATTAGCAAAAGATCGTAAATCAGTGTATAGTCAGATGGGGTAATTGTTAGACAAATATGAAAAACCTTGAAAATTTTTGACTAAGCTTACTTCTTCACTTGAAATAAATGTAATGGTTCTATAGCTTAACTTTTCCTCAATCAGATAAAAGTCCCAAAGCTGTACAGCGTTAATTTTGGCCAATATTGCAACTTTTTTCTGTCCAATAATTACCCCAGCAATTGGGGAAATTATTGGACACTAGCAGGGTGAAGTATGGACAGCATTGAATTTTTTTATTTTGCTTATATAATCAAGAAACTGAATAGCACCAGTTTGTTCAGCATGGTTTAATGATAAAACAAACAACTTTTTTACACTAAAAAGAAACTAGGTATATACATTGTGGATTAACATCAAATTCATACCTACTAAATATGTTTGAAAATTTCAGATTAGTAAGTTTAACATCAGCAGGTACATTGATGCTTTAGCACCATTCATGCAATTTATGGTTAAAATTTAAGTGAATAGCAGCGCGAAAACATAATTAGCCACTGTATATACAGTATATTGCAGTTTGTAAAAGTTGCTATTTAAGTTTTTTTAGCGGTTGATGGAGCCTATGTACCATCCTAAAAAGGCACTGCAGACATACCGGTATCATGCAGAAACACTTATTAAACCATAAAGAATTAAGAAAAAAATTTTTAGGAAAGAACATACAACTAAATAATCGATAAATTTGTTAATGACAATAAAGTGGTTAATATAATAGATTGCAGCGATTTCAGACGGCATCTCCAAGTGCCACTGTTTGCAGCGATTTCAGACGGCAGCGCTTTTAAGAAGCAATCTCATGGAGTGTTTCTACTTGATAACTAATAAACATGTAGCCTAATTATAATTGCAGTATCTACAAAGCATATCAAACACGAAAATCAAACAGTGACTGCACTTAACATACAAAAATGGCTAAAAAATAGAACTATTATTTCATACCCAACCTATACTGCATACTAAACTGTGAAGAACCTAACAAAAAAATGAGTCAAAAAGGTCCAGTGATTGACAGGATATCAGTGTTCCCTCTAGGATTTTGACAAGTGCGAGTTTGCCCAAATGATAAATTCATTGAACTTTTTGCCCTAAGATTTCACTACTTTGAGGACCCCTCTTAGACATTTTTTGCATTAAATTTGCTTTTCCAAGATACAAGCTACAGTCTTGCATTAAATTATTCAAGTTTTTCAGTTTTGCATTTTATAATATAAAATTCTGGTTCAAAATCAGTAAAATTTGCCCAAAAATTTCGCATTTTTCTCAAATTTCTTACTCTAGAGGGAACACTGCTGGATATACACACACAATAGCCTATGCTTGGATCTAGTCCATGCAATCATTTCTGAACAAGGTTCTGGCAGCAATTTATAGAACAATACATCTCCTGCAAAGTATTGTAAACAGGTACTGGGTAGAGCCCAAAAAAACCAGACACCACCTGAAAAGTACGATAGTAGACCATTTGTATAAGTTTTAATCCTCACCCAAAACTGAAATGAATAAACAAACGGTTAAGATGATATACTGGTAACAATATAAGCACCTGCCGGTAGGTGCTTTTGCATCTCTGCCATTCTCAGGAAGAACACAGCGTGAGCTATTTTGTAGTTTTGAGAAAATTAACATTTTGTGTTTGATAGTTTTGCCAATGTTATGCAATAAGTGCGATTACTGGATTATTATGCATGCCCAAGTTTTACTTGACATTGCTTTGCCAATGTTATGCAACAACTGCAATTATTACACATGCCCTAGCACATTGTGTTTTCCTGAAAAATTGAAAATAAAAAACACGACATTGTTTTTTCATTTCATTTCACTAATATGTCAAAAACTACTTGCAATAAAAATTTGATTTTCACGCATAACGAAGAATAGAGGATAAATGATTTTCACGCATAACGAAGAATATGATTTGAAAATAACCTGAGTTGAGAGGCCCAACATCAAATTTATGCAATAAAAAAAAAAAAAAAAATCGAAAATTTGGCCACGTTGTGTTCTTCCTGAAAATGGCAGATTTGTCAAATCAGCAATACTGATATATACATAAAAAGCACTTAAAGAGAGAGAAGCACACATAATGAAATATAAGGAAATAAACAACACTTTCATGGAAATTTTGAAGACATTCTTTGTACAAGAATTAATACATTACACTATACGCTGAACATGGGGGTAATGAACTGAGAACTACTGGTGCCACTGATGGGCAATGTCTAATATCAGCCCCCAGGTTCGGTAAAGGTTAAGATTAGGGAACGGCTGGGGCAAGAAGTTTAGCTGGGGCCAGGTAGGTGCACCTGCTGTAACTGGGGTTCCTACAATGCTTTATATATTGTGTCTAGAATACAAAGCTAAGAAGGCTACTAGCGTCCTCACTCCTCAGTCTCACAGCTCATGCACATACTGTCAATGGTGTTACGTAATGCTTTCAGTCACATAATGCTTTTGTATTTGTTTTTGTAATGCTTTTGTGATTGTACACGCTTTTTTTGGTACACGACAAACCTCAAAAATGTTTTAAGCATGCACGTTCTTCATTTTTACGCACCAACACATTTTTCATATAAAATAAAAACTTCATGCAAAAAGATAGGACTTCAATTTTTGTTGTATGAGACCACCCCAATTTTTAAGGGTGGGTTTTTGCACTTAAAGGTTGTCTTATACCGTTATGCGGTACGCCAGAATATATACACAATAAACAAATTTGAAATTCAACCCCAGCTAACTTCTATGACTCCCCCAGCCGGGGCCGGACTGTTAGTTAGTTGCATATTTATCCTCTTATCACGAGAAAGCGATCAATGCGCTATACGAGCTTGCTTAGGAGTTGCCAGCTATCTGTATATAACACCAAGATGGGGGAATCCCGCTAAGTGCCTTTCCCAACGGCACAACGAGTAAACTTGCCGGCTTGTTCTCCACACTGTCCCTTCAATGCTGAGTGTCAAGCAGGGCTGCCGTGAATACCGATTTATAAGTCATTGGTTTGACCCGACTCGGAATCAAACCCGAGTCTACAGCTCAAGAAACAGATGCTCAATACCACTCAGCCATCTGAGCTGTTGAAAATAGTGGCATCCCTAGTTAGAAATTAGGATTAGGTTAAATTTACCGGTAGTTAGGGTTCAGTTCAGTTGCAACCCTAATCCTAACCGAACCTCGAGGCTGATACCAGACGTTACCCACCACAGTTTGGAAATTGCATTCCAGTTAGGCTATATCCATCACAAAACTGAGATCCTATTTTGAACTTGCAGAGCTTCACTCATTGCCCTGCTTGCTTCTCAACTAACCAAATCATAAAAAATTGTACAAACCCAGAGACAATGGGCACTGGTGATACCGGTACGATAAATATAGTGATGATACTGGCAGTGGTGGGATTCAAATTTTTTATAAGCCGGTTCTGTCACAAAAGTTTTTTTTTTCACCCGGTTCTGTTTCAACTAATGGTACTTGTTTAAACGACAATGCTGTCTGGTTCCAGATCAAATAAAATTTTGTGAGACGGCTCTATAGAACCAGTGCAAACCGGCTGAATCCCACCACTGGTTACTGGTAATTGTGCTAAATTTTCAGTACTGACTAGTCTACCTGCGGGTAATAGTCTAGACAGCATGGACTTACACAGACTGCATAAGCGTTTCAGATAATGAGACTAGCATAGGCGTTTCAGATAATGAGACTAGCATAGGCGTTTCAGATAATGAGACTAGCATAGGCGTTTCAGATATTTAACGTTGTTTGTGTGCATTATTTTGTATTGAATTTGAATTAGCTCAAAGTACTGGTAGGATTCTTAATCAAAATCTTTGTGGCGGTGGTTTTCGCTGCACTTGAGTTGAACTAGTCTAGTCCCTGCTTTTTAATTTTACCTCCTTCTCGTACTTCGTTTCGGTCCAGTGATTTAACAACCATAAAAATAACATTACCGTTTAGGCAGGGATTACTAAAGCTATGGTTCCACCGGGAAAATTAATAATATTCCAATTCACTGGAAAATTATCGACGCACGAACTAGGCCTATCATTTTCAAATAATTTTCCCGGTGCAACCGCAACGGTTCCACCAAAATTTTCCACGGTTTAATTTTCCGTCATATTTTCCAAAATGGAATATTTGAAGTTTCTTTGGTGGGACTGCAATAATTTTCCATAACTCGATCAAGGTCCAAAGCAAAATTTGCAGCGTAGGTTTAAAATTTGAGAAGCTGACGAAGCACTGCTTTCTACCATGGGACATTTCATTCTTAATTGATTAAGTTTTGAGTTAAAACAGATCCCAGCAGAAACAAACGGGAATCTCTATGGCGTTTAGTCATTCTATTTTTGCGGATAATTTGTTTACCAAGTTGCACCGTGATGATTTTTTAACTTATCCATGTTACACACCAGCTTGTAATCTATATGCAAACCAAACACAAAATTAAAAAAAAACTAGGAGACTTCTACTCCACCCATGAACCAAAACACTGGTAGTATATTGTCATGTAACCAAAGCAATATTGGTATCTGATTTTGCTCTGCATCATTGTGAGGTAGCTTAAACAGATGAAGTAACGACATTGCATCCCCCTAAAACCTGACTTTGAAACACAAATATCGCAATAACTCGAAAACTAAGCACAATAGCCATATAGTTCCTCTGTAAGTTAGATAAAAACTTGACGTTTCTGAGTCGTTTGCGCCATTAACCAACTTTTTAGCGGTCAAGGAGATAGAAAAATTCACTGCATCTATAGGCCTGTCGTTATGGAAATGAAAAGCGGAACACCTAAACAATGTTCAATTTTTCTAAAACTTCATATCTGGTGTTTTTTCTGGACTGGTCACCACAGATCAAAAGCAATTTTGTTTTTGACCACATGAGGGCGTTTGCAACACCCTACTATACAGACAATTTCAGCAAAGCTTCTCTCTCAATCATGAAAAAGTATCATTGTGACGTTGTTTTGACACGAGGTAAACCGCAGTGAAATAATTTTCCTGTCACAAATATCAAACCGTTTTTAAAAAGATTCTATCACAATTTTCCGGAAAATTATCGCGAAACTGGAAGATTATAATTTTCCAAGTGCGGTTCCACCAAATTTTCCAATCGTCACATTTTAAATTTTCCACCACGCATTAGAATATTCCGCGAAAATTATTTGACGCAAAGTAATGGAATAAAGTTCAGTTCCACCGGGAATATTCCCGGTGGAACCATAGCTTAGGTCAAATTTTTGAAGCCAATGCATTTAGGGCTCTATCCGGTACCTGTTTAGTAATCCCTGGTTTAGGCCACTTTTGTCAACCACACGGTGAAGTTATTGTCTTCATTTACCCCGTTCACATGTCCAGTTAAAGCGGTTGCGAGGCATACAGGATTGTAACTAAATTTTTGATATCAAAACTCAAGTAGGCTATGACCTCCAAAGTTGTTAATGGTACCGAAAGCCCGTGGGCCTACTGGTATTTAAACTAAACATATGAACAGACTTCATATACTTGCATAGCGATCTGTAGGCGGACATGTTAACCTTTGTGGTAAAAATAAAAAAAGCGCAAAGGCTGGAACGAAAACCCATGTGCTTCAAAATGAAATAAACTTTTTACGTCATAATTGAAAAAGGGGTTGTGACATTTAAAATTTGATTGACTCACCCAAAATGAACATCTGGACAGCAGGGTAATGATGCGATGGATGTAGTAGGATTATGAGCGCACGCCGCACGTATGTTTTTACAGCACCGGTAAGGATGCTATGCCACAATTCGCTCACTGCAATGTATAAACCGCGAACTGCTTACCAGTGAAGGGTTAGTAAACTTCATAAGCTTTAAGCATGGATTACTAGTAAGCACAAAACCAAGAGGCGGATCTTGACTAATTCTTCCTATAACCCCAGCAACTCCAAACAGGTGCTGTTTGTGTCGCATTTAGAGCATAGATGATCTGGATCCGTACTTGACCGACCCTTACAACAGCGAACGTCAAGCAGGGAAACTGAAATATCTAGGACTAGTACGCCATTCTTTAAACTTTCTATCGGAAATTGAACGCATCAGCGGTAAACTTAGCCAAAGAAGCTTGTATTCTTGTGAACTGCTACCAGCCTACAACTCCTGGTCCGATGCTACTCAAGGTTTTCGTATTATTCTCAGTACTTGCTGGTAGGCCTATCTAAGCGAAGTTAACACAGAAACATGTTTTTGCAGGCCATTTCAATTATGCGTTCCGGCATTCCAGTGTATCGTTGTTTTTTTTTTCATTTCGCTTCGTTAGATATAGCCCAAGCTTATATGCGCTCAGGCGTTGTGGGCATGTATTCCCCCCTCAAAAAAATAATAATAATTGGTACCATTAAGTTAACACATTTCGTAATTTTTGTTCACTCTCATTTCTTTTCAAATCCAGTTGGAAGGAGCGCGTGTCAAAAAACTCCTCAAGCACCAACTGTAGTTGCGCAAGTAAAAATGACTTGTCCTAAATTTACGCAACCTTTGTGGTGGAAAATGAGGGGACAACGACCGAAGAGAAATTGCCTAGGTTATAGCCTAAGACTGTGTATTTCTTGTCAGCAGCCTTCCAACGATTTCGGGTAAGCTTAGGCTAGGCTACTTTACGTACTTAATTGCCACAGAGGATTCTCTTTTGCCCGAAATTTACATGCTTTACAATTAAAAATTCATACAGTATTTCACAAACTTGTGGTTGGCTTCGACTGCATAAAATACCAAGTGTTTGAAATCAGCAAATCCTCAAGGAAAATTAAACCTTAAATCTTAAAAGACTATGGAAGAGTCGGAAGAAAATTCAACTGGAAAACTTGGAAACAAAGGCAACTCCTAAGCGAGTCTGGATTCGTCCTATGCATAGCGCCTCCGCCGCTTTCTCATGATAGGAGGATAAAGATGAAGAAATCAATCAAGAGGTGTGAACCTTGTTTATAATAGGCATAAGGCCTATAGGCAGGCTTAACATGACCTAAACTGCTTTCCCAGTAGCAATTAAACAAGCATAACACGGCCAAACTGCAGTATGTAGGCCTACCGTGTTTCCCCGAAAATACGACAGGGAATTAAGTTAATTTACTTCCGAAAAAAAAAAAAAAACACCAAGTCTTACTTTTTGGAGATGCCACATCACACAAATTTAAATAAAGGTATGATCGTCATGTTATCTCAGGTCAGCAAACCTTTTCCTCTACCACACCCTTTACATTAATGAGTGGAATAATTATTTTTCAGCTAATCTAGGCTACCGGTACATATTAAATCATGGCAGCGCATTACTTCTTATCCCAAATTTTCACCAATAGCTTTTCTAGCAGCAAAAACCCACTAGAGGACGAAAAATTTTCGCGTTATCGCCTAGTTTTTGGGTAGGGCTCACATTAAAATCATTTTTTTACTTCGGGCTAGGTCTTATTTTCGAGTAATCACGCTAAGGTCAGATCAAAGATAAGAGTAGTTCAGGCCAGGTTAGCTTACCTATAAGCCAAGTAGACAGATTATAATCAACCATAAACAGGTTAGATTACTAATGCCCAGTAGACAGATTATAATCAACCATTCGCATTCATTCAAACTTTGAACCTTGTCAATATTACGCGAGCGACATGATTGCCGAGAAAAAGCTGAATTAGCGATTTCTTTCGAAACAGAATTTCTTCGAACGTGAAAAGCAAGCAGATGCGACGTTTACAAAGCACACAAAGTATAAAACACGAAAAATTCACAACGCAACACCAACGAACACAAATGCACTATTTACAACGCTATCAAACGGTTTCACACAGCTGCAATTAAGCAATGATTCCCGGGGGACATTGTGAGCTAACATGGACGAATGCCAAACAAAATGTTAGGAGTTGGCCATTTCCAAGAATTCCAATGCATCAAAACATACTATGGCAGGAAAAAACATTATACTCCATCAACCGCAAAACTATCTGTATGCTGTTGATTTCATTTACGCAATAGCGATAACAGTTTTTCGCGTGAAGTTTTCCATTTCGCCATTCTACTCCAGAGCATGAGCCTTTCCGAAAATCACAGTAAGCCGACATATAACTTGACAAACTTTTGAGTGAACAGAAATTCAGTAGCCTATTCGCCAAAAGCAAACAGGAAACGCAAATCTACAATTTTAAGATCGTTCCTGAGTGAGCCATTTGAATTATAGCAAAATCAACCAAGAACCAGATTGTTTGACATCTTGTAACACCAACTTTTTATATGATTAAGTTTCATTTAGCTGCTATTCTGTTAACTCCAAACAACTGCTGAGTTACCAAAGGCGTTCACACATGGAGGTTTTTACAACCAGACACTTTAAAACTTCATTTTGTTATTGCAGACGCTATTTTAATTCTTTTCGAACTTGTTTCAGCGATTCAAAAACTGAAATGGTTCCTTTTCGAATTGCTGAAGAAGTTTTTAAAATCTTAAAAAACGCGTTCACAATATCAAAATGAAGTTTCGTGCCCGGTTGCGAAAACCACTATGTGTGAACGCGGCCTAAAATAGCAAGCCTTGTTTCGTGTTTCGATACACACCAAAAATTTTCTTAATCGTGACACTAAATTCAGAACATTGTAAGCGTTTGATTCCTGTCAGAAGAGCAGAACAAAAAGTAGTTTCACTGAGCTAGAATGTGGTCGCATTTTCCAGTTGCAATTATGAAACGTAACGTTATATTCCCGCGCTAATGCCTAACTATTGCAAACAACATTTCAAATCAAGGGCGGTATACTGCTCAACTTTTGTGCACTTTACGCAATGCGTTAACTTAATGAATGAACAAAGTTAACGCATTGCGTTAAGTGTAACAAAAGTTGAGCGATTTACCGCCCCAAATCTTCATTACATGTCAGCGACATGGCCTAGCGGTACCGCGCGCAGGTGACAGATCCTACGTGACGGGTTCGATTCGCGGCTGGAGCCGATCGCATTTGACATAAGTAACGGGTGGCTGCTGACTCGAAGAGCGCAAGCTCACTTCGCAGTCTCCCTCAATTACTGTTGAATTTTCAGTTTAATATTATTTGAAAATAACCTCAGTTATTTACACGCACGGTGTTGCGTCGACACCAGTGGCGGGGCTCATCTCCGCGGCTTAGCACCTGGGCCACACAGCTTCAAAGAAACATCGTTGCAGCAGCGAGCCGTTGGCAGCAGTGTATATGGTTTGATCGGACCGGGAATCAACCCCACGACCTCACGCGCCTTACCAGTACGCCAACCAAACATTGAAATCAACAATCATCTACAGTACTTAAAGGCGAAAGAATGATGGCTTTTAATGGCATAACTTGCAATTAATTTTGTAACACAGAAATGTTTTTGCAAAACACAACTGCAAAACGCAGTAACAACTTGTTGGGTTTTAAGGTATCGAGTTGTCTGGCCGCGTGAAAATGCTTTCGAAGTCTTGTTTTGTGACATGAAATTCAAAAACCAAAAAATAAATTGCAACTCGGCGTTACTATGCTCTAACCTGAAGCACACTACCTAAGAGAGAAACTAGAAATTAAACTCACGACCGAGGTTTGGGACAAAGCACCCCAACGTCGAAGTCTACAGAAAAGTTGTTTCCTTTTTAGATAAGCATTTAGCAAAGTACCGGTAATTAAATGACTAGAACACGAGGTGTAACCATTCAACAACTGAAATTTATTTTTAGCTATGGTTCATAACCTTGCAAAATCGTTATTACCGAAATACCAAAAAACAAAAATGCTAGCTCTTTCAGGCTACATCCTCAATATTGTTCACACCTAGCCAATAAGCTCACAATATAGATGATGACGTCATGACATGACGTAAGATACTAACGTCATGAGATGACGTCGACATAATCACGACGTCATGACAGCACCTTACCATCGCAAAATTGATGATTTCCTGCACCATTCTCAAAATCGCATTCTGGGCCTCATTCCACGAAATGGGGAAAAGTGAGGCCGTGGATGAGCATGGGGTGGGGGTGGCCGAAGACGAGGACCTCGAGGGCGAAACGGAGGCGCCATTCTATCAACTTCATCAAGGAAAATTGCTTCACGTATAATTTCATCTTCTATTCTTCGTTCATTTTCCATCATTGCCAATTCCATATCCAAAATTTGATTTGCACTGCGTCGCCGAACAGGGGGTCGAACCGGGGGGTTATCATCTGGGTGAAAACTATTTCTAGGAGGTGGAGATCGCGGTCGGTGAGTGTGCTGACCATCAGAAAACGGTCGGTCTCCAGGATGACTTTTTATTCGAATAGGAAATGGAGGAGCGTCGTGGGAAGACGAGTTAAGTCTCGCTTCCTTAATTCGCTGGTCAATTGCTGACATTTCGGTGATTTCTTGCCCATGCTGATCATAATGCTTATGGTAAGGCCGAAGATGGCCTGCAGCATCATATTTCGTAAAATGCATCACGGGAGATCTTCTTTCTTGTTCAAAACTGTGAGGTCGAGGACCAGCGTCCAAGCCCTCGTAGCGCTTTTGAAAATTTGGACTTTCTAAAGGAGGACGCAGAGGCAAACCTTGTTTAGCAATAAACTCTGCATCTCTTTCATGGAAACTCTTATCAAAAATCTCCGAGGGATGAGATTGAAGTCTTGGAGGAGAAGGAGGTTTGGGAAGAAATTTTGGAGGCAATATTTCTCTTGCGCTTATATCAAAGGGGGGCTGAATGGGCACCTCGGTTATGGATTTCGGAGGAATTTCATTTGGAGGATTTAGGGCCGGAACAGATACAAGGTTGTTCTGGCGTTCATGAATTGCAGCAGAAGTTTCTAGACTATCTGACGATGTTGACACTGGCGATTTCAACGGATTTGCCCTTCAAAAAGTTACGTTTGCAAAAAGCTGAAGCATCAAAATCTATTACAATCACGATTAAACCACAAACATTACTAGATGTAGCATATTAACAACGATTAAGTGTTTTATTACGCTTATCAAATCAAAAAATTAAATCTTCATTATACTCGCGATATTACGCCGAAGCTTATAAACTGCTCAAATGCTGTGGTTACGACTGGCTACACTATACAATAAGCAGCCTAATGCAAAAGCGACCAAAATTTTTAAATTTAATTCGAAGTACCAGACAAAGCCAATGCAAATATTATATTAACACTTAAAATTAGAGAACTTAAAAAATAATTTTTGAAAAAAGATTGACCATGGTTTGCGCTCTAACTAAGCGAACGTTTCTTTTATCTAACATGATTCATTTCGTCTTGGCTATTCTATTTGTAATTGATTCAAAAGAGTTACCTGTAATCCGTATCTTTCACATCCCACTTGCCTTTCTTAGCTGGCGGTGGTGCAGTGGCAACGGGCGTGTCTGAAAAGGCAGGAAGAGGGGGGCGCTGGAATAGGGCATGATTAGGGGGCTGCATCATGGGTAGATTGGAGTTTGTGGCTTGCGTGGTAACTGAAGAAGCGGGAGGGTTGGGGATACTGGCTGGTTGATTAGAGACAGTCGAAGATAGGCCTTGCCACGGTGAAGGCAATGCTTGGTCAGAACTAGTGGGCCAAGTGAAAGTCGGTGGCGGAGGCAAAGTAGGTAGTGGTGAAGTGCTAGTCCAAATAGGGCTAGATATTGTGGTGGGTGCAGGTAGAGGGTTAGCAGGGGGCCATGTTGGAGGGGGTACAGGCCAGCTGCCGTAAACTGGATTAGCAGAAACAGAAGGCTGGGTTACAGCGCTAGTAGCAGGGGGGTTCTGTGTTAAACTAGTATCCGGCTTTACGGGATTACCCATTATTTTTGTGAGAAAGCTCAACGCATCTCCGCCGTACGTGGGCACAGGGAGACCACCTGGCAAAGATGTGGGCATGTAGGTCTTTGGGGGAGGGCTGTATGGTGCTTCATCCAGAGTCGGAGTAGAAGATCCATCTGTAATAGGCTGCGAAAGACGAGCTAAGCCACCTATTACCGGGATTGACTGATTGGCAGATGACATCTGGATAGGTGCAACGCTGGGCTCTGAGAAAGGCTGCTTGGCAGAAACATCTGTTTCAACTTTGACTTCATTTTCCTCTTTTTTTACTCCTGTATCTTTAGTGTCTTCTTTCTTATTCGAGTTTTCAACTTGATCTAAATCTCCTAACCCAGGCAGAACATCATCGGTCTTCATATCCAGCAACCGGTTCGCTCGTTTAATTAAATCAGTGTCAGATTCGCTGTCACTGTCACTGGCCTCCCTAGCCAGCCTTTTCACATCGGTAGTGGCTCCATCTTCGTTAAACAGATCAGCTAGTCGCGAATCAAGACTCTGCATTCGTGGAGGACTTGAGATATTTAATTCAGGGGAGCCAGTTGGCGATGGAGGAGATTCAACGCCAGTTGGGGGGCTTGGATTAGTAGATACAGCCCTACAAAAATATCAAACAAAATGGTTCTTACAAGGCATCAAATTTGCAAAAGAGCTGAAGTCAAACAAAACAAAAATCTTCATTATATTCGCCATACAACGCAGAAGCGCTCAACGAGAGGCGGAGCTCATCTCCGCGACTAACCTCTGGGCAACCAGCTACGAAGAAAGGTTGCAACCGAGGCGGCACTGCATTCGATTTGACCGGCCCGGTAATCGAATCCACGACCTCCCTCACTGATAGCGACATACTTAGCAACTGAGCTAACCGGTCGGTCGTAGCCAAATCCTACTAAAAAAAAAAAAGTACATACGGCACGAAACTGCTCATGAAATTTGTTCCGAAACTCAAATACACAAACCAAATTTTTAATTATTTGTTACTTTACCAGAAATAGAGAAACTATTAGTAATTAGAGCAAGCAATCTTTTGCCACTAACCTTTTGTTATTTTCGACAGTTTCCGATACAGATCGAACAATTGTAAGCGAACCTTTCGAAGCTTCGCTCTGAAAAATAATAATAACACACTTGCATAGTGGTCATTCCATATTTAATTTAGTGAATTTGGAAATTTGACCATTCATGTCCTAGTTTTGGTCTCAAATTTTGCATATAGGTGGAGATTTTTAAAACATTTTGTTTAAAAAAATTTGAGCAGTCCAAGTAGTTTTCGAGATATTTTAGTTTGAAATTTGACCACTCAGTGGCGTTTTTTGGTCACGCGTGAGTGGTTTTTCATGTATAAAGGCTCTTCCTTGGGTTACTAAGATGATCCAAATATGTATTCTGACATTTTTTAGGGTGCTGAGTTCAAAAATTACACTTAAAATGCAATACTTTCATTGCTTTAGTAGATAAACCCAAGAAATCCTACTCCAACTTTTGATCGTTATTACTCAGCGCTCTAAAGCCGAAAAAACTTGTAATTAGTTGCAAAGTGATCTTTCAAGTTTAATCCAAAAAGGTTCTTGATTTAATTAAGGGCAATAGAAAAAAACTAGCCATTACATACATGATGCACATCTACTGGCAAGTCTGAAATGCAAAATTATCAAATGTCAATACTACTTAAACAACTATGGCTGGTTTTAGATACAAAAGGCATGTTATGTTTATCTACCATATTGTTCGAACAGGGCTTACTCCGTTTAAATGCAAATTGCATTAACAAATAATGTATAATAGATACAATTACTGTGTAATTTTCACGTAATTTACCATAATTTTCAAGTAACAATGGAAAACAAAACGGTATTGCTGAAACCTGCAGGAGCACAAGGATCACAAGGACCGTTTCTCGCAAGAACACTAGGACCGTTAAATTACTAGCGCCCTTAACGGTCCTTGTGCTCTTGCGATAACGGTGCTTGTGATCCTTGTGCTCCTGCAGGTTTTAGTAATACCCAAACAGAATGTTCATTTTTTCAAAACTATGAATTGCTCACATTGTTAATTTCCATCAAACGGCAGAGTCAGATAAGACAAGAACTAACTACTCAGTTCTACAGCAGTATTTCATTATTTCGTATGCCTGTACAGCAGTACTTGATTATTTCACATCATCTTCGGTCTATTGGCCAACTCATGATGACATTTGCAACATTCCTTTTCCTAACATCATGTGCAAAATTGATGTTCCACAACAAAGTGGAAGAAGTGGTCGAAACTACAAACTCACATCTTCTACTCTGAAGAAGATACAAGTTAAATATAATGCTCATTGTACCAAGCTTTAAAATGCAATACAAGTTTGTTTTTGTCATGTTTCACAAGTTCATTTTTCATAGTCCTTATTCACATATTGATTACTGTAGCAAAAGTTAAGGTAAGTTGGATTGACTGTAAGACATTTACTGTAACAAGCTTTCTTACT
Source organism: Trididemnum miniatum (assembly GCA_964006365.1). Lineage (NCBI taxonomy): Eukaryota > Metazoa > Chordata > Ascidiacea > Aplousobranchia > Didemnidae > Trididemnum > Trididemnum miniatum. The sequence goes on along the minus strand of OZ023231.1, from coordinate 3,081,588 downwards.
CGATAACTTTCACATTAACACAAACGGGGAAAGGGTTGTTAGTTGATTTTATGTTCATTTTAATTGTTTAGAACCCCTGAAGAGCGCGTAACGCGAAACAGTCTGTAGGGTTATTTTGCCATTTGTCTATTTGCTAACTTTCCCATTATACGAGGGTAGGCTGAAAAGTTCGTAGCCTCACTATGAAGCAGTTGCGACAGATCAGTGAAACTTGCCATGCAGTAAATTCATGCTTTCTTGAAACTAACTGCGATATTTTTTAGGTAACCTGATGCTGCATAAGTAGTTTCGCACTTTAACCACCTTAGCCTTCCTTGAAGCCGAAGTTAAGTACTTTCACTGCATGGATTGCCTTTTAGTCTCTGGTTCAAAGTGATGGACTCAACATTCATCTTGGGTGAAAAAACGCTCCACAAAACGATCTGGGTCTACTTCAAATCTTGCCAAGTTCGCTTTTGACATGACGAGTCTGGTGAGTTTTTGATCAGGTGTCAAAAGCTGGGGCACCCATTGAGCCGAAACTTTTGACATGCCAAGTAACGTTGTGGAGAATGTTCTCCACTCGTTCGCGAGAGATGCTGATAACATTGGCAGAGTGATTAATGGTTAATCTTTGTCATTCATTACCATTTGATGAATGCGGTCTATGTTTTCTTGGGTGGTGGCTGTGGAAGGACGTCCTTATCTCGGATCATCTTCAAGGCTCTCCCTTTCCGTTTTGAATTCCGCTGCCCACTTCTTCACAGTTGATGAAGCCGGAGCATCATCCCCAAAAATGGAAACCATATCAGCATGAATTTTCATTGGCGTTAATCCTTTTTTCTGCAAATATCTGATCACACTACGGTGCCAAACCTTATCCATATTCACAAGACCATCAAAAAACCAAAATGCAAAATTCTCTTGATATTCCAACATCTTTCTAGTACAACTTTTTAAAGTGCGAAATTATTTATCCAGCATAAGGTTGCCTAAAAATAATATTGCAGTCAGGATCAAGAAAGCATGAATTTACTGCATGGCAAGTTTCACTGATCTGTCGCAACTCCTTCATAGTGAGGCTACGAACTTTTCAGCCTACCCTCGTATATTATAAATAGCCAAAAACAGTGCATTTCACGGAGTTTGATCAAATAGGCAGAGTCGTGTTTAATATGTCATATACTCAACTTTCAAACTACCACAAGGCAAACTAAAGCATCGCACTTTTACGTCCGGATTGTGCTGGCATGGCACAGTTTTATCCAGGTTGAAATACAATACCTTTTTCTTTCGAAAATTCTGAATTTCCGAAAATATCATTTTTCCCCAACAATTTATGCAACCAGGGTGTCTGGGCGTGTTTTTGGAATGGTCAAAATATTTAAAACTGAGTTTAGAATTGCTTTATATGAGACAAAATAGTGATTTTACTTGGTCTAGAAATTAGATTTTTATTATGTGTGAGATATAATAGTAAATTTTAGGCCACTTTTATTTTTGCCAACTGCATTTTGATAATATGCGACGAGATTTCTCGCGTTGTAACTTATCGCAGTTAAAAAAAATTTAGTTCGTTGTTTGTCTCTAAAGTGATTCATTACTTTGTTGTTTGATTAAGAACAATGAAACGGAATTAAGTTGTTGTTTCATCATCATCATCATCCAGCTTCAATCCGGTTTTTTCCTCGTAGCCGCAGGTGGCCGGATACACCTCATCTCCTCCGCGATTGCTCTCACACCTTCCCTCCATCTCGTTCGATCTCCAGCTTCCTCCATCTTCAACCCGACTTCCTTCACACTCTCTTCCCCCTCCTTTCTCCATGTCATTTTCGGCAGTCCTCGCTTTCGCTCTCCTTTCACTTCTAGCATCACTGTTTTCTTCAGTATATTATCATCATCCCATCTAATCACATGTCCATATCATCTTACTCCATTCGCCTTTGTGATTCTACCCAACGTGTCCTTCAAACCAACATCTCCATCAGCTCCTCCATCTTCTTTATATCCACTAATTTCACTCCACACATTGACCTCACCATGGCTCTTTCCGTTCTTCTCAAAATTGCCATTTCACTCTCCCTCAAATACCATGTCTCACTTCCATGTAGCATTGCTGATCTTACGCAACTGCGATAAACCATCCCTTTCATTCTCAAAGAAAACCTTCTCCCACGTAGCAACTCTTCGCATTCTCTAAATTTCATCCATCCAATCCTAACTCTTGATGTCACTGCAGCTTCACATCCACCACTAGCATTCCGCCTGTCTCCTAAATAACAAAATCCCTTCACAGTCTCCACTTCATCGCATAATACCTCTACTGTTTGTTGTGATAAAAAATGGGAGTACAGAATACACAATAACGACCGCAGCAAATAGCAATACCTTGTAACACTGTAACGATTTAGTTGACCTTCTGGAGCAATAATCCTACACACACTGGTTTTAAACATAATATGTGATCTGTGTGTTAATTAAATTGTCTTGAGTACTATTGTATATATCTCATACTGCTACTAAAAGTATCTGTAGAACTTTTTGCAATATTTGATTATGAACACTGCGCCATTGTATTGAGGTTTGCAAGCTGAATGGACATATAGTTGACGTTTGATAAAATATGTCTTTCAGACACGCAAGTAGATGTGCACCACATATGCAAATTTTTTGGTGCTCTTTTGAAACAAGCTGTGGTCATCTCAGCTTAACATTATTATGTCATCACTTTGTCATAGGGTTACTCTACATAACCTGATCTCTTACCCCTAACACACATCATCCGAACCTTTAGCAGTTACCTCAGCCATAACCTGCAACCCGAAGCTAATGCTAACCCAACTCCTATAATGTAACACTATCAAGTCGACCAGGGTGGTTTAATTCAACGGAGCCCCAATATTTTTCTACTACCCAATGTCCTAGATGAACATGACATGCCTTGTTATATTGAAAACCAGCCATAGTTGTTTAAGTAGTATTGACATACTAGTGTATATTGACGTTTGATAATTTTGTATTTCAGACTTGCGAGTAGATGTGCACCATGTATAAAATGGCTAGTTTTTTTCTATTGCCCGTAAATAACCAAGAGCTTTTCTGGATTGAACTTGGAGCTGAAACTTGAAAGATCACTTTGCAACTAATTAGAAGATTTTGCGGCTTTGGAGCGCTGAGTAATTACGGTCAAAAGTTGGAGTAGGATTTCTTGGTTTATTAACTTAAGCTATGGAAATATTGCATTTTAAGTGTGATTTTTGAACTCAGCACCCTAAAAAATGTCTGAATGCATATTTGGATCATCTTAATAACCCAAGGAAGAGCCATTATGCAAGAAAAATCACTCACGCGTGACCAAAAAACGCCACTGAGTGGTCAAATTTCAAACTAAATTATCTCGAAAACTACTTGACCTAGACTGCTCAAATATTTTTTTTATACAAAATGTTTTAGAAATCTCCACCTATATGCAAAATTTGAGACCAAAACTAGGACATGGGTGGACATGCCCTAAATTAAGTATGAAATGACTATAGCGCGTTTACTAATCGAAAATTTAGAAGAAAAGCGTTTAATAAGAACTAAAAACCATAAAGCAAAATTAACTATAGTCGATAAAAATATAGTTTGCAAGGTAAAAGACAATTATAATGTTATGGTAGGTTAGAAGAAAATAAAAAAGGTTGTCGGTACACTAAAAATAATATACACATAGAAGTTATGCGTTAAGTCAACCATTGTAGCCAATTAACTGATGACCAACTCCAACACAGACCACCAGTGTTAATAGTCTCGTTGCTTCTTTGCTACTCTGAAGTCCACTATGGCCAATGAGCAAAGTCCGAGTCCTTCCATAAGGCGATAATAATACACCATTGCACAGATATCCTAGGTCTACAACAGCGGTTCTTAAAACTTTTTAGTGGGGCTCTTAATTTTTGAAGATATTGGCTCGGGGACCACTCGTCTGCGCCACCTGCGGGATCCGTTCCTGTTAATACAGTTTGAAATCCCTACTAGGGATGACAGATTTTTCATTGGGGTGCCCGTTATTATGCTCATTTTTCATTATGCTCCATAAAGTTAAGTGCAAAGCAACGAAATAGGAAACAGCATCTCTAGGTATCGCGTAGGGCAATTGCATCTCATCGAGAGATAATGGATATCGACTTGGGTCATTTTCAAATTACATCAAACAGAAAATTCAACTATAATGAAAGAAGACAGCAAAGTGAGCTTGCGCTTTCCAAGTCAGCAACCACCTGGTATAACCAAGAAGTGAAAACGCGATGGGTTTCAACCGTGAATCAAACCCGTCACGTAGGGTTTTCAACCTGCGTGCGGTGTCGCTAGGTCATGCATAGCTGATGAAGAGGTAAATTAAAATCAATTAGAAAGGTACAGCATATACCATGTTTACTTTGTTAACAGTGGAAGTGGTCGTGTTGTCGGATGGCGCAGAAAAAGTAGCTCCTCTCATTCCTGGTCGCTTCAACAACCCGCTCATGGTTCGCTTTATCGTTTCCGGAGCATTTCCATCAGAATTTTTGAGGTTCTCCCATCCGCTGGCAAGAAGTTTTATCTAAAGATTTAGCGAGAGTTAAGGCTGTTCACAACTGTTTTAAGCTTGAAAAGACATTGCTCTCGGTGCGGGAGGTTCAGGGTTCGTTTTCCAGGCCCGTCAAATCAGACGCAGTAGTAGAACAGTCCGCTAGTATCAGCCAAAGGCTTTTGAGCTCGATGTTGGATAAAATGTAGCCGTTGAAACAAAAAAGGTCACTCAATACTCATCTTACCACATTCGCAGTTGGGTTACTAGCTTCCACAGTTGGGATGGGAATGGCCGTCAACTTTTCACCGGGCTTCACAATCTTACGGGGCTTTTTGTCGACGCTAATAATGCTTGGCTTCCTAAAATTTACATAACGGTATTTGATAACTCACAGAGAGTACATGCAGTAAGCATAACGTCAGTCACCAGCATGACAAAATTAACCATAAAAACTAACAATCAAACAAGAATTATTATTCTGATTTTGACTGCGACCCGATGCCGATTATTGTCGTCAGAGCTCAATGCTCACTGTCCACCGGTAAGCAAAATAATATCCAGACAATTGATCACCTGGCTGCAAAACTGAACTGCAAGATCGAAGATTAGATGTCCAATAATTCCATCATGACAATAAGTGACTGGGCAAATGGCGAAGAATCGAAGGTTTGCAATGCATCAAAATCACAAAACAAGCAGAATGTAGATCAAACCATAGAGAGGCATACACGGTCCGTGCGACTAATTTCTAGTATCTTACTTTGCATTTTCATCTTCATCTGACATCTCCATGTCTTCTCCCTGAGATTTTGCTTGTTCTCCAGGTAAAGGAGGAAATTTCTCTTTCACCTTATCAACGCCTCGCTTCATTTTATTTACACGAGTTTCAAAATTTTTATACGCCTAAATATTGAAAAATTTGTAATTTGCTTTTTAAATCAAATCAGATCATCGTCATACTTGCGGTATCAGGCCGAAGCGTGTAATGAGTGGCGGGTCCATCTCCGCGGCTTAGCGTCTGGGCAGCAAGCACAGCTCCGAAGAAACATAACAGCGGTGCGACACCGCCTCCGATTTAATCGGGTTAGTAATCGAAACCCAAACCTCCCGCACTTTCATCGAATCTTTACTTAAGATGACAACCGACCGGAAAACATCAAGTCCATAAATGAAGTTTTCGCTATAGTTGCAATGGCGTAACTTCTTATGTTTTACGTAAGTAAAAAGCAAAAAATGCACGCCCAAGATGAGCACTGAGCAACCAAGACGAGCAAAAAATACACGACCGTTTATGAACCTGAAATGTATGTAATTTCATATACGGGTAATACGGAAAATCACGTCTTATTCAATGTGTCTGCCCTCAAACAAGAACTTGCCCACACAAAGTCGCTTTCTTCAACAAAAATCATTTAAACGCTCAGATGGACGAATGGTAGAGGGGTCCACCTCTCAAGCCGTCGACTTTGGTTTCATTCCAGGTTGGGTTAAACCAATGACTTTAAAATTGGTATTCACAGCTTCCATGCTTGACGCTCAGCATCAAAGGGAAAGTGTGGAGAATTAACAAGCCGGCAAGTTTACTTGAGCCGAAGGGGAAAGACACTTCGCAGGATTCCTTATCTTGGTGTGGTAGACAGATAGCTGGCAACTTAAGCGAGCTTGTTATAACCGCTTTCTCGTGACAGAAAGATAAATATGCAACTAAACTCATAGCACCTCCCAGCACCCCGATAAACGTCCAGTGTTACCCTCCTCAGACAGACCACTACAATCGAAAATTTTATTTTACTCACATTAACAACAATTTTTGCTTCATGATATTGAGCATGATAATAAACTGTTCCATGATCAAGAAGGTCAAGGAGACTTTTACGCCCTTCAATGTAAGTTTCATAACGTTTAAGAAAAAGATCCAGCTGAGTCGCAGATTCTTCAAATTCTCGAGAAAATTTTTCACCGCCTATTTTATCTGTAATGGTGGTAGTAGTAGTGTCTTTTATTTTCACACAGTCAACACGATAAAAAATACGACAAGATCAAGGAAATATAACAACGGTACAAGAAAAGAGAAAAGGCAACAAAACGATTAATATTACTGTATATACTAATATATTAATAATGTTAAGAGCAAGCAGAAGAGGAGTTGAACAAAAACAAGAACTATAGGAATAATTGGAGCACCCAGGTCGGGAGCAGAAATTTGCTTTAAAGAGAAAAGGCTAAAAACGATGGTCAAAAGACTACAGAAGCATCACAGCATCACGCTATAATTCGGCATTGCAAAACAGCATTTGGCTTTCTTGCTTTGGAACTATGTACTCGAGTTTGTTTCTGAGTCGAGTCAAACCAATGAAGTTAAAATTGGCTATGCTATGGATTTAAAATTATAATTGGCTACGAAAACCAATAAATTATCAACATCGCTGTGTTATGGAGCAATGGTAGGAAACATAGCAGTAGGCTATACATCGTTAAGCCATCCATTTAATAATTACCTTTTTGCATGAAAAAGGAATAGTGCGCACGATTTCCAAAGATATCGCTACCATTGGTTTTTAAGCATTAGCCAAGCTCAGCAATGGAACAGTAAGTGTAAATATGCAGAAATTGAAATTCCCCAATTACGAACTGAGATTGTACTATCGTACTTAGTCGCATATTTATCCTCCTGTCACGAGAAAGCGATCAAAGCGCCTCAGCGAGCTCGCTCAGGAGTGGCCAGCGACCTGTCTATACTGTAAGATGGGGGAAATACCCGTTAAGTACCTCTCCCAACGGCATAACAAGCAAACTTGCCGGCTTTCTTCACACTGTCTCTTAAATACTGAGCATCATGCAAGAAAGCTGTGAATGCCAATTTTAAATTCATTGGTTTGATCCAACTCGGAAACAAACCAGAGTCTACAGCTACACAGGAAAAAAGCCAAACGCTGTTTTGCAATGCCGAAATATAGCGTTTAAATTAACTCAAACTTTTGTATACATACTGTTAAACGCTAACCGCACCTTTAAGCTTTCTAATCGCATCTAGGTTGGAAACATCCATACGAATTGCCTTTAAACGTAATTGATCCGATTCGATTTCGTCTTCAATAACTTTAAACTTCTTGATTTCATCAATTAAATTAGTTGTCTAAACATTGCAGTTAGTCGAGGTTACCAATGTGTTAGCATCAGTAGGCAGGTGCAGGTGCATCAAATGTGATGGCAAAGTTACAGATATATAACCAGCTTCCAAGCACCGTTGTCATGTATTTCAATAAAATCTACACCATGACTTTCTTTACCCAATAAATTTCGAGAAAAATTATATACATATATGTGCACTAAACAAAATCCAAACTATAAATTGGAATACACAGGTTTTGCTTAAAGAATCCTTCAGATGACAGAAGAGTGTAAGAAATAAATTGATGACAGCGAAAACAATTCGATCGAACTTCAGAATACACTAAATGTGGGAGGAAAATAGTTAAGGAGGTAAAATAAAGCAACAGTAATTCATGCAACTGAACGTTTCAACACAAGATTCAGGTATAAATGCAAGGCATTAATACATACTGCCGATGAAAACAACTGAATCGATGTAGTCAAAACGTCTAATAATTACGAAAAATAATATTTTTTCAAATATACTATATAACCTACAACTGGCTTTAATTAAAATATCAATTTATGATAGCATAGACGTTACAAATTATGTAAGCATGATTAGTACGATTTATTAAATTTTTAAAAGTATTAAGTGGATATAACAATTCATATTACCTTGTATTCTATTAGAAGTTTATTTCTCAACTTTTCTGGAGCTGTATTAGTAATGAGTGACGCAAGCAACTGATCAGTGAAATCAGTATCAAATATTGACCGCTTTGCCCAGATTTTTACGACTCTCTGAACATTTGGTTTTATCGAAGAATCTCTAAAAATTGCATACAGTTATCAGAAAAGGAAAGCAAATACAAATGATGAATATCAACAATATGAGATACTTAGTACACAAAAAAGACCGACCAGTTGGCACAGTGGTTAAAGACATCACTATCGGTGCAGGAGGTCGAGGTTTAGATTACAGGCAGGGCCGGATTTACCAATAGGCTAAGCAGACCAAAGGCCTTGGAGAAGATGAGTGGCCTTATCACGAACAACGAAGACTATTTTCTTGCTCTCTAGTGACATTTTTCAGTAAAAACAGGACATTTGAGGACGTGTAGACCTTTTTTTTGTTCTTCCAATCAGTGTGATCAAATAGCCTAGGGCCTCTCATTGTTTATATCGGTCCTGATTACAGGGATGATTATGCCAGGCACAGTGTCACCACCAGCTTGCCACCACTGCGATTGATCTTCGGAGCTGTGGTGCTTAGATGCAGTGGCGCACCCAAAGGGGGGGGGGAGGTTGGGGGGTTGTCCAAACTGTGCAAGTGCAGTACGTGCTGTTGTTTCAAAACAGCTGGGACAGAATTTGCCCTGCATCATATCAAAGCAAAACCGGCTGATTGGTGTATGGTGAGAGACATTGTTATCGGTGCGGGCAGGGACTGATCCCGGGGAGATGTGGGGGATGCATCCAGCCATTTTCATACATGTTTTTGATGAATACAATTTTTCCATAATTTCGAACCTTTTTGATAACAATAAGTCTTACGCCCTAAGCAAGCATAATCGAAAATGCATTATATGAACAAAATGCATCACATTGGTGAAAAACTCAGATTTAGGGGCAAAAAAATTAAACAAAATTAGCCTAAAAATTGTTCAAAAAGTGCTAAAATGGCCACTAGAGTATATAAATTTTTTAAAATCTTCCGGGAGAGCATGCCCCCGGACTCCCCTAGAGCCTTTTTAATTCTCAAGATGCTTCAAAACAATTCTGTTGTAAAAAACTACGCTAGAAAATATGTCAAATTTTGGTGCGTCTTCCCTGAAAAACTTTCTGAATACGCCGCAGAACATGAAAGCACTTTTCAAACAGCTTTTTATGTCGTTTTTGGGTCCAACGTCTTTGTACTTGGTTAACATTCAACCTGATTCAAAATTTAATCCCCACCCACCAAAATTTTATGGATCCGCTCCTGAGTGCGAGATCAAGGTTTTTTTAGAACCCCCCCCCCCTTTAAAACATGCTGGGTGCGCCCTTGCTTAAGTGTAAAACTGCGAAAATGGGCCCTGTTACTCATCACACGCTTCAGCATAAAAGAAGATTTGTTTTCAGGAAAAAAAAATCAGTATATAATTAAGCATTCACTAACAATAAAAGTCCATTTCAATCACAGTGATTTTTCAAAACTCAAGTTTAAGCAATATGTCCCATGAATGGCTTTGGCAACTACACAGTTAATCTATATATACGTAAAAAAAAAATTCAACTTCATTGGAACAAAGCTTTTCACATACTTTCATGCACCAGAACAAACCTGAGATGGGTAACTGCTTCAGCCAAAACATCCGAGAAGCTTTCCTTATAAATAGGAGCATTTTTTCGAGAGCAGTTTTGAACCACATCATTGCACAAATAGAGCAAGGTGAGGCGATGGTTGTTTTTGGCTGCAAACAAAAAAAATGTCACTCCGTTGACCAACAACAATATAATAAACATTGCAGCCTAGAATGAGCTAAATAAAATTGAGCACACATATTTTGTCATGTTATCAGAAAATCACAATAGTCGTCCAACGGCTCATGCTGTATGGTTAGTCTCACTACGGTGATTGACTCTTCAAAGGCATATGAATATTCAAATAGAATTGCTAAAAAATCTCAGATGTCACCTATTTGTAAAATCAGAAGCCAATCAGCCCACTCCTGGTTTAATAAAAATACTTAAACAGGAAGTAGATACTTGTTACCGGTATATATTTGTTCAAAAATTGTTATTGTTTTAGGCTGTGAATTTGTTTGACGTTGATTTTATGGCATATCAACAAATTTAAATGATAAAATTTATAGCCTATACAAAACCTAAATAAAGTATTTTTTAAACAAAAAATTCTGCCCATTGTATAAAAATTGATATAATTTTTTTGTACACCTGCCTTCGCCCCCACGCAAGTGCAAAAGTGATCAGAGTTATAAACAAAAGATGATCCAGTTTTTTAACCAAGAATTAAATTTATGCAAATTCCTGAATATAATTTAGATGCTAATAGCCATTTTGTTAATCAGCAAATGTCAAATAGAAACTTCCCTTTTTTGTTTTGAAGTAACCATAATCGTATTTACAATACAAAATAGAAACCACAAAGATGTACTGTTCACTATGGGTCAGTGTTCCCTCTAGAGTGAGAAATTTGGGAAAAATGTGAAATTTTTGGGCAAATTTCACTGATTTTGAACCAGAAATTAATATTATAAAACGCAAAACTGAAAAACTTAAACAAAAAACTTGAATATTTTAATGCAAGACTGTAACTTGTATCTCGGAAAAGCAAGTTTAATGCAAAAAAATTAAAAAAGGGGCTTTCAAAGTAGTGAAATCTTTGGGCAAAAATTTCAATGAATTTATCATCTGGGCAAATTCGCACTAGTCAAAATCCTAGAGGTAATACTAGTATCGGTATTAAATGTTCATAAGCACTCACATTTTTTCAACATGTTAAGCCACGTCTCAACAATTTGTTTGTGGTGTGATTTGTGATGAATTATCCACAAGGAAAGCATAGGAATGCTATCCTGAGTGTTGGAGACAGTCTTCAGCTTTTTGATCAAAGTCTCCATATTCATTTCTTTCGCCATAATGCTTTTTAAAATAACAGCATTTGCAATGAAATAGAACAATAGATTGATATTGGCAGGCCAGTCCAGCAGTCTTAACACTTTTTTAACTCAAAACAAGAAATTTTAATAGAAAGATTGAAGATGCCAGTAATAAAATCTGACACTATAACATCTTTCAAGATTGTTTAATGAAACACAGCTCTACAAGCTCAAGTTAAAGTTTATTATTAACCAAGCACAAAACAGAAATATGCAGTTACTGGTGATACATATTATGCTGCTTGGTCAGAAGACAGTGAAAAGACCATACGGTCATCTAATTGGGTAACATCTGGTATCAGCCCCCAGGTTTGGTAAAGGTTAAGTTTGGTTAGGATTAGGTTGGGTTAGGGTTGTAACTGAACCAAACCCTAACTGAATTTGACCCTAACCATAACTAATCCTAACCAAACCGAACCTGGGGGCTGATACTAGACGTTAGCATACCCATCTAATCTACTGCCACCTGCTAAGAAACAAATTTGCATGGAATAAGAAAAGAAAAATCCAGGCACAAAACTAAAACAAAGCAATTTTATGCACTGCAATAAAGCAAAAGAAATTTTAGTATCACGTAATAAATTTACTGTAGCCTAACAGCATGTTGTTTTGTCAAGGTTAGAGTTCATCATTTCACTTATGGTATCAATGATAATCTGATATGCTAATGCATAAATTAAAAGAAAAGTAAAACATAAATTTGCAATTATTGTCACTAAAATTACAGATAGATTTTTACAAATGGGTGTTGGGTAGGCCAAATCTGTGACAATGTTCATGGGGAATTTAGGAACAAACATTCTAAACTGCAACGGTATTTTGTAAGATTGAAACTGGAAGTTTATCTGTTGTTTACTTTAATTTAATTGAGAATTAAGGATTTATTCCAACTTTTATTCTAATCAAAAAGATATAAATATCACAGTTGCATCTATACATTGCAAAAATTTAAGATACCATATTTTACGGACAATAAGGCGCACTGTCAATAAACTGGTTAAATTCTATTTTTGTTCATACATAAGGCGCACCGGGCTATAAGATGCACAGGTTTTCCCGCTTGTGTTTTACCGCAGTTTATTGCGTAAGACAGCGTTTTGTTTTTATAACAATAGTACCGGTACTAGTTTTGAGTGTAGGCAATAAAGCATAAAGCACTACCTGGTTCATACACTAGGCGCACCGGCTTATAAGGTGCACAATCAATTTTCGCAAAAAAAAAAGCTTTTAAGTGCGCCTTATGGTCCGCAAAATACGATATATATCATAGCAACCTGAAAATAAACCAAACAGAAAAAAAGACTAAAAAACATCTAATGAAGTCATGCAAAAAAGTGCTTTCAGGGTAAACCAGACTAGTCTAGTGTAAGTACCGGTACACTACAGTAATACCATTACACAGGTACATTCTGAGTCTATTGGCATCCCACCAATCATCAGATCATACACTCATATATCATACCGGTATGTTTAAAAATACTGACATACCGGGAATATGGGTAAACTGGAAATTAGTGAATCCAGTCAACCATCTGAATAAAGAATCTGTGGATTACTGGATTATCGACAGCGTAGTCTAATTTCATTGGAACACCGGAAATTTGTTTGCCAACACTGAACATAGGAAGATCGATTTTGGATTAGAGCAGGGGTGGGCAAACTACAACTCCCGAAACTAATTTATGCAACCCGCTGGCCGGGGTCATAGCCAGCCTACACATTTCGGGGGGGGGGGGGCTGAACATATTTTGGGGAGCTAAAATACCAACCTAATTTTTTCCGATTTTTTACTTTATTGCTTCCCAGTTTCCAAGCCTGAACAGACCAATTTCAGTCGAGTAAAATGTAATCTGTAATGCAGAAAAAAAGGACTTGCGCAAGGAAATGAAAAACGCCAGCAATAAATTTGCGTTGATGCGCTGGTATAAAAACTTACAACAACCCAAAGCAGAAATAAAATGTGTCAAATAAGAGCAGAAAACAACAGCAAAAAAACATAGGCTAGCGTGTCTTACAGCAAAACTAAACAGCGTAGTAATCAATGGCGGTTGATTATAACCAGCAGTGGTTGTGTTTTCATAATGCAAATTTCGTGATCTACGTTTATGCACAATTGCACAGACACGAGTCTGCTTGATGGTGAAAACTGAAACCCTTTCTGCTCAGTGCTTTTAGTATCGATACCGGTACGATATTAAGACGCAAATTAGAAATTAGTCCCAAGATTTAAGCTTAACATCCATGGAAGCGCTATCTTCAAAAAAAAATTATAAACCTTTGGGCATATATATATACAGTATATTGTCATCATTTCAGCACATTATAAATATATTTGAGGGGGCAAAAATAAATTATGAGGGGGCTTAGCCCCCAATAGTCCCCCGCCCCTCTGGCTAAGGCCTTACCGCCACCACTTGCAAAATGTGTGGATTACGTTGCGCTTTCCTGTTTATCACCTGGTTTTAAAAGCACTTTTTTATTGCAATAAACATGACGAACGCATTAGCATCCACTTCTTCTCGTTCTTGCGGTCAACCGATCAGTCACAAAGAAGAAAGTGAGCCGCATGTTTTCAACTGCCTACCGGTACCTACTCTTAACCCTTGTTCATTGCTCTTTACGAGTATATTATGTTTTTCTCTTCACGCTTGATTTGTAAGCAAACACGTTTGCTCACGCGCTGCTTGATCAATACTTTCTCTGCTTTAATCAGAAAATCCTTGTTTTCATTTGTTTCTTGGTGCTTACATTCTGAGAATAAGTTACTGGTAATATCTGCGTTGATGACATCTGATGTGTTTTTCCGCTCTGGTTATTTTAGTCATTATCTTGATACCGGTATGGTCTATATAGCAAATGACTAATTGTTATCTGTTTGTGTATGTAAATTTTTCTGTTTTATTTTTTTGACATGATTTTGTTGCTACAGTGCTATCAGGCTATGGACCCTGTGGTCTGAATTAAATAATAATAATAGGCTACACGACTTAAGAAAAATGCATCGAGATTTTACACCTTGTAGTCTTAGAGTAGTGTTCCCTCTAAGGTGCAAAATTTGAGAAAACAGAGAAATTTTGGGCAAAATTCTTCAATTTTTACACATTGCTATATACTAGTTAAAATCGTAGAGGGAACAGTGGTCTGCAGAGCCTTATTTATGAAAATAAATGCGTGAGAACACTGTCATTGATACTGCAGCACCTTAAAGTCAGATACACCCCATGGTCCGAAAAAAATAATAGGCCTACAGGCCTAGTACCAGTACCATATACCGTACAATACCAGTAATCAGGTACCGGTACCAGCAATTGAAAACAGCCAGTCAAAATTGCATTAAACGTACAGTACCTGCTGAGTGTTGTGTTTAATAATGTATACATGTTTATTGCACATCAACTACACTTCCTTTTTTGTAATGAGAGTGTGCGGCCTGCAGCTGCAACTTTTTTTCAAGGCAGAGGCTAAGGTTACGTGACCGTAACATTTGTCTCTTTGATTATTTTATTATCCCTTCACGCTTCCCTGATTGTACGAGAGCGTGACGAAGTAATAAAATAAACTAAAGAGGCAAATGTTACGGGCCCGTAACTTTAGCCACTTCCTTTTTCAAATGCGGTCCTCTGCATGAAAAGTTTGCCCACCCCTGGATTAGAGCATACCGGTAGGTCTAGCTAGCCTATGTAATTATTTAAATCTACAATGCTAGAATGCTTGATATTCCAGTCAAAGGGAAACCATTTGGGCAAGTTGGATCATGCTAATGGTTTTTTTGCATCGTCCGTCTTGTCTTTTTTGCAAACAATGACGAAAGACACCGGTAAGCGGTAGGAAAAGCCTGCTGCGAACTGCGAAATACATTGAACACGCTGTAGCGGTTTTGTGCAGTGCAGTTTGTCGCGGCACAGCCCATACCGGTAACAGTTTACAATTCTATGCGTGTAGCCTACTCCTTATAGCAGGGATGGGCAACCCCTGGCACGCGTGCCAAACTTGGCACGCAAGCTCATTTCTGTGGCACGCGATCGAGGCCACGGAAACGAGTCAACGGAAAAGCAGCAGCAGAAGTCTATAGTGTCACTGACCAACATATGGCCCTATTACTTTTTTTACAAGTCATTTGAAAGCGTATAGACGATATTTTCCGGCAGGAGCGCACCTAGCATGTTTCAAAGGGGGGGGGGGGGGTCTGAAAAAACCTTGATCTCGCACTCAGGAGCGGATCCAGAAAATTTTGGTGGGTGGGGATCAAATTTTGAATCAGGTTGAATGCACAAGTGGGCAGTACCGCGATACTTTTTTAGTACCACCGGTACCGTCGATACTGTGAAAAAAAGTACCGGTATTACCGAGTTTTCCACTTAAGAGTTGCCTGTATTTCCGAGTTTTCCACTTAAATTTTGCTTCTAACTTCTTCAATTGGTTGCTTGTTAGATTCCACCAAGCAGAGATAATTGTGGTGAAGCATCTTGTCCAAGGACGCAACAACCAGACTTGGGTGGGAGTAGAACCATCAACCTAGCGAACATGGCCGTCGTAAAAACAATCCCCCGAACCACTCGTCCACGCTGCCGACAGACATTCCACCGACTTACCACTCTCTGCAATAATGTTTCTTGAGTGAATTTTCTTGAAAAGATGCGAAAATATGAAATAATTATGTATTTTTTCTTGTGAATCCGATTGAATTCGATCGATATAGATCTCCTTATTAGCGAGCGGAAATCAATTTCGTTTTTTTAAAGGCCCACAATCTAAACATACTGGCTTGAGACCTATCTTAATAGCATAGGCCTTAGGCTACTATATTTTGCATTACATTTACTCGTGTCAACTCGACGAGTATTTGTATAATGTTTCAAACTAATTATTGCTGATTATGACAGTCTATTGCAGCAGCTCTTCCCATCTTACGTTGTAGCTTATTCGCCATCTGTTAGTTCCGTTATGGAATTTATTCCCAACTTCTAATGCGCATATGCATTTTTGCTGCAACCAACTCAATCGCTTGCTACATCTTAATTGACGTTTGGTGGTAGGACTACAGAATTTGAAGATGGCTTGAAGTAGAAGATTCATTTTTCCCAAAGCTTTTCATTTGACACTCTTCATGGGAAATCGTCAGAATGAAGAATAAGTGAACCGAACTGATTTAAAAAGGGAAAGAAAGAGTTCTGATTGGTTAGAAATAGAGAGCTATGATTGGTTGGTTAGAAGTAGCCAATAGAAATCAGAAAGAAGAGCTCTGATTGGCTAGAGAGTCAAAGGGTTAAGATAGTTTCAAAGAATAAACGAAATTTTTTTGTTTGCAGAGGATAGGTTTGAGAGATTTAATAAAAGTATAGCTTCTAGAGCGGAAAGATGAAAGAGAGAACAACCTCGAGCTAGAATTGAAAATTTTTCGTCATTGTAATGAGAAGCACATACAGGGTTATCAAGAAGATGTTGACCAATAGCAGACTCATGAAATTGCCGAGGAGAATTGTTGGCTTTACACCGACGAAGAAGGCTTTTCCGGCTGGTTGAAATGGTGAATTTAAGGATGTGTTGTTTGATACGCTCTTGAAGACGTTGAGACGTGCGATTAACGTACCGACTATCACAGCGGCACACAAATAGGTAAACATGATTGCTGCAATGATGGGAAGGCAACACGTCTTTCTTCGTAGGTGGCAAGAGCTGTCGGGTTGTAAAAACAACGCGTGGTTCAACGGCGAAGTGGCAGCGTTTGACTGCAGAGCTGATTTGTTTTTCGAACCTCGTCGAAACGTTTCCTAGCCATGGGACATGCAGGTATACCGGGCACTTGTCTGCTGAGTGGATCAGTTTGGCATTAAGTTGCTTGAGCTTGCGTTGAAAAGTCGATGTGATTACGTCTTCAGGGTAGCCGTTACTGGTCAAGATTGATCGAATTTTGCTTAATTCCTGCTCCAGCTTGCTTTTCGAGCAGATCATAAAAGCTTTGTGTACCAGAGTGGAGATCAGATTGGTTTTAGATCCCAAAAGACGTAACAGGCCCCTTGAAAAAAGTTTTCACGTCTGCGACATATTCAGAATTTTTTTCAGCGAGGGGGCACCAAGTTTTCATATATTTTCAAGCGCATGTTTTCCGGAAGAATTATTTTGAAGCATATTGAGAATAAAAAAGGCTGTGGGGGTATGGCGCGCCAAATTAAAAAAAATTATTTAAATTTTTTACCCATATTTCAGGATCGATATGTCTTTTAAAGTTGCCAACTAATTTACGGTTGAAACAATTTTTTTTCGATTTGGCGCGCTAGCGCGCTGAATTAAAAAAAATATGGAAACTTTGCACTCTTTGTTTCAGGACAAATTTGTCTCTTACAGTTGCAAACTAATTTACCGTCACAATAATTTTTTTCAATTTCGCGCGCCAGCCCCCTGAATTAAAAAAAAAATGATTGAAACTCTTCACACACGTTTCCCGACCGAAACAAACCGGCTCGCCATCGCTAGCTTGTTTTTTGGGGGGTTAATGCGAAGCGTGAACCTTAATGCAAAGTGTGAAGCGTGAACTCGCTTTTTGGGGGGTTAATGTTAATCCTGAGGTGTGAATCGTAAACCCACGGAAATGGCCCCAAAACCTGTTAGATTGCGCTTCGGCATAATATCGCGAGATGTGCAATGTGCCAGCGGATTGCTATAGCGCTAATTAGTTCATAACAAAACACAGCTTTATTTCAATTCGCTTCTAACTTCGAGTTCTCAATGTCTATCTTGCAATACAAAATTTGACAGGTAAAATGGCTTATTCCTCCACTGGCTTCCAGCCTTTAAACGTTGAATAGTTTATTGCTTCTTACGAGACGGGTGACACCATAAAGTTACGCCCCGGGTGTCACCATTCCTAGCAAGTAGCAACGCCACTAGCGCAATCTGATTTTTTCGAGTGTTGAAGTCAAGTCCAGACAAATTTATTCGTTTGCACCAAAAAGTCACCAATAACATTTAAATCTGGAAAATAACAAAAACAAAAATAAGGAAATTAGAAATCATTCATGATTACTAACAATTACTCAGTGACAAGCTGGACACGGGACCGTAGCTACAAGGGGGGGCCATTGGGGTCTAAGCCCCCCAGAATTTATTTTAGCCCCTCCAAAAATATTTATGTTGAAATGATGGCGGTATTTAACTTAAACAGCGATGGCGGAAGCATTTGTAAAGTGGGGGCCCAAAAGCAATAACCAGATTTTCTTTGCCTACAACCCATATATTTAGCCTGTACACATGAGACATGTCCAATTTATGAGGGCTTCAGATCCACGGTGCTTGCTTCTAGTTTCTGCATCACAATTAAATTTTTTATGTCGTTAAATTGTGATGCAGAAACTAGAACCAAGAACCATGAGTCAAAAGCCCATTTAAATAGGACCTGTGGAGAGGGTAATTGAGTAGCTAACGTTTATTGTTTTAGCAACACCAACAGTTACTGTAAATACAATAACCGTCCGTAAAGTATCTGTTTGAGCGCCTCTATAGTCTATAGGGGAAGGATTGAGAATAAACCTTTTCCATAATTTCGAACCTCTTCATAACAACATGCTGTTGCACGCATAATTGCAATTGTGCGAACAAAATGCATCATTGGTGAAGCGCTCAAAGTTAAACCCAAAAATGTGACAAGCTTTCCCCAAAAATTGTTTAAACAGCACTAAAATGGCCATTACAGTAGAAAAAATTTTCAAAAATTTTCCGGGATAGCATGCCCCCGTACCCCCTTAGAATCGCTTTTAGTAGGCTACTTACGTTGCTCTGTCGAAAAAAACTGCGCTTAAAAAAGTGACCGAATTTGGTGCGCCCTCTCCCTGAAAAAAATTCTGAATACGCCCTTGACATGAACACGTTTTTAAAAGGTTTATTTACGCCCGTTTCCGGGTCCAAACGTCTTTGCATTTAGTTAATATTCAACCTAATTCAAAAATCAAAATTGCACCCCCCCTTCTCTACCAAAACTTTCTGGATGCGCTCCTGTATGAGCTACAACGTATAGTCAAATGTGACGTCATTCTCCCCCCCCATCATTGCAAAATCCTGGCTGCGCTAGTGTATAGCACCTTCTCTAACTGAACATCTCCTCTAATAGAACGCCACAATATAAGAAGAGAAGGATTGAAATACAGAACGCAAGCCGGCAAATTCACTTGTTGTGTGGTTGTGCCGTTGGGAAAGGCACTTGGCGGAATATTTTCCCATCTTGGTGTGGTAGACAGATAACAGGAAGCACCCAGACAAGCTCGTTATTATATGTTATTAAGCTCGTTATTATGTTTTGATCGCTTTTTCGAGACAGGAGGATAAATACACGACTAAATGCAAAAATTTTTTGGAAGATCTTTTTTCAGATTGATCTTGGAAGAGTATATTTTTCTTTTGTCAACAAAAAGAGCTGGTTCTTTTTGCAAGTGTATTAGTAGGTTTTTCATCATTTTATAGCAAAGCACAGTGGAAGTGCTCGGCGAATTTACTTAGAATTTGTCGAAAACCAGTCCCAAACATTCAGAAAAAACACCTTAGGTAGTGAATTACGTAGACTGACCTAGTATTAAAACTCATGTGTAGATCTCTAATAGTTCCAAGCAGATTCTTTGCCTACTCCACGCGCAGTACTCAGTCATCTAATTGGTTATAACATTGTTTTCTACTCCAAACTCCTCAAAAACACATGTAACAAGTTATAACGACAATAAAAAAGTTATTTAAATGAATAATAATGTCCTGTTGTCAGTTTCCTTTCTAAAAATATATATGGTTACCGTTAATGGTTTTTGTTAGGGGAATCCCCTCCGTGCGTGCGCTAAAATTTGCAATTTCAATACACTTGACGCAAACCATGCAGTGCAGTGCAGACTGAGTCTGTGAGCATGGAGTAGGAGAAAGTAAAGGAGGAAACACACGAAGTAATCACAAAATTATGATTACCAGCGCCAATTGATTTGGCCAGATGATGGCGAAAAGACTGTCATTAAGTCCGCCGCCACCATCACTGTCAGTCTGGTAGCCATACTGGAATCGAGGGCACTTACGCCGAAAATCTTAGGCGGAAATGAGAATGATAATTTACGCCAGCCGGCGGAAATTTTCAGCAAATTTTTTGCTTTGGCGTAAAACGGCGGAAGCCAGAAGACGACTGGCGTAAATTTATTTTGCTTTAGTTGATTTGGCGAAAAGAGACAGCATAAATAATATATATTTTGAAAAACTGCTGACGAAACTTTGTTTTCAACACACTTTCCGGTCTTCACCAGCCTAGCTTTTTGCGCATTTGTATCCAGCTCAGCTTCTCTATAGTATTCATTTCAAAGTAATAACGTAATATAACGCTGATGAGCAGCGACCCTAGCGGTCATATTTGCATTTCCAAAAAAGTCCGAGAATTCGAACAAATCTGTGTAATCGTACTATAACGGAAACTATACAGAAACGTTAAGCAATAAAATGTAGCAGCAAGAGTAACTCAAAACTTATAGAATACACTGACTTTTAATTTACCAGTTTTGCACGTTAACGCGAGTGACAAATTTACGTTTACTAGTTCCGTGCTGTATCGCTTATGACTGCTGCAATCAGGCGCGGATTAAACAGTTTTTGTCGGGGGGGGGGGGGGGGGGAGGGGCCAGAAAATTTAATATGTTAAGGTCTTTTCAGGGGGCTGAAGAAAAAAGTATATGATTTAAGTACGCTATCCAGCAGTGGCGTAAGCAGGATTTTTCAATGGAGAGGGACGTCACATCGTGATGACGTAAAGTACTACAATTACAGTAATTCAGAGGTATTAAAGTGCCTCAGATTGTGATGTTCTTAATCTAAATTATTACGCAATTGCAGTTATTCATGATTAAGCCATGTAATGTCATAACTAAGAAAACAACCAAGATATTTCATTTACACTGTTGCTTGATGCTTTGCGCTTCATTTAAGGAGAGAAAAGATTTCACAGGAACTCAAGCTGTCAAGCCGCGGTTAAAAATTTAGGGAAAAAATTTTGGTTTACTTCATTGTTGGGCCATAGGATGGTTAACTGACTAAAGTAGTCCAGCTTTCGCAACGTCACAAACAGGGTGTAGCCAGGGGGAAGGGATAAAACAGTTAATTGCTTCCCTCCAAAAAAATTGTTTTAGGAACCAACATTGATATAAACAACGCATATACATAAACCTTGATATGGCCTAAACATTTACTATGCACTCGATATGGCCTAAACATTTACAATTTTGATATGGATATGGCCTAAACATTTACAATATTGATATGGCCTAAACATTTACAATTTTACCCCTTGGGGGTAAATTTTACCTATTAAAGGGGTAAATTTTCTGAGTTAAAGACTAAAAAATTTTTAATTTTTAGTAGTGAAAAAGCAGTAGTGGTACAATGGGGGTAAATTACACTTCGTTCTTTCGGCAAGGGGTAAACAAGACAAAATAGGTTAAGAACCCCTGGCCTAACCAGTAACAATAGCCTAGCCGTTAATAAGAAAGGATTTTGATCACAGAAAACGCTGCTGCTCAAACGACCTCCCTGAATCTTAGTTCAGATTTTGATACCAATTATGACATTCGCTAACAAGCAAAAATTTATAAAAATTTTGGAAATTTCGGGGAGGGCCCGCCCCCCCCCACCCCCCCCTCCTTAAATTCGCGCATGGCTGCAATCATAATTTTTCCATAAGCTTATATCTACCGGTAACTCGACCAACCTAAGCGTTAGCATGTCGGTATATCTACTCCATTTTTACAAATGCACCACGAAAGTTCACAACCATGTGCCCGATCAACTGATCGCAAAATTGCGTCAAATGGTAACGAGAGGACGAGTTCTGAAATCCCTATTTTACGAAGAGCAGTCAATTTATTGGTGAAAATCTAAACCAAGTCAATTTTTAGAAGATTATGCTGTTTGTAATCTTTTGTTTTTGTACTAATAAGCCGTAGGAGTTTGTAATAATTTTTTTGGACTTTACAAAAAAGTGCGTTTTCGATTACATACACGTGTAGGCCTACCATGTTTCGGTAATATAATTTTTCGTTCGATTAGTAAGGAGTATTGCCTTTTATCTCCTCTCTGCCTTATACGCCCCAGTCAGAGTTAGCACGTACTATAGGCTGTCGCAAGGGGTCGCCCCTGGTGTTGTTGCAGAATATACAACAGAATACACAGTGTAGACAAGCGAGTACTCAATTCTTTTTTTTTTCAGAATTCCAGATTTGATAATGTAAAAGTGCTCGAAAATTCGAGAGCCGATAACATTTAATGGCATGCTTTGCTATTTTTTTGAACTCCAGATCACTCGTGGGATAAATCGCTTTAACTTTTTCATGGCGCTTAATATTTGTGTCTGTGATTATCAGAAAGCACTCAAAGCTGGAGGTTAGATTCATGTGATCATAATAATTGGCAATACTTTGTGCGACCAAAGACGAGGACAATATGAATACTTATCGCGAGACTGGAGACCCTGGGTGTAGAGCAGTGATTCTCAAACATTTTTGTTCTACCGCTTCGTTTTGAAAGTTGGAGACTTTCACCTTCCTTTATCAGGAAATAAGTTTTAAGAGGGGCCTACGCCGTATGTAGATATTTTTTAAGATGGGGTTGCGTCACTGCGAAGACACGTCTTGCTTTGTGAGTTTAATTAGTATCTTATGAATTAAGACATAGCAAGCGATTACGTGTGTTGGAGCAAAATTGCATATGCACGTTAGGAGCATATAGATGGCGGGGAGGGGGCTGGGGGGTCTTACTCTTAATTCACTCGTTTTTCTACAGTAATACCTCTGCATGAATGTAATTGAAACCTGGCAAAGTGGCCGCATGCGGACGTGAAAACTTTTTTTGCTTTGAAAGTTGGAGACTTTCACCAACCATCAAAAACGGTACAAAACCGTTCAGATGGCCGAGTGGTATAGAGCAGTGGTTCTCAACCTTTCTTCGTTTGAGGCCCATTTTCAGTGTCAAAAAAACACTCGGCCCACAAAACCTTTAACACAAATTTCGAGCATCACAAAATAATCATCATAAAACGAAGGGTCAAAATTCTGTACTAACCCAATTACTTCAAAATAGTGACGTATATATTAATAATAACTAGGGAGTTATAATAACAAACTGAACTTGAAAGAACAGATCAAAGTGGAAGACTAGGTATTATATGAGCTTGCGCTCTTCAAGTCAATAGCCACACAATCATGTGTGAAATGTGGTCGGCCAAGTCGTGATGTGAACCCGTGATGTTTGGTTTCAAAGCCCAACGCCAATTCCGCTCAGCCAGGTCACTCGATGATGGTTCAGTACATAAAAATCAAACTAACAAAATACTGGCAATTACTTTTCCAATCATTAGCAAAACATGGTCATTTCAAAAACTATTGGCTATACAAACAAAGCAATTTACCGTAACTCTAGCAGCAACAAAACATTTTATACAATTACCCAGTAACTTTCAAAATTTCTGGCAAACTTGTGGGTTGTGCAAAACTTGAATTTAGAACTTTTGGCCTATGAACAATGAAGAAATGCTGGTTCAGTAGCTGCTGGACTAAGTCAGCCTATCTGCAATCCACAAAGGCTTACCGGTACTGCAAGACTGCTTTGTCTGTTTGTAGTCTGCATTAAAACACTAAATTGCGGTACACAAATAATTCCACATCGCTTAGCTGACTACCCCTAGCACTAGTACCCCTTACCCAAACCATACGCAGTCATAATTAGTCGGTTAGATAAGGCCTGCCGCGTGTGGTCTATCGTCTGGTACAACCTGCATATAAATTTTTAATTCAGTTTATCAGCTTATTTGCCAAGTGATTGCATTATGCTGCAAACATCAGAAGAACTTGTTTTACTAAACTTGTTTTGTTTTTAGGTATACTATGGCTGCTCTGCAAGATGCAAAATATGGGCTGAAATTATCTATCAATATCGATATGTTGATAGAATTAAACTGCACAAAACAAGCGAATTATCAGAACCAAATTATGGCAAATTTTGAACAAATATCACAAGAATGCGGTAATTTTTCACTTCGGATCCTGCTCCTGCAACAATTGGAAACTTATGACTCCGGGTCCGGCTCCGGCTGAAACATTGAAACTCCTGTCAGAGTCGACTCCGGTTTGTGTACATCTCTGGTACTTTCATTATTAATTGAATGTGAATGCTTTTTTGTGCCAACGGAATGGGACCATGGACGATCACAATCCTTCAACAATGAAATATTAACTTTGTAACTCATAATCTACAATTGGGTCGCCTGAAAATTCTTTTGGGTTGCTTGTTTTTTTTGTAGGCCTAAACAACTACGAACAGACGAAGAGTGAAACTTGTAAGCAGGGGCGCATCGGGTCCTACTAAAACCTGCAGGAGCACAAGGAACACAAGGAGCACAAGGATCACAAGGACCACAAGGATCACAAAGATCACAAGGAACACAAGGACCACAAGGAACACAAGGATCACAAGGACCACAAGGAGCACAAGGAACGCAAGGATAACAAGGACCACAAGGAACACGGACCACAAAGAAATTAACAGCTCAGATGGCCGAGTGGTATGGAGCGTCTGTTTCTTGAGCTGTAGACTCGGGTTTGATTCCGAGTCGGGTCAAACCAATGACTTTAACATTGGTATTCACAGCTTCCCTGCTTGACGCTCAGCATTAAAGGGACAAACAAGCCGGCAAGTATACTTGTTGTGCCGTTGGGAAAGACACTTAGCGGGATTCCCCCATCTTAGTGTGGTAGACAGATGGCTGGCAACTCCTAAGCGAGCTCGTATAGTGCATTGATCGCTTTCTCGTGATAGGAGGATAAATATCCAACTAACTAACTAACGCAAGGAGCACAAGGATCACAAGGACCGCTAGTGGCGCAATTGAGCTATTACTAAAAGCTGCTGGAACACAAGCAGCACAAGGATCACAAGGACCGCTAGTGGCGCAATTGAGCTATTACTAAAGCTGCAGGAACACAAGGAGCGCAAGGAACTCAAACCTAACCGACCTAGCCCTAACTAAACCGAACCCTAATGGGAACTAATCCGAACCGAACCTAACCCTAACTAAACCTGATCCCCATTGAACCTAACTCTCATCGAACCTATCCCTAATGTGCTCCATGCGTTCCTAATTGAGCCACTAGTGGTCCTTGAGATCCTTGCGCTCCTTGTGATCCTTGTGTTCCTTGTGATCTTTGTGATCCTTGTGATCCTTGTGTTGCTTGTGATCCTTGTGCTACATGTGATCCTTGTGCTCCTCGGTCCTTGTGATCCTTGTGCACCTTGTGTACCTGCAGGTTTTAGCAATACCGGGCGCATCCAGCAAATTTCAAAGGGGGAGTTAAAAAAAAACCTTGATCCCACACTAACGAGCGGATCCAGAAATATTTGTTAGGGAGGAGGTGAAATTTTAAATTAAGTTGAGTGTTAACTAAATAAAAAGACGTTAGACCCCAAAAAGGCGTAAGAAGCCCTTTGCAAATGTTTTCATGTTTGCAATGTATTTTAATTTTTTCAAGGAGGGGGCACCTACCGGTAAATTTGCCATATCTTCAAACGTGTTTTTTTTCGGGCAGAATTATTTTAAAGTATAGGCCTACTGAGAATAAAAAAAAGGCTTTTGGGGGGGTTCGGTAGCATGCTCCCCCAGAAAATTTTTGAAAACTTACATACCGTAGTGGCCATTTTAGCACTTTTTGAACAATTTTTAGGCAAATTTTGTTTAAATTTTTTGCCCCTAGGCCTTCATATTTGAGCTGTTGAGTGTTTCACCAAATATGATGCATTTTATTTTGTTCGTACATTTTCGATTATGCGTGCTTTGGGCGTAAGGCGTATTGTTATCAAAAAGTTTCAAAATCATGGAAAGACTTTTCATCAAAAACATGTTTGAAAATGGCTGGTGTGTGTGGGGGGGTGTAGGGTGAGGTCGCCATATGCTGTAGGGCACTACTCACCTCTACAGCACTCTTCTTGCTTTGTTCTTTTGATTAACTAACGGCATCCTAATTTTGGCCTAGCTGCTATCCTGCAAAAGAACAAGAAGGAACATTCATTAATAACTGAAAAGCAATGTCCTTCCTGGCCTACCGGACGGGAAGTGATTGCTTTTTAGTTGTTTTTTGTAGACCAGGAAGGACATTGCTTTTTAGTTGTTGCTCTTCACCCTGGCCACGTAAAGAGTTTGACTGGAATGGTGACGTAGCCACACGAGTGGATTGCATTCCACAAAAGTTAAATTCTTTAGGAAATATTTATCCGAAGGGATGAGTGATCCTGACAAGATCATTCGTCCTGGAAGATGAATGTTTCTTACCTGAGGGCGGCTGATGAAGGCTAATAGCCAGAAACAGCGCTGTCTCGCTCTGCGGTAACATTCATTAATGTTGCCACGTAATAATCACGGATTATAATACAGTGTTGCCAATAGTGTTTATAAGTTATCATACATTGTAGTGACCTACCATTGTAGTGACTAGGTCAGGGGTGCATCCCCACTGGGCCCTGGAGTCGCCCATACTCTCACTGATAACAATGTCTCTTTGAATGGTCAGAATAGTAAACGCTTTGAATGGTCAGAATAGTAAATGATGTATTCTGTGTTATAGCACTTTCATTGACATAGAACTCTTGCAGTGAAAAAACTTTGCACTTGGAGACTGGAAATTAAAGGATATGTATGTCAGCGTATGTCAGGGTATAATTGGTACCATTATCGATATTGAAAGCTAAATAGTGCACCGGTAGCAAATAGTTTAAGTTGAGTTCCAGCAACTTTTTTGTTTTGAGCTTGAATAGGCCTAATTTTTGTCGTGCAAGCTCAAAGCTTCTTTGTTCCATAATTTTGGACTTAAAAAAGGCAAAATGATCGTACAGTAAAGCTTTTTTATAACTACTGTAAGATTTTACAGAATTGGATGGTAAATCGAAATGTGTAATATAGTACCCAGAGATGGGCATTTATTGCAATAGTTTATCAGCGATAATTTTTTACCGATTATTGTTATTGTTCAAAATAGTTTTGATTTATCGATTACCGATATCGCTTTTGTAGTATATTTTGTTATCGCTGATAAATTATCGCGATAAAGGATTTTTTATGCACACAGTGTTCGAAGTTAGGGAGTTGACGTTATGGCAAAATTCACGGTGTCGATAAAGCCTTGTTGCAATTAAAAAATCTCTCTTTGTTGTGTTTAATCCCACAGCAGAGTCTGTGAACTGCTCTCTTTTCTTGAAAAATCTAGAAAAACACTTTCGTGATTTAACTTAACAAGAAAAAGACTTCGCCAAACACATTGAAAATTTACCGAAACATTTATCAGAAAAATTTCCCGGCGATAATTTATCGATTACCGATATCGCTTTAAGAAATTGAGATTTATGGATTATCGGTATTGTCCTGAGCATTTTTGAAATTATCAATTATTGTTATCGCTTTAGTACAGAAAAGTTTATTGTGCCCATCACTGATAGTACCGGTATGTACCGGTAGTATGTCTAAAAGTTCTCTCTGCAGAATCAATGAAAAGAAACAAGTTGAAACGCCGTTTTGAGCCAAATTATCCAAATTGTGGAGACCAGTCCGTTGAATTTTTTAGCAGAAGTCAAATTCGATTCAAGGACAGGGAAATATTACAAAATTTGCCACTGAAAATGAATTATATAGTTGTCTACTCTTCATACATTGCATCCTACCGAATTGCAAAGCAGAAAAAAGGTCATTTTCACTCATAATATAGCAGTGTTTTTAATGCGATACCGGTATCTAATATATTATACTTTGTAAACTGAGTGCATCACTATTTCATTTCACATAATATTGCAGCTATTTGTTACTCTTCCAGTGTTGATAGTATATTAATTACCTAACCTTGCTGTGACTTATGTTGTGCTGATTCAGTGTTTTTTTTTTTTTGCTATTTGGAGATTCAAATTACGTATTCCATTTTGGCACTCAGTCGACCTGCGACAAGTTTGGTAAGAATTTTAATGGATTTAGTTTGGAAGTGGGTGCCCTACATGCTGAGCTGTTTAGTTGAGTATATATGAACTGAGCGAGTTGTGAACTCATATATTAAATCTCTGATGTCGTATGAGTTTTCTGTTCACCATGGCAAATAATTCTTCTACTTGTCAATGCTCATTGATTGAAATGATGTAAAAGCATTTGCGTTTAAGTCATCTTTTCATTTATTATTATTATATATACTATTGGAGAGGATTTGTTTATGTCGGTTATGAAAGAAGTTGTAAAAAAATGATTAGTGAGAAAAAAACTGAATGAAATTTCCTTTTCAAACAACATGGTGAAAAGACGCATATAACGGACATGTCTGATGATGTTCTTGAACAAATTCTAACTCATGTAAGAGTCTCCATTTCACTCCAGTTTGTTGGATGAATGGACAGATATGCTGCTCCCCCCCGGCTTTCTGTCTTTATTCGCTCTATCATTAATGTTTCTGTCTCAGAAGATTTGTTTTTTTGCAAAGCGTTGAAATTGCACGCTAGAGGCAAAGATATTTTTCAATACTTGAACAATTTTTTCATGCCATACTCCATTCCTTGGGAGAAGTGTGCTGGAATTTGCACAGATGGTGCAGTAGCCTATACTGGTTTCAAGCCTGGAGTTGTAAAACAAATCAGAGACAAAGTGCTAAACTGCAAATGATAAGTGGACACATTGTTTTCTCCACAGAGAGGTTCTTCTCGTCTGACACTTGTCAAGAAGAGATCGTCAGAATGAGATAGCAGAGATGGAACCTGTTATATATAGAGAAAATGACGGGCTGTAATTGACTGAAAAGAAGGAGCAAGTAAGAGAACCGTGATTGGCTGAAAGGAGACATTTTTTCTCTATATAACCGGTTCCATCTCTGCTTTCTCATTCTGACGATCTCTTCTTGACAAGTGTCAAATATAAAGCTTCACCAGTTCTCATGCCACTGTGACAGTCATTATGTAGGTTGTACATCTCAACGCTTGCAAGAGAGGTTCTTTGCGCAAAAAAAAATGTTGCAAGAACTACGCGAAGTATTAAATTCTGTTGTAAAATGTGTGAACTTAATTAAAGCAAGGCCATTAAATCAGCGTCTATTTTCTTGCCTGTGCTGAGTCTGCTCGGACATGGATGCTGATCACCAAGCATTGCTTTTGCTCTTGGAAATACGGTGGTTATCCCGGGTTCGTGTACTGAAGCATGTTTGTAATCTGTGGGATGAAATTGTTATCTTTTTTAAACAACAGCATTTTGTGGCAATAGCTGAAATGTTTAGTGGAGAAAATTTTAATGCAAAGATTGCTTATCTTGCCGATATATTTGACTCTTTGAATTAATTGTCTGAATTTATCAATCCAAGGTGCTGGTTTTACAGTAATTGACCATGCTGCTAAAGTTGCAGTTTACTGCAAAAAAAACTCATTCTCTGGAAAAGCTACGCAGCTTGAGGTCAGTATGATATGTTCCCTGAACGAACAAAGTATAGGCCTATTTTCGGCAACGAAGTTGATGTTAAGCAACCCACAAGTTGGTGGACTAATTATGGTCACGATGGACTAATTATGAAGCAACCCACAAGTTGGTGGACTAATTAAGGTGACGATTTGTTGCCTGCTAATGATAACGACTGGATAATTGATCCATTTGCTTACACGGGTTTGCCTCAACTTCCACTTCTTGTTGCTGAAGAACTTATGGACATAACGACAGAACCAAAAAATCGCCTTTCCTCTGAGTCCATTAGAGAAAAGCACCCGAAGGATTATGCAAATATCCACTTTTGGGCTTCCATAATATGATATCCAACAGTTACAAGGTTTGTTATAAAAAGCTGATTCCGTTTACAACAACTTGGCTTGGTGAGGCTGGCATATTGAAAATCAAGCATTGAAATCGGTTGAAAGTTGAAGTTAACTTGCAGTTATGCCTAAGTAAAGTATCACCACGATTTCAAAACTCACTGACAGAAAGCTAGCACAAATTTCTCATTAGCGTGATTTCGTAAATATGTTCTGTGAAAAGTTGTTTGTACTATTTTCAATACAGTTCGGTCATCATAAATTTTTTTTTTCGGCATAGCTTTTAATTCAACTATGCATCAGAATATACTGTACGTGGGTCGCAAAATTTTACACATTGATTTTTTTATCAAAATTGATTCGCTTCAAAAAAAGGTTAAGAACCACTGGTCTAGACTTACTGTACAGCAACAGCCTTAAGGAGCGTTTACTGATACGTGGCAAGCGGCTATGCGACTACCATTACAAATTATACCGGTTTCTGTGTAGGTCTACTCGCCTGCGATTGCAGCAATAAAAAATTTACTAGCTTGCGTCAAGCAAGCTGATTGTTTGATGATGTAACAATCCGACGTCCATTGTCTCATTCCCGTTATCAAGGTTGTTTCAAACATATTTTTCATACCAGGCGATGACGTGATAAAAATTTTACTGGAACCGGTACCATTCCATGATATGGCGCAGTTTTTGCCGCGTTGTCTTTGTCGCTTCTAAGTTCAACTTCAAAATGAAACAAACAAAAAATTTAAGCAGTCGCATTGTCGCTTCCTGCGTATTGGTAAACACGCTTTTAGACTATGGTCTTTCTAACATCTCAGTCACAGTGGTTCTTGTGTGCAGCAATACGTAAGTATACTTTAGTCGTCAGCTTGCCTCTGTGTTTAGTGTAGAGTAGTAGACTGAATGCAACAAGTCAAACACCCTGTGGAGTTTTATGAATTTTCTTTTCCTGATATTATCCCACCAGTTCTCAGGAACGATCACGTTGTCTTCTCCAATTATGGACATTTTGAAGCTCTCAATGTGGAGTTTAATGTAAGTAATTGGTCTTATGTTTTGCTTTTTGTCAGTTTTCTTAAATTTTTTTTTACCACAGCTTTATGTTTTCCGTTTTGTTTTTTGCAGGAAAAAGAAGATGACTTTGTTGTTTCATCAAAAAAGCGTAAACCTCTGATTGAAGATAATGATAAAAGTGAAGCCACCTGGTAATTCATTGAAGTAATTGATGCTTACAATTTTGTTGTGAAATGTTTTTTATATTTTTTCAACTTTATTGACCTGTTCAGTGTTGACGTTGACTGCCGTACTAGTTTTTAAAGTTATGGCAGTGTCTAGAGCACCGACCCGGTTTCCATAATCAAAACACTGCTGCAGTGGACTGCTTTGTTTGTTTCTATATGTGATGTCGCTGTCATGTGGGACCGGTTTTCTGCGCTGCATCGGACTGCTTGTTTGTTTCTATAAAAGGCCGCCGGTGCTTTAGACACTTCCATAAATTATTTGTTAGTTTAGTCTTTACAGCTTGTTGAACACGTTCAATGTTGCGGTAGCTGTAGACAGGTCAGATTTACTGGTAGGTGACCTTGTGGGTTTTTTGCTGCATTACTGACCATGCCTGTGTCTCAGTAAATCAACAAACTATTATTTTCTCGAAGTAAGTATGCCTTCAGCAAAGTCAGGAAACCTTTTGCGCGTGGATGGCCGTCTTTGAAATTATGTTTTATCATAATGGCTGCAAAATATGTTAACTCATAGTATGTACTGGTACGTGTGAGCTCAAATTTCTGTTATGCTCTCATACTTACCTGTCCACATATCCAATTAAAGTGTGCCAACAGCCCAGCTATCTGCATCATGATCAAGTTTTTGAGTTCATGATTAAAAAATGTGATTATGACATCAAATATTTGATTATGAATCTCGCGAAATAAGAAATGGTATTACATCGCTTACAGGACGATTGATAAGAATTGTATGACAAACCGTAGGAATTAATTCGTTCTTAGATCTGACCTCACAAAAAAACCAAGACCTTCTTCACCAAACGAATATAATAATCGACCCAACTTAACTCACTTAGCTACGGTACCCACCGTACTACTTTTCAATAAACACAAGCACCACTGCTCATTTCAGTAACACCATACAACAAGGGCTATCTATATGTACCCTTCAGCATACAGCAATATTGCTTACTCTACGCACACTAAATCTACACTCGAATAATTACGCTCAAAAATTCACGCCTATTTATGCTCTAAATTCAAGTTCGAGAGCGTTCTACGGCATTCTCAAAAAGAAACAAGAAGAGAAATCACATGACCTGCAAAACTCACACCAAACCACAGTAAACACGATTGTGACGTCAAAGAGAAATCATGTGACATGCAAAAATTCACACCAAACCACAGTAAACACAACAAGACGTCAAACAGCACAAATTTTAGCCCAGTGAAATTACGTAATGGAAAGATCTGTCCAGAATATTCACGAAAAAAATTACGTCAGTAGACAATTATAACTTTATAATGCAACCTTACGAAACAATCCCACGAATAAAGCTTCGAAAAACAACGCATCGGTCCAGAACCTTCTACAGTAGACAAAGCATTAAAACAAAAACATATTAAACAATTATATCGTTACAATGAATCAGAAAAGCTCGTGGCTTTTTGGCCCACTTAGAACTGGGCATGTGGCAGGGTAAACATGTGCTCATTTTCTCTAAATATCATGGTATCTGAAATCAGTTGATTTTTGCCAGCAACTTTTTCTGTAGGTTTTTCATGCCATTGGAACCTGCAGTTCCTCTTTTGCAGCCAAAGAATGTTAAGAAGTTGCTTAATATTCCCGAAAAGGATGACTTAGTGCATGTTAGTAATAGCAAAGGAAGTAGAGGTAAGAATATACAGACTGCTCAGAAAGTTTGATGAATATAGAGCTTCTGCCTTTGGAGCTGTGCTTTCTGGTTTTATTCCAAGTCGGGTCAAACCAACGACTTTTGATTTGGTATTTACAGCTTCCCTGCTTGACGCTCAGCATTATAGGGATCGTGTGAAAAACAAGCCAGCAAGTTTGGTTGTTTTGCCAATGGATAAGGCACTTGTCAGGTTTTACCATCTTGTGGTGGTAGACTGCTGGCCAGTGGCCAGCAACTCCTGGAGCGAGCTCATTATAGTTAGTTAAATATTGTGAAGGTTTTGCCAGTACTTCCGTCTAACAGAGTGCTTATTTTTGCAGACTTACATGTCACAAATGTAGAAGATCACATTTCCAACTTTCTTCAGGACCATCCAGACGCTGCACAAGGCACATTTTTGGAACTCTATTCTCACTACTTTCCCTATTTTTCTGGTCGAAGTTCATCCAAAAAAGCATCGTCACAACGAGTTGAACCAAGTGATGTAAATACAAGCATTTGTTGGGCCGATTGCGTAGACATTTTTGTTTTCTACACTGAGTTGAAGTTTGCCATATTTTGATTTGCAAGGTTCGATATCTCATTAGCATAAATGGGCACTCAATTGTTGGTTAGTAAAAATGGGAGCTGATTTTCTCATTTAAATAGTAAATTTGTTACATTACTTTTAGTTCATTTTTCCAGTAACTGTTGTGCTGCTAACTTGCCGATTGGCTCTGTGGTTGTAGAAACCGCTGACGGTGCATGAGATTTGAGGTACCATTTCTGGGCCGGTCAAATTGGATATGTTGTCGCCAATGGCTCGCAACGCTGCGACGTTTCTTGGGAGCTGTGTTGTTCAGATGCTAAGCTGCGGAGATGGGCCCTGCCACTCGTTATGCGCTTCAACGTAAAGCGGCAACTAATTGAATTTTTATTTATTGCGCTTTTTATTAACTTTTGTTACATTGCATTAAGCTCTTATTAATAATTCATCACTCTATGTACCGGTAATTTAAAAAAATCGTGTCTTTCAGGATGCAAGAATAGAATGTGGAAAAACTGCACCAGCATATTTTTTGAACAAGTTTAATTTGTGTGCTGCTGCAATCCCATTTCCTTCTCATGTAGACCCGTTCATGTTTGATATTCCACACCAACTCCTGAATGACTTAGTGCTGGAAGAACTTGAATTAGAAACTAAAAAACTTTTCTGTGATTCTGCATACACAGGAGGTGCTTTATCATACAAGCATATTGCAAAAAGGTGAGCTGGTGTTTCAGGTTTTACAATTGTACTGGATCACGTATTACGACGTTGTTGCACCAACATATTCTTAACCACTGCCTTTTTAGTTCGCTTTTATTTTGTTACATATTTATCCTCCTCCCGCGAGAGAGCGATTAAATCGCCATAAACAAGTTCGTTTAGGAGTTGCCGGCCAGCTTCTACCACTCTTAAGAAGAAGGAATCCCATTAAGTTTCTTTCCCAACAGTACGACAAGTAAACTTGCCGCCTTGCGCTGCTCACTGTTCCGTTAATGCTAAACGTCAAACAGGGAAGCTGTGAATACCAAAATTATGTTGGTTTAACTCGACTTGTGTGTAATACTGGAAGTTGTGATAACGAGGTGTCGCATCGTCTTAGTCCTGTCTCATCGTCTAAACGTTAACTTTATTTTGACTTTATTTTCCTTTTTTAAGCTAGTTTTATTCTATATTTGCTGTGTTTCAAGCATCTTTTATTTTTGACGGTATTAATTTTTCATTGTAGGAATAACCTCAACTATGGTTTATTGTTTCGACCTGGTGGCCAGCCGATGAACGAGCTTTGTATCCAAGTTCTTTGCACGGATGCAAGCATCGAGGTAACTTCTCAGAAAATTCTTTTTGAGTTTGAGAAATTGCTGGAACTACGTTATTTTTAGTGCGTGGTCGAATCGGGCGACAAAACTGCAGAACTTGCTACCACTCTTTCTCTTGGCGCAGAACATAGGTGAGCATGAGAATTTTCGTAACAAGACGTTCCGTTGATCGCACATGGTTGCTTTTTTAGTTGCATATTTATCCTCCTATCACGAGAAAGCGGCTAAAACGCATGGGAAATCTCGCTAAGTGCCTTTCCCGACTGCACAGCAATTAAACTTGCCGGCTTATTCCCCACATTATCCCACTAATACTAGCGTCAAGCAGGGAAGCTGTGAATACCAATTTTATAGTCATTGGTTTGACCCGAATCGGAACCAAATCTGAGTCTACAGCTCCAGATGCGGACGCTCATACCACTCGCCCATGTGACTAGACACATTTTCGGACGGCGGTTGGTTCAAAGAACCAGTTTGTCACCGCTCTGTTCAGTTTGCGTTTGAGAACAGTCTGGATTATTATCAAACAAACACTGTCTGTATTCGGCCTGTTGGCTTAATAATTAAAGACATTGCTAACGGTGTGGTAGGCTGGGGTTTAATTACCGGCCTGGTCAAATCGGACACAGGGCAGCCAACATTTTGCCACTGTTACGACGTTTCTTCGAATCTGTGTTGCGCTGCGCTGCCGAAATTAATACCGCCAGTATAATGAAGATTTGATTTTGAACCCTGTTTGTGTAGGCTGACATTGAATGGTCGCATTCTTCAAATTGACACCCAATATTTATTTGATGATCAACCACTCCTATTCACTGCCATCCGCAGTATTCATGATGTAATGATGAGTGCGGTGAATATTAGTGAATTGCTTACTAATAACAATAGAGATAGTGACAAGTGAGTTGGAACCAACATTCATGAAGTTTGATGCAGAGAAAGTCGTTGTCCAGCATGGTCACTTCCATCAAGTGTGTTGGAACTTCAAGACCTGCCGGTTAGCGAGTAATTAAAGACATTGCTATCGGCGCGGTAGATATAAGGCCGGTTAAATCGCTCGCAATGTCGCCAACGACTCGCCACTGCTCCGATGTTTCTTCGGTGTTGTGTTGCCCTGGCCCTGAGCTGCGGAGATGGATCCCGCCACTCGTTACACGCTTTGGTGTAATACCACAAGTATATATAATTTAGGCTTATGATTTTTTAAAATTGCAATTTGTAATCACTTTATCAGTCTTTGTTGTTATTGTGCATGTTATTTATATCGTGCAAAGCGTGATGAACGTTTCTATGTTCTGGTCTTGCCGAGCTCTGCTGGTAAAGAAATCGCTATCGGTACGGGAGATCTGGGGTTCGAATCGCGAGCCAAATGAATCGGAAACAGTGTCGCCACAACCACTACGACGTTTCTTCGGAGCAGTGTTGCTTCGGCGCTGAGCCATGGAGATGAGTTCCGCTACTTGTTATACGCTGCGGCGTATTATCGTGAGTATAATGAGGATTTGATTTTTTTTTTATTTGATCGTCAAAACTTTTTTAATATTTATAGGATTGCATTTTCTTCTGAATGTGTAAAACCTTTGGGTCTGTTCCATTCAGATCAAGTTGTAACTAGCGCCAGTGTAAGCCCTTACATTGATAGTGAGTGTGCGATTTCGTTAGATGATGGAAGAATATATATTTGGAATGCATCTCAGCAGCCTTATGCAAGCACCTTGAAGGTTACAATGCCAATGGTTTTGAACTTTGTTAGAAAACATGCAGCCAGAGTAGCTGAAAATATTTTTTTGATGGTTTGACGCTTCAAGATGCTACTCTTCTCATGTTGTCAAAAGTAAAACAACTTTTATTAAAGTTTACTTTTGACGATGAGATGAGTAGCATCATGAAGCGTCAATCCATGTTGTCAAAAGTAAAACAACTTTTATTAAAGTTTGCTTTTGACGATGAGATGAGTAGCATCATGAAGC
Organism: Trididemnum miniatum; assembly: GCA_964006365.1. Classification (NCBI taxonomy): domain Eukaryota; kingdom Metazoa; phylum Chordata; class Ascidiacea; order Aplousobranchia; family Didemnidae; genus Trididemnum; species Trididemnum miniatum. The sequence continues at coordinate 3,044,754 of OZ023231.1, read as the reverse complement.
GTCAAGTTATTAAAAAAAGTTTTCGATTATTCTGGCTGCATGCTTTTCTACTATAGTGATTTTAGACTTAATAGTATTATTTTTTTCTTTTTTGTTTTAAGTAATTAAAAAATGTTCGATTATTCTGGCTGCATGCTTTTCTGCTATGGTGATTTTAGACTTAATAGTATTTTTTTTTTCTTTTTTCAAGTTTTGATTACTGTTAAGAAAATCATACTTAAATTTTCAGTTAATTACAGTCAAAAATAATTGAGTTTTTTTGGAAAGGATATGTTATTGTTTTATGCATTTGCAACGTTGCAATAACCGCTATGTAACGTGGTTATCAGCGACATGGCCTAGCGGTACCGCGCGCAGGTGACAGATCCTACGTGATGGGTTTGATTCGCGGCTGGAGCCGATCGTATTTGACATATGTAACGGGTGGCTGCTGACTCGAAGAGCGCAAGCTTAATTCGCAGTCTCCCTCAAGTACTGTTGAATTTTCAGTCCCTCAATTACTGTTGAAAATAAGCTCAATTATTAAAAATGACTGAAAGCTTGTTAATACTGTATCTTTATTTGCAGTCCTCCAAGCTACATACTACACACAATATTTTAACCAGTTTGTGATATATCGTTGAAGTTACTTTCATGAATTCTTGGGAGGTTGTGAAAGTTGTTGGTGCTTAGAGGGTTGCTACTACTTTGTATAAATGGCATTTTATCCTTTATAAGCGTTTTAAGGTGTGCGTTTACCGATACGCGACAGTTTTTATCGCTCCTTGTTTTACTTCAATGTTTGCCGACCACTTGATAACTTGCTATATTTCATAATCAAATTTTTATTATACTCGCGGTATTACATCGAAGCGTGCAACAAGGTCCATCTCCATTGCTTAACGCCTGGGCAAAACAGAAACGTCGCAACGTTGGCGACACTGCGTCAGATATGACAAGCCCGGGTATTAAACCCACGACCGCCCGCAACGATGACGCTGTCTTTACCCATTACGACATTTGCTTACGTTAAAATCATTGTTGCGGGCTTACGTTAAAATCATTGGTTCCTGCTGCATTTGCTTACGTAAAATCATTGTTGCGGGCCGGTAAACGCACCTTTTCATTTGATGACATATATGGGAAGTTATTGGCTTATTGTAGCTACTTTTCTGTTGTTTCCAGAAAGCTCCACGGAATACTCGCTTGCCACCAGCGTACAAAGATAATATAAGCAGCAGTGACGATGACGGGTGGCGACAAGTTGAGTTTGGGGCTCATCCTCGTCAGTTGCTGGTTGCCAGTAGACGCGAAGTAAATATGATTGATTTGAGAGGAAAATTTTGTTCAAAGCGGTAAGTTTTTTGCCTTAAAATATCTTAACGAGAGATAACTTCAGGTTTTTTGGATTAAGCTAGTTAATTGCGTATTTATCGTTCAATTAAGGGTAAGCAGACAAAGCGATATAGCAAACTCGCTTAGACGTGGGTATCCCGCTAAGTGCCTTTCCCAGCGACACAACAAGTAAACTAGCCGGCTTGTTCTCCGCACTGAGCTGATTCTGAGCGTTTAACAAAAAAGCTGTAAATACCTTTTTTATAGTCATTGGTTTGACCCGAATAGGAATCGAGCCCGAGTGTACAGCTCCTGCGGCAGACACTCTGTTTACTCGGCTATGTAAACTGTTCTTACCATTCTGCAATCTTTGAACCGAGAACATAGCTTAGCTACGCCTGCCGGTAAACATGATGTAGATCAGTATTCCATTGTTTGCCATCGCTGATTATGTTTTTACAGGCAGTTATACGAGACAGATGAATCGCATGAAAACACAATCATGACTATTTTGAGCGGATCAAAATTTTCCATTGCAAACGAGTATCAGTTTGCCTTAGCGACTCTTAGCGAGCTAATCTTGTTGGATATACGTCATCGCAAGGTGCCGCTGTTGCGGTGGAGTCTTAATTTACGGTTAGTATTAAATACAAACTGCACATGGAGTTGGCTGAGGTTTGGTGCATTAGGCTCTGGAACATCATCGCTATCGGTGCGAGAGGTTGGGGGTTGATTTTCGGACCTACCAATTCGTACACTGTGTTGCTAAAGCGTTAAGGTGCAAAGATCGGCTCTCTGTAATACTGCAAGTATAATGAAGATACGATTTTTTCAAACTGCTTGAAACTTTCATTTGTTAAAAACTTGCTGAACTGGTCGGCGTAGTCGTTAGCGACATCACTGTCGCCGCGGAAATCCTGGGTTGGATTCCCGGGCCAGTTAAATCGGTCGCAGTGTCGCCGACGGCTTACGACCGCAACAACGTTTCTTCAGAGCTGTTTTGCCCAGGCGCTAAGCCACAGAGATAGATCCCGCCACTCGTTACCCGCTTCGGCGTAATGCTACGAGTTTGATGAAAATTTGATTTTCCAAGTTTTTTGATGAATTGCTTGTTTAATTTTTCAGATCACCATGTCAGTATTTATCGGTGATTGGCACGACGCACAGCGATGATTTCTTCGATCTCAATTCAATTTTATTTGCTGCAAGCCAACGATCCCAAGAGATACACATGTATCAGTACAACACGAAATTCAAGCCTCCCAATCCCTTGTTTCAAACCAGTAAGAAGCCGTATGTTCTTCACCCTCCCAACTCAACAGCGCCACCTTATGCTTGCGAAACTTTCAACGATTTTCGCCGAGATTTAAATCAAGAGTTTTTTCGTTGTCAAGGTTACGTGGATAAACGGTTAAGTTATCCGCTAATTGGTGTGGCGGGATACTGCTACCAAACTACTAGCGGGCAGAAGAGAGCTGTGGCGTTACAACTGTCTGCTTGTGGTGATGTTTTATATCAATCGTTCGTCTTGCAAGATCCCAGTGTTTCCTGGAAAAAAAACAACATAGTTACAAATTTATCCAGCGGATCGAGCGAGTCTGCAAATGCGCGTCAAATAGCTGCGCGACATGTGCGTTTGAAATGGGCTCTTAAAGTTTCCGATCTGTATCGAGAAAGTGTCGAAAAAGAAAACCCGTTAAATCTACGATGCACTCGTACCACTTTAAATGCAATGCCGTTTTCCGCTTCTGGTGTAATAAAGAAATATGCAAAAGCTTCTAAAAACCTTTCAAATTCTTGCGAAATGTGTACCAAGATCTGTTGGAATGATAATGTTGCTCGTATGAGTGACAATAGCACCTCCGAAGAAATTTCAAGGAATAGAACAAGGCGAAACTCGTCCAAAAAAGAAAAATGTTCTTTATGCGGAGTTGAAAAAAAATTGGTTAAAAATCTGTTCTTTCGCCCAAGGAATCGTTTGTATCGGGCAAACCTCGTCGAAAGTCAAACGGACAATTTTTGGTGCTCCAATGATTCCGCGCATTCGGAAACTGAAATTCCGCCTTTAAAGTTGATGAATCCCTCTGTGTCGCAATCGAGTTTGGGTCGAGTGTTATTGGAAACGTGGAACACGAGTTACGAAGAAATGTGGGGCTCTATGGAAGAGAAAAATGCCTCGGAAAAATCGAAGAAAAAAGAAGAGAAGTTTCGTGAACGATTTGATTTGTCTTCTGATGATGATATTCCGTCGCAGCCGCACCAGTCCTTGCCTTCGAAGAGCCCTGAACCCGCATACTTTGAAGTGAAATGTGAAAAAGTTGAATCGCCTTCGGCGCCACCCCAAAACTCCACTTTTTGTGTTAAAACTAGTTTCATCGTTGAGCGTAATCCAGAAATTAAGAGCGAAAATTCAAAAACATCGCAAAACAGTCACAACAGTACACAAGTAGCATCCCATTCGAAAACGAAACTTACGAACAATGAACTATCTAATCTATCAAAAACAACTTTACCCTCTACCACTCATAGTGCAAAGTCGAAAAACTCTTTGGACAATCTTGAAAGTAATGTGCAACCAGAACTAAGACGTAGAAAATCGCTTAAACGTCGCCGCACAGGATTTTTTTGAACGTTTTCTGTATGGTGTTAATTGGTAATGAAATAAAAGTTGTTTTTCATCAACGTTCTTTGTAAAAGTTCTTGTGTGGCAGGAGTAGGAATAAATAGATGTCTAATCAAATCTTCATTCTACTCGCAGTATGACTTCATGGCGAGGCCCATCTCCAGTACCTGGGCAGCACAGCTCCGGAGAAGCGTTGCGACGGTGGCAAACCTTTGCTGTCATTGTAGCTGACTTTACCGACCTAGAATCAAACCCTGACCTTCGCAACGAGAGCGAAGTTATTTGGCCCTGACGAGAGCTTGACTGTAATGAAATACTGCTTGCAATTTATTTGGTTAAAGATGAGTTCTTTCGTTAAACTCGTCTATTTCGCCGGAAAATTTACGTAATAGATTAATGCACAGTTGCTTATTATGTAAAGTCAGTGACGTAGCAGACTCGTACGCTCGCTCGCCGAAACCCTAGGCACGCGTCAAAAGTCTCTGTTCCTCAAATTCTATCAAAAAGCTTCTGACGGTAACCTCTTTCCTGCGCCTCCGTCAGAAAACTAAAACGGCTGAAAAAAAGAACGACCAAAAAGGGGAAATAATATTCAAACACTTCTATCGTTACTCCGTTAGTAATAGTCTTATTTCCAACTCGAACTAGAAACAAAACTGGTAATGGAAAAAGAAATCACAGGTGGCTAATGGAATTAATGAAATCGCAGCGGCAAGATTGTACATGAAATGGACAAACCTCATTAACCAAACACTTTTGCTCTCAAGGTAGGCGATCATTTGGAACGTTTTGTTTACCAACCTTCTACTTGAGTTAGCTTGCTGGATTAATGTTTCAAAAAATATTTGTCAGTTTGATAGTCAACTTGCGTAACCAAAGCACAAAAAGTTCAAAAGTGCAATTGAATCGTGGAAGGCTAGAAGCTAACATTGCACTGGAAAAGTTGCTTCAAGGGAGACAAAAATTTTCTTCGAAAATTGCTCTACCAAGTATTAAACCCAGGCAGGGCTGGATTCAAACAATGAGAGACCCTAGACAGGGATTCTCAACCGTAGCCCTCACAAGGGGGACACAAACACCGTTTAACGCGACCGAAATATCGCTTTCTGAGGATAAATAGAGAAAAGAATCATTCAAAGAGTTGAATTGCGCTTATCTAGACATTATTAGCTAAATCTGTTGAAATTAGGGCTGCGGAATTTGAAGATTAATTAATCGATTAATCGTTAATTTACTTTAACGGTTAAATTTTTGTTTAACTATTAATCGGATTAAACTTTAATTTTTAGCCCATCTTGATTATAATGTAAGAGAATCCAGCGAACAGCGAAACATTGAATACAACTCTGGATTTAGCGCAATTATGCAGAGCAGTTACGCATGTCGTTAATCTGTCAATCAATATTAATAAATTTGTCAATCAATATATCAATCAATATGAAGAATAAATTTGTCAATCAATATTACTGCAGAAGCTTTGATTTAATCGAAAATAACTATTAATTAATTGTTAATTTATTAAAAGTTAACTATTGAAAATAAATTAATCGTTACCACCCCTAGTTGAAATAGAAGGATGAAATATGCGAATTTTTTCAGAAGTTCCGGAATTCCAGTAAAAATAAACTTTTCTCACGGGACATTTTGTCTGTGCTGTATTAGGGAAATTTTCCTTTGTTAAATAGTATATCTCCATTACATAACCAGTTGAATTGACCTTAGCCTTTGACACAGCATCATAGTTTGTTATGGAAGCTGCACCTTTACTGAGTCCAAAATAGCATAATGTAGTGAAGTTTTTAGACGCAAATGAAGGCGTAGTAGAAGCAGCAAGATCAAACAATAGCCTTCAGGTATCAAAGATTAATGACAGGGCTGGAAACTTACAGGCGTTTTTTAATCAAATTCGAGTTCACAAAACATTTGCAGGACTAGTTTGAGTTCTTTATTTTTGATTTTCCGAGTTTGAGTTCAGTAATATTTTGAAAACAATCTGTCATCCATATCATACTTTACTTTTTCTACTTCAGTAAGTGGCGCAGCCAGAGGGGAAGCACCGGGCAATTCCCCCCATTCTTAACTTATGAAGCTCCTTTTTTGAGATCGTTCATTAAAGGCAAATGAAAAAGAGATTCTTCATTGTCTAAACCCAGCGCTGAACCCCCCACTGCCTTGATTTTTTTACAGGTTATGCCCCTGATTTCAGTTTGTTCTTTATTCCAGCTTACTTCTGGTGCTGACTGCTGAATGAATCATACAAGGTTTGGCAAGGACCTATGACCCATTCAAGTTGGTTAGTTCCAAACCACAAAACGATGCTTTGACCGCTTGGCGAAGTGTTGTAGTTGTTGCAACATCATTTGAAATCATCATAGCCTTGGAAAAAAATTTGAACTTGGGGGGCCCTGTTCTGTGTTAAAAACTCAGTTGTTTTAAACGCCAACATCCATAGCATTGGAATCGTGTAAAGCTTAATTGCTCCGGTTACAGTCACCCACAGTATGTTTTACACCGTTTATTACAGTATTTCCAATTCAAAAACATTAGTTTATGTAGTTACAAGCAAACAGTCACTAAACATTCAAAACTCAGAAGAGTGAAAACATATTGTCAGAGATGGTGAAAAAGTTACAGCTAGGTCCAGAGGTGTCGCGCAGCCAAAAAATTTTGGGGAGCCAAGTAACAACTGGAACATATAGGCCTACTGACCTTTACAAAAGCCGTGTTTAGCATCGAGTAACATCACAAAAAAAGGAAGTTAGGAAAAGATACCAAAATATGTCGTGATATCTCAATTTTTGTATAATAAATGGAAATTTATTTTGATACCTCCAACCGCTCTACTACAGACATTATGCGCAATCAGTGTGGCCTCACGATTTAGCAAAGGGGAGAACATTGTTCTAAGCCCCAGCCGTGGGAGGCAAGGGGGTTTCGGGGGCGGAGCCCCCAGCCGCCAACGGATTTTTACGGTTTTCACGTATAAAACACTCGTTTCAGCTACGACATATACATAAAAACACACTTGTTATCGAAAAAGGACGTACCGGTACCTGCAGTGAGTGCAGTCACTATTATAGTGTCAGACAATACAAAAATATTTCAGTAGTCCATGTCTAAAAGCAGAAGCTGGGCTAAAATAAATAAAAGGAGGCTGCAATCATTATTAGTTTTGACGCATTTGATGGAATGACGTGTATAGGTGTGTTTTAAGCTACAATCTTTAACAACGCATGCAAAATGTTTTCAACTTCACTTCTGAGTTGAAGCGATTGATTGATTGAAGCAAAAATAGAATTTATAGTATAAGAAAAGGCGAGTACCGGTATGGGGTTAGTTTGAAGGATGAAAACGCAATGGCACTGGTTAATTTTTTTATTTTTCAATTTTTTGAGTTGTAAAAAGTGACATATCACAGCAAATTCAGGGCGCCTGGCCCTTTCGGTCTCTAATGGTACGACGCCAATGGCTAGATCTTCGAGTTGTAACTATCCTTGCCAAAATATGGCAGTAATCACAAATACTTAAGTTTACTGGCACTCTACAACTACGTTACGCAACAGAAAAATGAAAATTGAAATTACACATGACGGTTAGTGATGTGCCTTAAGGAAAATTACTTGGACTCGCCGAGTAACGAGTATTCGCGGCATTACTCGGCGAGTGCGAGTATCCATGACGTCACGCGCGATGGGTAGTACGCTTTTGCCTTTTTGGTTTTCTTGCATTTAGCTGCTTCAGAATCATTGGGTTAATCAGTAACAATGGTATTTGGTTTTGGTATAGTGAGCTTACAGTCGAATGGCAACATCTGGACAATATCGATACAATGCAATAATGACAATGTACCCCGTAGGTACCTTATCAAGCAAAAAAGACTGTAATGTTCATGAATTAACAGTCGTGTTTTGCTAAATTACTACCGTTGAGTTGGTAACTTGGGTTTAAGTAAAAAAAAAAAACGTTAATTGTTCACAAATTAGTACTCGGTCGAGTATCAAATAATACTCGGCCGAGTCCGAGTAATGAAAATGCCTTAATACTCGGCCGAGTATTATTTGATACTCGACCGAGTACTAATTTGTGAACAATTAACGTTTTTTTTTTTACTTAAACCCAAGTTACCAACTCAACGGTAGTAATTTAGCAAAACACGACTGTTAATTCATGAACATTACAGTCTTTTTTGCTTGATAAGGTACCTACGGGGTACATTGTCATTATTGCATTGTATCGATATTGTCCAGATGTTGCCATTCGACTGTAAGCTCACTATACCAAAACCAAATACCATTGTTACTGATTAACCCAATGATTCTGAAGCAGCTAAATGCAAGAAAACCAAAAAGGCAAAAGCGTACTACCCATCGCGCGTGACGTCATAGATACTCGCACTCGCCAAGTAATGCCGTAAATACTCGTTACTCGGCGAATCCGAGTAATTTTCCTTAAGGCACATCCCTATATTGAATATTAATTAGCTCTAAAAGTTTACTGTGACTTGATTACTTGAATAGTTGCCCCCCTGGCCCTCCTCAAAGCAAATTTTTTAGAACTAGAGGGGCTCAGCCCCTCACCAAGGCACCTCTGATCACAGCAAACCGCCACTTCAGTACCCCTTTCAGCAGGTCCCAAAAGGATTTTTTCGTTTCCCTACTTTGTGAAAGAAGCAAATTTGGCGGGTAAGCTCCTATCTTGAAAGAATTTTTAACTTTAGGCAACGTTTTGGCTAAAACTTCGCAAAACTCTCGAAAGAAAATGGTATCGGAAAAGAATCAACTCGTTTTGTTGGGGTCCTACTAAACACCGCAAAGGACTGAAACACTGCAAAGGACGACAAAGGACCTCAAATTGATGTACTAAACAGTGAACACCGCAAAGTACGACGAAGGACCCTAAAACCCTAACCCTAATATAATCCTAACCTAATCCTAATCTTAACCTAACCCTAACCCTATTTTAAAGTCCTTTGTCGTTCTTTGGTATGGTATGATTTCAAGTCCTTTGTTGTTCTTTACGGTGTTTAGTACAGTAGATCAATTTGAGGCTCTTTGTCGTTCTTTGCGGTGTTTAGTAGGACCGGTTTTGATGCCTTTACAAGGATAGATGAAATGGCCAGTCCCCTGCGATGGTTTTATATGATGTTGCAACAACGTGTAAATACTTTAGCATAGGTTAATTTTTCAAATTGTATTGAACCGAAAATTCAACCTTGAATGAGGAAAATGCGAAATGAGCGCGCGCTCTTTGAGTCAGCAGTCACCCGATGTATTATGTCACATGCGATCGGCTCCAGCCGCGAGTCGAACTCGTCACGAAGAATCCGTCACCTGGGAGTACCGCTAAGCCATGCGCATGTACCACTAGCAGTTAGCCTAGAGGTCACGACGAATACGCACAACCGAATCCTTTTTGCGAGCTACAGGCCTATTTGCGCCACTTTTTAGGTTAATTGGGTGACCACGGCAACTTCTATGACTATGAGGTAATGATAATATTTTAAATCAGACCAAATATCAAATCTGTTGAATAGGGGTGAATAGGGATGAAGCAGTCTTCTGTAAAACCTCTTTTATCACAAAAAAGCGGTCAAAGCGCTATAACGAGCTTGCGCAGGAGTAGCCACTTGCCAGCCATTTGTCTACCACCCTAAGATGGGGGAATGCGGCAAATACCTTCCCCAACGGCACAACAAGTAAACTTGCCGGCTTGCTCTTCACACAGTCCATTTAATGTTAAGCGTCAAGTATAGAAGCTGTGAATACCAAGCCATTGGTTTGACCCGACCCTGAATCAAACCCGCTTTTACAGCTCCAGAGGCAGACTTACCTCTCAGCCATCAGAGTTGTTACAGTTGCAGTGATGGAAAATATGAATACTTTCAGTGTTAGGACAATTTTTTCTGTGATAGTATAAGAATTGAGTGAATATTTATAATTTTATTTGCAATGTCACGCTGTCCACAATGAAGTCTTACGTCATAATTTTATTGTTTTCGTGGATTGCTGGAAGTCTAGCTCAACTTGCTGGTGAGTGTTGTTTTTGTTTAAGATTAAAAATAAGAAAAAATACGTAGAAATCAACTGATCTAATACAACTATGCAGGAACTCCTCCTTGAAAAAGAAATACTGTTTCGTTGCGTTAAAAGGCAAATTTGTCGTTTGTTTTTTCAATCGTAACCAGAAACCAGTAGCATATTTGGAGGAGAAGGATACTGTGCCATGCTCCCCTCCCCCTTCTGAGTTTAGCTTTTAATAAAAAAAAAACAACGATTGCTACGTGACTGAAATATACCGGACTCTTTCGGTGGTATATGTAGTTCACACTCTTTCCCCTCTTTCAATTTTTCTATGAGGACATCGGGGATCGCCCGCCTATTTTTTGACGAAACCTAATTTGAAGTGTGTTTAAAATATTGTGATAAAATACCGCAATCTTTGTAATCTTGTACACCATCTGGTATGGTGTCCAAGTACACCATCTGGCAACTATGGTGCAAAGCACCACTACCTTGTAAGAACAATGCTAAGGGAAAATCTTTTATAAAGAAAACAGTGGAGTAAAAAGAATTTTTTAAAGCAAAAAAGTATAAAACCTAAAGTTAGGTATGACATTATCAAGACGCTGTCACAAGGCTACTGTCCCATGGGAAATGCAATTCGTGCTGTCCCATCCCATGGGACATTTCCCATGGGAATCCCATTCCCATGGACAAGCCTGGGCAATGGGTAAGAGATTGGATAGTTTTTTTTTTATCGTTTTATAACAGTATCTGCAAGACTGCACCCCACTTTAATACCTGCTGTTTCGACATCTTTCGTTTGCGTACCGCGCTATTGAATTGTGATTTGTGAGATTGCCTATCAATCAATCTAGTTTATTTCACCGTATACGTTTAGAAAATTCGCATAGGCAGGAAACTTCGAAAGACCACAGGGTCATCTAAGTCTGCTGCACCTACTACAGCAATACTTACAGTAAACATATTGGCGTAAACTTAGCGTGATATAAAACGTTAAAAAGAAAGAACACACTACAAGACAGTACTGCCATAGCTGGGATTAAAAAAATAATGCATATCCATTCCCGACCACTACTTATAAATAAAGCAAAGTAAACAAAAAATAGAAGTTATTCGTTATTAAGAAAAGGTTATTGTTCTATAGGTGACCTAAATCTGACACTAGACTAGACACCGATCTGCAAATCTGACACTGGACACCGATTACAGGCATAACTACGAAGTGTAGTAAAGTGACCGATTACATGCAAAACTGCTAATAATGATAAAGTAAAAAATGGCAGCACAGGCACAAATAAAAACAAACAAACAATATTTACAATGTAACCCAGTTTACACATTCGTCTGTACCAACAAGTGAAATTTTTGGGGACAATTTTCCTAACAAATATAATTCAAATTTAGCTAGAACGTTTCTTAACAATAAATGAGTTTAAAAATTAGTTGTTACACTCACTGGATAATTTCACTGTGCATGAAATAAGCAGGCAATTAAGATAATTGATGAAGTTACACAAGATTTTTGGAGTAATGCTCAAATGAAACTGCTTTATAGTTATTTTTAAATCTAGATAAAGAGCACTCTTTTTGAGCAAGAGGAATAGTTTCCCACTCCTGTAAGCAGATGTGCTGTAATCTTTTCCTCCCAAACTCGCTATTGAAAGGATGATGATAATAACTGCCGATTGATTTTTGTCTAGTGTTGTATTTATGTATTTTGTTGAGATCTATAAAGTAATTATTAAATGATGATGGAAGCATGTTATTTTTGAATTTAAAAACAAACTTTGCAAACTCCAATCTGATCATGTCTTTTGATTGTAGAGTTTGAAATTTAACATACAAAGAATTGGTAGGAGAATTTCGAGGAAGAAATAAACTGGCTCTAATAAATTCATTCTGCAAAACTACAAGCTGGTGGAGATATGAATTTGTAGTTCTTCCCCAGTTAATTAACGAGTACAATATGACGGAATGAAACATGGAATAATAAATTAATTTGCGAGTGATTAAAGGTATATAGTGCCTTAGTTTAAAAATTAGCCCTCAAATTTTTGAAAGGTTTTTGTTTAATTTTTGGACATGATTTTTCCAGCTTAACTGTTCATCTAATAGCACCCCTAGATATTTAATACAATCACTTCGTTTAATGTTTACATTATTCATTGATAAGCTAAATTTTGAGGCATCAAGGGGCTTACGACTTATAATCATAATTTCATAAAACAACACTTTGAATAGTTCAACGTTAATTAATTAAAGTACATCCAGTTTTCGATTTTCTCGATTTCTTCATTAACCATTTACTTGCAAGATATGTGGAATTTGGTGGGAAATATGCAAGTTAGCATCATCCGCAAACAAAGTAGCATTAAACTTTGATGCTTGAGGTAAATCATTAATAAATAACAGAAAAAGAAGTGGGCCTAAGACAGAGCCTTGTGGAATTCCGTGAGTCACTTTAAAATATTTTGAAGCTTTTTGTTCTACTTTAGTGCAAATTTTTCTATTTTTCGTATAGGATTTCAGCAAATTCCAAATTTTTCCTCGAGAACCGTAATGGTCTAACTTCTTGAGTAGAATTTTGTGGTCAAGGGAATCAAAAGCTTTTTTGACATCAAGAAATCTAGCACATGTATATTGATTTTTATCAAGATTATCAAGAAATTGATCATAAATTGTAGTAATTGCTAGTTCGGTGGAACTGTTTGCTGTAAATCCAAATCGCTCAGGAGATAATATATTATATTTGTCAATAAAATCCATAATTTTAGTCCTCAATACTTTTTCAAAAAATTTTGAAAATAAGTTTAGAAGAGAGATAGGTCGAAATTCACCTAGTTCTTTGAGTGTTAATGTTTTGGGAATTGGAATGACTTGATCCACTTTAAATTCATCGGGAAAACATTCTTGTTGCAAACATTTATTGTATAATTTAGTCAAAATAGGAGTCAAGACTACTCTAGCCATTTTTACAAATTTGGGGGAGATGCCATCGATTCCAGGGGCCGAATTACTTTTAACATCGCTAATAGCAAAAGACACTTCACTTTCAGTAATTTCATGCAATGTAAAACTTTGCATTATGGACTTGGAAAAAATCTTTAGTTCGGAAATGTCAGATTTATTTTTTTTCGACAAGTTTAAACTAACATTAGCAAAATATTCACACATTCGGTTCAAGAATTCATCACTACCAGTTTCGCATATTTGTCCATTTATTTTTAAGGAAGTGGGCAGTTTATAACGCGATTTGCTCCTGCCTTCTATAATTTGTCCTCGTACCTCCCATGATTTTTTCGGATTAGATCGGTTTTCTGTCAATAACTTGTTATAATATTGACTTTTTGCAAGGGATTCTACATGCGTAAACTTGTTGCAATATTTTTTATAAAACTCAATTTTGTTTGCTTCAGAACATTTATAACAAGATTTGAATAACTTGTTTTTTGTCTTGATAGATTTTAATATCCCTTCAGTTATCCAAGGTTTTTCATTCAATTTTCTTTCACGCCGAGACAGTGACCTAAGGGGTGCATGACTATTTAGTGTTTTTGTAAAGGTTTCAGTAATTCTGGACACGTCTTCATCAACGTCAGTGTCTTGGTTGTGTATATTACAATAGCTTTGCAAGTGGCAATTCAGATCAATAATGAATTCTTCTGCTTCAAAGGATTTCATACATCTCTTCATTTTTGACTTAAATTTCTTGTTACAACTAAAGCTATTTAATATTACACAAGTCGGCAAGTGGTCGGATACGTCAAATAAGCATGGTTTACCAATAATTTCTTTTTTGGTGATATTGGAGTAAATATGATCTAATAAAGTGGGCTTGCTATGTCTCGAAAACCTTGTAGGCGCATTAATAAAAAGTTTACTACCTAGTGCATATAGTGAATTGAAGTAGTTGCTAATTTTTATGTTGTTAATTTCTAAATAATTTATATTTTACATCCCCGCTGACTATGTACTTAAGTTTTTGATTTTCCAATTCGGTTAAGGTGTTACACAAAGCATTTTCGAAATCTAGAAAGTTAGTACATGGATGTCTGTAAATTGCCGCAAAAATTATACTGCCTTGCTTGGTTGAAATTTCAATAATAATAGAATAATACTAAAAAGAATAATAGAAGAATAATAAAAAGAATAATAATAGAAGTATATATATAGAATAATAGAAGTATGTATATATATATATATACACTCAATCTCCTGACAGCCACTGTTTCGACCTTGTTAGGTCTCATCAGAAGAGGTCCGAGTAGCCTGGGGTGAAGAACCTCAAGATCAAATTTAACGAACTTCAGAAATTTTTTGTTGGTGGTACCACAAAACAAAAAACCTCCACCCCTGCCAAAGTTCTCAAATCGCATAAGCGATGAGCATTGCGCAATGCTACGACAAGGGGCCAACAAAAAAAAAAAAGAGTTTTGTTTTTTTCAGAGCAAGTATTTATTCTGGCCAGCTTTTCTAATCATGCAGCCAACCCGTTTAAAACGGTCACGAGCCGCCAATACAAGAGCCGGTATATAACTGTGATTCGAAAATTACGTCATCGCGACACCATCACTGCAATATTCCATGAAATTTGAAATAAAACAAAAAATTTGTGATCTATTTTTACCATACTGTATATGCTCAAGATTAAAATCTTTTAGTGAATTCAAACGCTTCATTGTGATTCAAATATTTTTTTCTCCTTCAAATGACTGATTATCTTTTGTTCAAATTTGTTATTTTGAGAACTGTGGTTTCAGAAAGCAGATATTTAAACCAAAATCAAAATAATCTTACTCGGGGTATTACGCCGAAGCGCGTAACGAGTGGTGGGGTTCACATCCTCGGCGTAGCGCCTGGGCAATACAGCTCCGAAGGAACGTTGCAGCGGTTGCGAGCAGCTGGCGACAGGTGTCGGGCTTGACCGTCCTGGTAATTAAATGAACCCCAGACTTGCTGCGCCGATAGCGATGTCTTTAACCACTACGCTAAACAGCTAAAGGGCCGGTTTCGAGATTTAATTGATTCATATATTTTAGCTCCAAGCAATCTCAACATCATAGGAAGTTCTTCGTCCTTAATGGTGTCGTTCTCTGACGTACCTGGTGCTGTGGAATATGTGGTCACAGTCAGCAGCGTCTATGATCCTACAGACAACCTTACTGTAAGAACACAGACCAGTTCAACTGAGGTAGGTAATTCTTGTAACCGCGTTTACAACCAAACTCGTCGATTTTTACTGAGCTGCTTTGCTACAGTTCTTCTCACCAGATGTGCAACCAGTGGGGCAAATAGGGCAATTGTTCCCTTCCCAGAGCAGAAACAGGGGAAGCACCAAGAGTCTTTTTTTGAAACATCGAACATCGAAGACCTTTTTTCGAAGGTCGGCCCGCTGGAGTAATGCTTTTTCCCCGCCCCGCTTCAATATTTCTGGCTGGTTCCGTTATTACTTCCCACATTAGGTTAACTGAATGTATAATTTGTTAAATACAGGTCGTAAGTATTATGTTTCCAAACGTTTTCGGGGCTATAAAACAGCTAAAAAACAATTTAAACAAAACTTATGGATTGCTTTATGAAAAACGATTTGTAACGGCTCATTTAAAAATTCGCGCAAGCGTAATTCATCACGAATTTGCAGCTGGGCATGCGGCAGGGGTGGAGGGCCAGGACTTCAGTTTGGAAAAAGGGGTTTTATTGAATGTAGTAATGCACCGGTAATGAACGTCTCCGGGCATAATTACCATGTCCCCAAGTCCAATTCTCATCGGCTTTAGGCCGAGGTTCTTGGTTCTAGTTTCAGTGTAATAATGAGTATTGTCACGTCATAATCACTTTTTCAATTATGACAACAAAAAATTGATAAAGAATCAAAAACTAAAACCAAGCACCGTACGCCCAATGCCACAGAAAATTGGGCATGTGATTACGGTGTAGTGAAAAAAAAAAGCTTTTTGGGAATTTTAGAATACCGGTAGTGGTTTCCTCATTTGCGGCAAATGGGCCAAAAGTGATACTGAAAATGATTTTGGGGTGTTGTCCCCCCCCCCCAGATGGCCTAGCCCAGGGGTGAGGAACCGGTAAAGAACAGCGGGCCACATTGATTGCATAATATTTTCAGCGGGCCACATTTACTTTTAATTGTTAAATTTCGTTTTAAAAAGGCACAATATTTCTCCGCAAATTTAAAACATTCATGCTGAGCTGTTTTTTACCTTAATATTTGCACGTTGCACTTTGCACGTTTTGCATGCCACAAATATAGCATGTAGTTGAATGTGATGCAGTTTTCATGAAATCTTAATGTTTCATTTTCCACCATTTTGTTGTACACTTAACAATTAAAGTTCTGACGCGAGCCCCATTCAAAACTTAAACGGGCCGCAGGTTTTCCACCCCTGGCCTAGCCTATTCTTAATACCAAAAAAGTTTAACTTTTAATGGGTGCGATTTGGGGCCAAAGTTTCTACTACAATTTTCCAAAAACCATGCTATTGCAGTTGTTATCGACAAATAATTATATGGCAATAGACACTAATTCTGAGTGAAATGAAACTGGTACACAGTTAGCAAGCAAAAGAGTAAAAGCAGCCAAATCAAACAATATAACTAAATTATTACTCAAGTTACCCTGGCTCAGTGTTTATTGGTACAACCACAAATAGTTGCTGCTGAGCATTAAACTTCTTCATGATCATGCGCGATTTCGGTTTTTGACAAAATAGTCCATCTCTTTTTTCCATATTCTACCAATTACCAGAGACTTCAATCACATCCTTAGCATGTCTTTCCACGGCCTGGTCGTGGCTTGGATGATCAAATTCTAATGGCCTAGTTTGCAAACTTTTTCTCTTCGCCGCATTTTCGTTCTTCTTGATGGATACAAAAGATGGTTGAACAGCATTTGCGTAAGAGTACTCATTTTTTCATCAAAAATTTTATTGTACTCTTACCCTGTGTTTAAGGTGTTCTTTTTCGGGAAAAAATAACATCTGTAAAATTTTTTTTGAAAAATATTAATCTCTAGGGGGTCCTTCGAAGCGATTTCCTAAACCGTAGTGAAAATAAGCATTTTTGCTTGTAATTTCTTTATTTTTGATGATAGTAACCCAATTTTTGTGTCTAGCCCCCCTAATTCGACTACAAGGATGCCATTTTTGCCTATTAAAGAGTTACAGTTACTGTAATTTGCTTTCACTTTGATAGTTTTTAATTTTATGGAAAACAAGCAAATTATATTGTTATTATAGGCCTATTTCACATTTTAGTATTAAAGTTTAAAATTGCAAATATATTTATGACTTAAGCTGACCAAATGGCAGTTTGTTAAATGTGCGTGGTAGCAGGATGCAAATCATTAGCTAGATCTAGCTCATAAATCATGCCTGGTGTTGGTACCGAGACATTGATAGCAAAAATATCAAATCAACTCGCAGTGGAAGAAAACTTTTTGGTCCTGAAAAAAGCATTTCAACGGCGAATTGTGAAATTACTGGCGCAAAATTACCAACCTACAGCCAAATTATCCGTTGTTATCTATCCCTTCAGCAGTATCAGCCAGGCCAGACTAAATACAAAACGGCAAAAGATGCGTTTGGTAAAATAATCTCGTTCAACAATAAAGGAAATATTTCTTTAATTTGAGAAGACAAAGCATGCCAAAAAATAATTGAAGCTGTTCAAAGTAATGCTAAATTAAGGACAATTCCAAGTCACAGAAGAACTAAAAAATTTGCAAAACAAAATCCAGCAAAAGAGACAAAGGTCCTTGAAAAAGCATTTCCACTGTGGCCTAAAAATGCGAAAAATCAAATAACAAATGAAGTGGAAATCAATTTTTTGCAGTCAATGAAAACTGATCGAATTGCAACCTTCGGTAGTTTTGACAGAATCGACAAAACGACAATAGAGAAAAAGAAGAATAAAGACGAAGTTTAACAACAACGCAAAGGAAGATCAATTTAACAACAAAGAATGCTGAAGAAACAGTCTTGCTTGCCTATAGTAGTCACGAAAATTCAACAGATACAGATGTCGCATTTATAAGCGATAATATTGCTGAGATATCCATACCATCTAGTTCTACAACATCACCAGCCAAGAACTACCCGCATCTAAAAAAATCGGGCACTGCAGGTTTTCTTCAAGCAGGTATACTTCAATGTGGAAAACTTGCATCTTTAGCAGCAAGAATAAAGATGACTCCAGCTCAGCAACGAATTTATACCAAAGCTGTTGTTGAAAAAAGTGGAGGTGACTCATCAAAACTTAATATTTCTTACAGTTATGTGGACAAGTCTCGACGCAAATTTGTTCAAAATATTGCTTCCACAACGAAAGAACACTGGATTCTACCAACAATTTCGTCCTTACATTGGTACTTCAAAATCTTGCCAATGCTGAAAAAATCAAATGTATCAGATGAACAACTTACTGTTATAACCGGCACCCAGCAGGAAACGAAGCTTCTCGGTTCTCTCACTTGTCAATTATCATGATTCCTCTTTCTCTTTGCAGTTCTGTGGTTTCCACCACCGAAAAAGAAAGAATCGCAGAAAAACTTTTATTGTGTAAACTATTTAAACCTGTGGCCATTCACCCGTTTTGGTGCAGGCTTTAGAAAACCTGACTTTCTTTCCACGGTGGATAAGTCTACGTCATTGAGTAAACTAATTACCAAAGATTCATGTTTTTTTTCATATCATGCAAATTGACTCCAGTTTCCTACTTGAAAATCCTGCAAGTTGGCAAAGCCTCAATTCATACCAAAGTGGTCTAAAAAACGGTGGTGCAGTAACTGTAGTAAATGACTGTGCTGAACGGGGAGTAAAACTCGGCGCAGATTTTGCACCATACGCACGATCTGAAAATCATTATCAAAATCTTCTGCAAGTAGTAGAAGATGATCGTGGACATCTTCAGAACATTCGTGAAAGAGTATTTGCAATTGCTGTGCAAATAAACGCATTGTTATCTTGTTTTTGATGTGATTGGTACTCGCATAAACAGTATATTTCTTCTACTTGTACAAGTTTATTCTTAATATGGGTAAGACATTGGTTGCTTTGTTTTAGCAGGTACCGATAGCTATGTTCTGTAGCAAAAATTGAAAAATGTGAACATTGTGACTAGTACTAAGTTAGTAATTGTGATGTAAATTTCCTGCACAGAGTGCTCGATGATAAAAACGAGAGCAAAACAGTAGCATTTTATCTGTGATTTTAATGCTACTCATAATTAAGTAATATTGTTTGATTTGGCTGCTTTTACTGTTCTGTAAGTTAATTGCGTACCAGTTGCATTTCAGCCAGAATGTGTATCGCCGTATAATTTGTCGATGACATTTGCAATAGCATGATTTTTGGAAAATTGTAGCTGAAACTTTGGATCAAAATCGCACCCATTGAAAGTTAAATTTTTTTTGGTAATAAGAATAGGGCGTCAATAGCTTCAGATTTAAATCAAGGTGTATAATTCCACAAATTTCAAGCCCTAAAACTCGCCCTTCTAGCATGAACGGTTAGTTAGGAAGTTATGGTAATTTTTAATTTTTTGATTAGATGATTATATTTATTTCAAGGAACATTGAACGTAAACGCAAAAAAATATTCAAGACATAAGCTAGTGTACATTGACAATAGGCCTGCATCGTTAAATGCGTTCCGGGGAGACTGCGAAATGACCGATTAAGGTCTTCTAAGTCAAGCAGTCACCCGGTGATCACAAACAAACGTTTCAAATTGTGTAGCCACTGCGTTCAGCCAATCTTACAGCATATCCAGCAATCAAAGCAGCCATAATCAGTTTCAACAGCCATAATTACTAGTTCATTTTGAAAGTGCAGTAATTTGTTAGAAGTAACTTTCTAAAATCATGCTTTTGAATTTAGGTTTGATTTGCTTGAAAGTTAGATTTCTCAGCTCAGCATGGAACGTATTCCAGATTTTGACTCCCTGGTGTCGTATCGATTTTTAATAACAGATTGCCAAAAATTTACAAAGATAGAGGTTCTTTTTCTCTGTGGCCCTAATGTGCCGATGTGTATGTCATTTAGGGTTATTAAAGAAAGCACTAAAGCAGGAAGGAAGTGATTGCTTGAAGTGTTGGTACGTAATTTTAGCAATTTCAAACTTGCATAGATCGGAAATTTTAAGGATACCTAATTTGCGATATAAAGGATTTGCTGAGGCACTTGCATTAGAATTTGTCATTGTACGAATTGCTTCATTTTGAAGTCGTTGTATCTTGTCAAGGTACGTGGAGTAGATATTACCCCACAGTACCACTCCAAATAGAAGATGCGGGTGGACAAGAACATAATAAAGTGAAAGCAGAGTTGCAGAGGTAAAGAAACAACGAAGTTAGCTGATTATTCCGAAACCTGGCTAAAAGAAAATTCTCGAGATCCCTGCACCGAATTATCTAATTATACATTTTCCTCCAAATGCAGATCAAAATCTAAAGGGGGAGGTGTAGGACTTTTCGTTCGTAAAAACTTGACACATTGTCTACGTGACGATTTATCAATGTTTGATGAAGGCTGTTTTGAATCAATATTTATTGAAATTAACCTGGGTAAATTTAACATTATTTGTGGTAACGTGTATAGGCCACCCTTTAATGACAACGCCCTAAACCACAAATTTCTTGAAATCCTTTCTCTTGTTCTAGACAAACTGAAACGAGAAAAAAAACTTATCTTCTTTATGGGTGATTTTAACCGTAACTTGCTCGATCCAGATTTACAAACTGATTTCTTTTTAGACGAAATGTTTTCAAGGGGTCTATTTCCATTAATTGATAAACCGACGCGTATCTCCACTACCGCTACCTTACTTGATAATATTTGGACCAATAATTATACGCATCCATCCAGAAGCGCTATTTTTACTGATCCTATTTCCGATCATTTTGCTGTTTTCCAATGCACTGCGCTTCCTATCTCTCCTTACCGTATCATAAATACTGAAAAAGTTAGAATTTTTAACGAGAATAACCTCCGTCGTTTTCACGATGTTTTGGACGATCATAGCTGGGACGATGTATACGCCCAAAATGATCCCGACCCTGCCTTCAGGTTGTTTTTGCAAAAGCTGCAATTTACATTTAATGAAACCTTTCCAATTATTTCACGCACTATACTAAAATCTAAAATTAACGGCTGGTTTGATGCTGAACTTGGCTCTCTGCAAAAAGCAAAGCGAAGCGCTTACTTACGTTTTTTGCGCAACAAAGATTCTGAATCGCAATTGGCTTATCATAAGATTAGGAATCATTACGAAAGAGTCATTAAAACTAAGAAATCCCATTATTTTCAAAAACGCCTCGATTCTTCTCGAAACGATTTAAAGCGCACTTGGGGTGTGATCAATGACATTATAGGTAAAAAAATTTCTATTTCGCCAAATTGCGTAAAAACCAACGACAAGCTGCTTACCGACCCGCTAGAAATGGCTGAGTCGTTTAATGACCACTTTTCATCCATAGCTAGTAAATTAAGAGCCAAACTAGACATTTCTCACAGTTCCACGCATTTAAAATCTAAATCTATATCTTCAAAAATTTCCTCTTCTTTTTTCTTCACACCTACAACTCCCAATGAAGTTAAAATGATGATCTCAATTATTAAACCTAAAAGTAGTTGTGGCCTGGACGAATTCCCAACTAAACTTCTGCGGTATTTACCAAATTCAACCCTTGACTTACTGGCTCACTTATTCAACCTATCCCTTTCTACTGGGAAGTATATCTCGGTTTTCAAAGTTGCAAAGGTTACACCAGTTTACAAAAACGGAAATGCTCAAGTTGTTTCAAATTACCGTCCAATAAGTGTGCTTAGTGCCTTTTCCAAAATTTTAGAAAAGTTGATTCATGAGCGTATTTTATCCTTCCTTGATCAAAATAATATCCTATCCAAACTGCAATTTGGCTTTAGACCTACCTTTTCAACCCAGCTAGCCTGCTCTTACTTATCCTCCAAAATCTCTGATCTTTTCAATAATAACCTCTTAGTTTTAGCAATCTTTTTAGATTTAACAAAAGCTTTCGATACTTTGGACCATGACATCTTGCTATCTAAACTTAGTAACTATGGATTTCGTGGTGTTGTTAATGATTGGTTTCGCAGCTATCTATGTGATCGCCAACAAAAAGTTAGAATTAACGATAAATATTCAAATTTTAAGCCTATTTTATATGGCGTACCCCAAGGTTCGACCCTCGGCCCCCTCTTATTTTTAATCTATATTAACGATATCTTCCAAGACCTTAGATATGAAACCATTCTATATGCTGACGATGCAACGATCCTTATACATTCTAAATCACTCTCCAATCTTTTTAGTGCAGCTAATGATTCCTTAAATGAAGTTCACAATAACCTTCTTATCAACAAATTAACTTTAAACGTTTCTAAGACTAAATTCGTGGTATTAACTCCACAACCCCATCGCTTGGTTCGAAATCCTTATCATGTAATTTCTGTCAATAACGTTCCCATTTCTGAGGTAAACAGCTTTCGATTCTTAGGCACTATTTTTTCTAATAACCTCAGCTGGAAATCCCATATCGAATCCATCCGCAGCAAACTTCGCACTGGTCTGGGGATTATTTATAAAGCTCGCGATCATTTAAACATAAGCTGTCTAATGTCCATTTTCCACTCCCTTGCCTCAACTCATCTCAACTACTGCATCACCACGTGGTGTAATACAAATTTTTCAAAAATATCCCAACTCCAAAGCTTGTGCAATAGAATTCTACGATTAATTTTCCGACGTCATTCTCATGATAACATCGATGATATTTATAAAAAACATGCCTTGCTGAAAATTAGAGATAAGTTTAAATTTGAAATTTGCTGCTTAGTTTACAAATTTCTTCATCAAATGCTACCTCGCTGTTTTAATAATTTTTTCCAGAGAAACGATGAAGTTCATTCTCGCCGAACTAGGCAATCCAATAATCTGCATCCTCCTCTTTTCAAAAAAAGCGTCTGCAAACAGTCTCTTAAATTCATTGGGGTCAAATTATGGAATGAACTACCCAATGAAATCAAATTATCAAAAAATTTGGCACAATTTAAAAAGACATTAAAGCAATACCTTCTAAATAGTTACTAAATTATTGCACCTCTTCTATAAGTGAATTCTTTAACCCATAACACTCAAGCACTCTTGAGTCCCTCAGTTTTACCACCTTAATCAACTGTGTACCTTTAAACGTATTACGCCTGTAAGCCGCTCCAATAGTAATATTGTTTTTCCTTCTTTCTCTTCCATGTTGAATTGTAATTTTGTATATTTATACGTTTGTTTATTTTTTGATTCCTTTGCACAGAGTTTGTGAATTGATAGTTCCTCTTGTAAGTTCCAGGTGGAGCTATCAAGTAAAAGCCACCCTTGGGCTTCTCACTAACTCTGTGGCGTCACATTTTATTTTATTTTTGACTGTCGTATTTGTTATGACTGACGCCGAATAAAAATACAATACAATATTCCTACTGTTCTACACACTTCAGTTATGACATTTGCAATATGGAACTTAAATTGAAACTGGTTATCTAATATACGGTAACTACCAAGTATTTAGACAAATTCGAGCATGCCAATTTGGAGTTTTTATAAACTGGGTTGAGAGTCAGTGCTTGGTCATGTAATTTGTTAAAAATGGGTAAATAAGCAGACTTATCAGGAGTAATTTGGAGGGTAAATTGAGAGGCTAATAGACCATCTGTGGGGCAGCATCCTAAAGCCAGTTTCAGTGTCATTTTTGGCCAGTAGCGTACGCAGGGGGGGCTACTGCGCGTGCGCCCCCCTCAGGCCTTCTTCGATATCTGTTAAAAGCCTGTGTCGCTTAGATACTGCTAAAAAAATTGTACCTTAATGCGAAAAACTTCTTCGCGCGCCCCCCCCTCAGAAAATTTTTGCGTACGCCACTGTTTTTGATCCATTTGCCACAAATGAGGAAACAACTTTTTTGAAATCCCCAAAAAAGTTTTTTTCACTACACCCTAATGTGGATTGGTAAATGTTACGCAAAAAGCCCTTGGAGGTTGCTAACTAAGAATTTTTAATCGTTTTGATTCGAATCTGTGACTGGTTAACAACTCTACTTGTTTACACCGACACTGGTTTACAAACCCATTGAAGTAATTTTGCAAATCAGGTTAAAAAACTCACGTAGGCCAAGACCAAACTAACGTGCCAGTCAGTTTAATGCCTTTTCACTTTCACTGTCAGTTCTTAGAATTGTACAATTGGGGATAGAGATAGATACCGTAAATAGAAAGTAGACTAGCGAAAAACTATAATTAGAAATCGCTCTTCAGAAACAAACTCTCGAGCGTTGTGAAGTGATCTTTTTTGTTCTTGCAGACCACAAGCGTTAAGTTGTTATTACATTACATTACCCTTTGTTACCCAGTGAAACCTTTATGGGTACACTGAGGTCACATCATAAACCTAATTAAAACTTTTGAGCAGGGAACGGTACCACAGCTTCCGATCTGACATCACTGTGAGTTTATCCTCGTAATCTTACAAATAGATCTGTTGATAGGTACACGACATGGGTGCAAGAGATCTACGACTTAATTCCCAGGTCGGTCAAATCGGCATTGCAACGTTCCTTCGGTGCTATGTAACCTAGGCGCTGAGCCGTGGAGATGAGTCCCGCCACTCGTTACACGCTTCGGGGTATTACCGCGAAAATATTAAAGATTTGAAACTTTGCGGAAACAAAAAGTGCGTTTTACAACAGGGTGATCCAAGTGAAGCCCGCGAAGTAATTTTTTTGGCCCGCGATGAATTACGGGTGACTTGCACGTTTAGGCCGGAAAACATTCAGTCAGTCGTTGGTTTCGTAGTTTTCGACTGCGTTTACGTTTTTGCTTTCTAAATTTAATCCTAACAGCCTGTACCGCTTCGCTTCATAATTTATGTGGTGTTTTATTCATCGAAGTGCAACGGAATACGTTTCAGTTCGTTGTGCAATTGGGGAAGTCGAAGGGCAGTTTCACGTCGGCAGCAACAAGAATGAGCCGAGGCCGACAGGCAAAATGTTAAAACACTCGACTTCCACACGCTAGCTTAAAACTTGCGGTTGTATAGTGTCCTTCACGACCGCTTTTAATCGCCTAACCTTACGCAAAAAAGTATATTGAGAAAAAGCGGGTTACTGATAATTTTTAGTTGTACCAACATGTGCTAAACACACAAAAAAAAGAGAGTCAAAACATCTTCTAATAAACCAGTGCTTCTCAGCTGGGGGTTCATGGCGTCGTGTGCAATGGGTCCATGAGGCGCGTTGAAGAGGATCACATCCTGTCACTTGAATTTGATGTAGTTTTTTTTATAATTTTTTTGCTCACACATGTATTTTTATTGTCAGTTCGCGGGTCATTCTGTAGTGGAGACCTATTGGATTATTTGTGGGCTTTTGTGAGGTGAAAACCCTTTTTTTTGCTTCTTCTCACACCAGTCATGAGTTTTTCTGCAGTGGAAACTATCACCTTTTTTCGGGGTCCACGGAGGTATCTGAATAGGCTTAGTGGTTCACGGACCAAAAAATATTGAGAGGCCTTGTATTAAACATTAGCCCGCGGGATAAGTAAGCACTTTTTTAGGCCCGCGATATAATTAAGTTGGACCACCCTGTTTTAGAAGAAGTGCTGTGGCGTTTTTAGTTTAAAATGAGGATTTAGGCTAACCCCCAAGGACAATCATTCGCTATACGCTGCGTTTCTAAAAATAAGGGAAATTGTTTTATCATTAGATCAAACAGTAGACAGGATAATTAAGATTTTCAGTTCAATTTCAAACAGTGATGGGCAATATAAACTTTTTTAAACTAAAGCGATAATCGATAATTTCAAAAAAGCCCTGGGCGATATCGATAAATCTTAATTTCTTAAAGTTGTATCTGTAATCGAAAAGTTATCTCCGAAAAATTTTTCCGATAAATGATGCGGTAAATTTTCAATGTGCTTGACGAACTTTTTTTTTAAGTCAAATTGCAAAAATGTTTTTTTGGATTTTTTTAAAAAAAGAGAGCAGTCCGCGGAGTGCTATGGCGTTAAATATAACAAAGAGAGATTTTTTAAATTGTAACAACACTTTATGGACACTGTGTATTTTTTCCATAGCGCCAACTCTTTAACTTTGAACACTGTGTGCATAAAGAATCGTTTATCGCGATAATTCATCGCCGATAGCTATCGTCGATAAATTATCTCGATAAATGCCCATCTCTGATTTCAAATAACCTCAATTCTTAATCGATGATTTCAACCTACGAGGGATTATTATTTCACTGAAATAACGTCTACGGGCCGGTTGGTTTCAGACAACGCTAGCAGCGCTGAATGTCTGGGTTTCAATTCCCTGGTCGGTCAGATTGGACACAGTATCGCCAACGGCTTGCCACCGTTGCGATATTTCTTAGGAGCTTTGTTGCCCAACCGCGGAGATGAGCCCCGCCACCTGTTACACGCTGTGGTGGGCAAGTTACTTTCAAAAAGAAACTAGTTACAGTTACAAGTTACTTCGCAAAAAAAATAACTTAGTTACAGTTACAAATTTAAAAAAATAACTAGTTACAGTTACTTTTTTGCATGCCGCAAAACCAAAAAATAGAATTAATTCTTAACATGTAGTCCGAGAGCTCCATGGTGTGTATTCAAACCGAAATTATTCACCTTTATATTGAAACCAAACGGAAGTAGGCTACGATTCTGATACAATAAACGCTACACTAATAACAATTGATTGCTTTTCAAAAACGATAACATTTCAAAGTGGTTATATACCGGTATCACTAAGCCCACAGCGCTTCGGCTTTAAAATGTCTTTTTCAATACTAAAAAGTTGTTTAACTGCAGCACTAGAAAGCGAGAAATATTAAAAGAGGGGAGGGCCCACTAATTCGACATTTTTTCAAGTGTAGCTTTTATGAGGCAGAACTAATTTGAAGCTGATTGCAAAACAAAAAAGACTCTGGGGGGGGGGGGGGGGGGGGCCGGGGATGCTCCCCCGAAAAATTAAAAAAAATCACATGCTGTAATGGCTGTGTTAGTGCTTTTTGAATAATTTTCAGGCAAATTTTGTTTAAATTTTATGACCTTGATTGTAAGTGCTTCGCCAAATTCTGAATATGATTATTTTTGTTCGCACATCTTCGATTATGCGTGCTTAGGCTAAGTCGTAAAGCTTATTGCTGTTGAGGAGGTTCGAAATTATGAAAAATTGTACTTTCCAAAAATATTTTTGAAAATGCCAGGTGAAGGGGATAGTCCTACTTACCCCTAATCCTACCCCCTGGATCCGCCCCTGGCCATAAGCTACAGAAACCATCGAAAGAGTCTGGCATACCGGTACTTCAGTCACTTGGCACCATTAATTTTGTTCTTTTTTAATAAAAGGCAAAATCAAAAGGGGATTACCTTTTGAATATGATTATTTTTGTTCGCACATCTTCGATTATGCGTGTTTAGGCTAAGTCGTAAAGCTTATTGCTATTGAAGAGGTTCGAAATTATGAAAAATTGTACTTACCAAAAATATTTTTGAAAAGTCAAAAGGGGATTACCTTTTGACCCCCCCCTTAAATACGTTCATGACTAGAAGGAGAGCAGTATCGTAATGAGTAAAAGTTCCGTAAGTTCTTCGTGCATAAAAGCGTTTGCATCAACAGTTTGTGAGGGCGAGGCGAAAAGAAACTTCTCTGTACTTTGTCGACATTGCTAGATCTTCGTCGCTTTGATTGTGCGAACAAACAGCCGAAAAACTGTCACTTAAGCAAGTTGAGCTTGCATCACGGTCGTTGTCGGTGTCACTTGTCGAAGTATCTAGAGC
The DNA here is from genome assembly GCA_964006365.1 of Trididemnum miniatum. Classification (NCBI taxonomy): domain Eukaryota; kingdom Metazoa; phylum Chordata; class Ascidiacea; order Aplousobranchia; family Didemnidae; genus Trididemnum; species Trididemnum miniatum. The sequence continues at coordinate 3,016,943 of OZ023231.1, read as the reverse complement.
AGTATTTGTCAAAGTGGGCAATATCGCCCATTTGGGGGCAAAAGAGAAGCACCAGGGGGCGAAAAGCAAAAAGGGGCGATAGCTCATGAACCGTGTAAGACCTTTTTTTTGCTCTTCACCGCATTTTCCTTTGCGAATTGGGTAATTCCCATTCATCAGTAGCTCTCGCCCTTGCGAGGTTTATTAGAACACAAGCTTATTAGGGCGAGGGGGCGATGATGATATGCAGAGCACCGTAAAGAGGCAATGGCACAAAAAAGTTTGAGAACCACTGATCTAGAGCATTGTCGGTTGCCTTGTTTAGTACATTGATCATTTTTCAATTCGGCCTCAGTTTCAGTGGGCTCGTCTAAGAACCAAGCTCATTATTACGAATAGAGTGAAATTAAATAATTTTTTTCCATTTTTTTAGCGGAAAAAGATGCCCCATAAAAGTAACTGTAACTTTTAAGGTTCTAAAGTGGTAACTAGTTACAAATTCCGTTACTTTTGCAGAAAAGTAACTTAGTTACAGTTACTGAAAAAGTAACTAGTTACTTTTGTTACTAGTTACAGCCCACCACTGGTTACACGTAATACTGCCGAGATAGTGAAGATTTTTGCGCAATTTTAAAATAGTTTTTGTTACGGTGACTTTTCTCTAGATTACCGGCAGAAGAAGCAACATCAAATATGAGGTGGTAGTCGGAGGAGTTGACGCCGGTGGAGAATTGGGTATGACAATATCGGGCGTGAGGCGTACAGGTAAGCCATGATTGATTTGCTGTGATCAAGGAGTTTTGACCATTCTCGTGCATAAATGTAAACAAGGGATTCAAATGAATGCACGAGACCTCCAAGAAAAAACCTACTGAGGAGTTGGAAAAATAATCGTTTTTTTAAACCGGCCGGTTTGCTCAGCTATTAGCGATATCGGTGCGGTAGATCTGCTGGGAGTCGATTACCGCGCCGGTCAAATTGGGCACAGTGTCGGCAACGGCTCGCCACATGTACGACGTTTCTTTCCCTTTTACTATGCCTTCGTCTCAATATTAGCGTTTGCTTGGTTATCCTTTTTTTTCGTTGGTTTTATGCTCCCGCCATCTTGAGAGACCATTCGCTTCCTGAAACAGTTTTTGCCCTCAGATTCGCAAACAACTTAATCTTGTCAACGATTAAGTATCTTATACAATCTCTGTGTACTCTTGCATAATGCATTGTCAAAATCTTTGCCAACAATCATTTCATTTGAGAGATAAAATCTCTTTTTTTGTGATAGTTGACGTTAATCTGTGGTCATGCTGGACAGGATTTCTTCTGATTGGTTTCTTTGCCTGTCTGACCTTTAGTGGCAGCGGCAATGTAAATAACAGTAGCGTCATACCACGAGTGAAACGAAAATTGGATTTTTATGTTTAGCTCCCAACGGCGCCGGAATCGAGCATGCAATAACAACTCCAACATTCCTAACCGTATTTTTGGAAGACGTACCGGGAGCTACTGCTTGGCAAGTTGAATACAACAATACCGTCACTGGTCAAAGCTCTACATTGAACGTTAATAACAGCACTGCTTTTAATACGTTTTACGTAACGATGTAAGTTGGTATAATCATTAGTAAATAGTTAATTATTTGAAAGGAATGATGGAATATTTCCTTGTAAATACAATACAGAAGCGGCTGGTTTGCACAGTGGTTAAAGACAATGCTATCGGCGCGGGAGGTCTTGGGTTTCGATTCCTGGGCCTGGGTCAAATCGGTCTTTCAGCCTGGGTCAAGCTCCTGAGTCAAATCGGACACAGTCTTGCTAACAAATCGCCACCGCTGCGACGTTTCTTCGGAGCTGTGCTACCCAAGCGCTAAGCCGAGGATATGGACCTCGCCACAAGTTACACGCTCTTGAGTAATACCGCGAGTATGATGAAGATTTTTAGGTACCACGTTTTTTCATCCATCTGGGAAAATTTAAAATTACTAACACATTAAAAGATCCTACTCCTTAAACCGGAGAAAATGCATTTTCGCTGTATAATGAGCACTATAATTATACAAGCAAGCAAGTTAAAATAATAAATTAAACAATTGTTTTATTTTCATAAAAATTATGCAATGCTTAAACAATATTTACAGAGACGTTTTGATTACTTAATTTGGGTCACCCCAGATGTTTTTTTGCCTTTAATGCGTAGAGGAGATAATTTATTTCGAAGTTTGAAAGGCGAACTTAAATTTAGTGATGCATATTGTGATGTTTGATTCGATTTAGTCCATCATCAAGAACTAAAAAGCCATCTTTGAGTTTTATGGCTTACCATTTCATATTAATTATATTATAACTTTTCAATTAGGTTGTGAAGACAGGGCAATTTTATTGAAAGTTTTGTATGTTTAATAAATAAAAGTTAACTTTTTAAGTGCGTTAAGGTTTTATGAAAATAATAAGTGGAGAATGCTGGCTTAGTCAGCAACACTCCGATGCATTACCATTGGCGCAACCGAATGAGTAGTCTCTGGAGCAATAGACTTGGGTTTGATTCCGAGTCGGTCAAACCAAAGGCTTAAAAGATAATCGCAGCTTCCTGCTTGACGCTCACTCAGCATTGAAGGGACATTGTGGAGAACAAGCTGGCTAGCCCGATTGTCGTGCCGATGGGAAAGGCACTTCGCGGGATTCCTCTTTTGTGAATGACTCATTAATCACCTCAACATACTCGTCAAATAAATGGCAGTACAAACCTTCAATTTAAGAAAAATGATGCTCGATCATGGATGTTTAATACTCTGCGACAATAGTTTTTACGTAAGAACAAAAACATTAACTGAAGGAAAAATCTGTCTTGTTGTTACTCGTTAGCCGCAACATCATTCTGACACATTTGCGTTATTGCATTCACTAGCATATTTGATGTCCTATCACGAGGCAGAGATCAATGCGATAAAACGAGCTCGATTAAGAGTTCAGGGGCGTGCCCAGAAATTTGAAAAGGGGAGGGGGGCGCAATTTCCTGCCTCCGTTTTTACTGAAAATATCGGTGAAGACCAAAAAAAAAGGTCTTCACGTCTTTCGACGTCCAATTTACCCCCTAAAATCAAGTGAAGACCAAAAAAAAGACCTTCACGTTTTCCGACGTCCAATTTACCCCCCAAAATCAAGTGAAGACCAAAAAAAAGGGTCATCGCGTCCTCAGATGTCATGTTTCCACTTGTTCCGCTGACTGCAGATATATCAGCTAATATTTCAGCGCGGGGGGGGAGAGAGGGGGCGGACCCAGTGGACCCCCCTGGGTACGCCCCTGCAATAGTATCACAATCCCACTAAAAACGAGAACGTCAACTTCGCTAAAAAGTGTGCAAGTCTCACTGTTGAAAACAAACAACAAACCTTTGTTTCCAGAAGGTGTAGTTTATTAATGCCGTAGTTCAAAAAACTGCTTTATATAAAAAATACATGTCGGTATGTGTATTTCGGATGGTGTCAATGAGTATTTTAATTGTAAGATAAGATAAGTGTACCCGTTTCCATCTCTGGTCATACGTAAAGATAAAATTGCAATACGCAGATTCACTTTTTTCAATTAACACTTTTTCAACAAACTTTTAAAAAGTCCAAACTTTCAATCAAATTAGTCCATAAATGCAAATAACTTTTTTTAGATCCAAACAAGTTCAAAAAGGTGCAAATTTCGCGATTTTGGACCTAAAATAGTGTAGTTTTGCAGCCATGACTCGACTCTATAGAGGTGTTCAGATTTTGGACATTTTTAAAAAGTGCAGGTGATCAAGGCTGATATGGTGCATTGGATCTTAAAAACATCTCCTGTGCAAAAGGAAATTTGCTGAGAAATTTGCTGTATGTTACCGCTTGTTTGCCAAACAAAAGCTTCGTCATGTTCAATGCAACTTTGTTTGACAAAGTTGCATATTATCGGTCGCTGCATTGCCAAACAAACGGTTGGCGTCAGGGTGGGCTGAGCTGAAATATTTACCGGGCGACTATTCAAACACGGGCTATTATTTTTTTGGAAAGCTTTTCAGTCCAGGCCTTTATTCAAACAGGCCCTTAATCAAGCAGGGGCCCTTGTTCGAATGTATACGATATGTCCATTTCACTTCTAGGGGAATCCCCCTATGACGTCATTGTATTTAAAGATACCGGTACCATAACTTGAGTTTTAAAACCGGTAGAAAATCCAAACAAACAGATTCTATTTCTTCGAGGGTTTGGTTGACACTGAGGGCGCAAATGATGACGTCACTTGCGTATGACGTCATATTTAGTATTTGTGGGGGAGTCTGCTCTGGATGGGATAATTTTTCATACTTGGAGCTAAATCAACTGTGTTTTTTTTGTTCGAACGCCGTGTGATTCGCACCCGGTTAAAAGTGATGACGTCACTGACATACGACGTCATTGGTGTATGACGTCATATTTAAAACTTCAATGTTTCTGTTGATTTAACCACAGCTTTATATTCACGCAAATCGCACATAATTATTGCAGCAGTCTGTGTGAATAATTTTCCAATTTACGTCATGTTCTGGTTACAAGTCAAAATACTGTACAGTCTCAAGCAGTTTTAGTCATAGGCGTATTTCAAATCATGGTTTAAAGCAGTGGTTCTCAAACTGGGGTCCGCGAAGCAGTTTCAGGGGGATCTTAAAGAGGTCGCGAATTGCGGATTTCTGATAAATGATCTCATTGAATTCTGCTTGTTGGACAACTGCGGACGCGATGACTTTTTTTTTTACTTTTCTCTTGATTTTGCGTGGAAATTTATGCTTAAAAAAAGGACCGTAAGCGATAGAAAAAATCTTTGGGGATCGCAAAGTCGAAATCTTAAAAAAGTTTGAGAACCGCTGGTGTAAAGCAAGGTCTGTGAAGAAATGCACCAAAGTTAACGTCAAATTTTCGTAAGATAGATTTAAATCAAAAAACATAAGCAAATACTACAAGCCATAAAGAGTATCAGATAAGTCTTGTAAATTACCGTATTTTCCCGTGTATAAGAGACCTTTTTTTGTTCATAATATTCACTTTAAAAATAGGGGGTCTCTTATACATGGGAGTAAGTCTTTTAGCGCCAGTATGTATTGTAGTTCTGAAAATTTTACCTAAAAATTGAAGGGTCTCTTATACACAAGGGTCTCTTATACACGGGAAAATACGGTAAATAACACTTTTGCAGCATAGTAGTGTTCAATTTTGAATCTGAAGAAGTAAGGGCTAAAATTGATTTTTTAATATCAACGTATTGCTTTCGGTGTTTTTCAACTACTTGCAGACGACTTGCTCGTTGTTCTTTATTTTCTGTTGAAATGGCGGCGTAATCGTAGTGAAGCTTAACGCCTTTCTCAGCTGCATCGTTTACAACTTTAATGTTGGCAACAATCTTTCAGCCCTTCTTGAAAGCTTTATTACCACTCCACAACTTCTGGGAGTCGTAAAGCCAATCCTTATACAAATTTAAAGCATCAAAAATGAACCACGTTTCTGGTCCAATGAAGTCAATTAGCTTGAAATCCTCATCAATCACTCGTTTAAAAACAGGAATACCCCGACGGAATTCATCTGGCGGTGACATCGAAAGCAATCTTAGGGCCACAGATTCTTTGACTTTGTTTGTCAGCTAAGAATGCTGACTAAAAAACGAGAATGCCTCTACAGTATTTCTTCACGCAGATACCACTGGTTAGCTGAAAGTTTCATAAAAGCAGTGTATGCTACAGCTGGATCCCTCTTTCTTGTTCTTGTAACGTAACATTTCCTGTAAAAATGTCAAATCGTTCATTGGAGCGTCCAAACCGATGCTGGATTTGAGTTATGCAAGAATACACGGAATGCAGGAATACACACAAGGAACACAGAAAAAAGCAATAAGCACATTGATTCGTTGAAGCTTTGCCAAAAACTCGCTGTCATAAGACAGTTTATCGGCCCACAGAAACATTTTTGACAGTATAGCACTTGGCCCATCCATCGGGAACTTGAAGTAGTGCCAAGTGCCGATGGATGGGCTTGGTTGCTCGCAATTCCAAGGAGTCAAGGACACATTCTTCATCCTTGTCTCAACCCTAACCGCAACCGTAATTGCAACTTTAACTCGGCCGAAGCACCTTGATCCGACAAAATATTTACTGCGTCATTTGACTTCAACAAGCAAAAATTCTAATTTTTTTACACTTATCAGTTGCTTTGTGTTTAATATTGTGTGATTTGGCGCAGGGCTGCTAGCTCAAACTTGAACTCGAATGCAGCTGTTCGAGTTTATGGAAAAGAAAACTAAAGATTAAAAATTGTCAGAAGTAAATTAGTTATGGTGATCAATCCTGGTAAAATTGAAAATTGAGATTGTGCTTTTTTCCCAACACTTGCATGTCGTTCTGTGCTATTGAAGAGGCGACTTAGAAAAAGGAATTAGAAGTTTGTCAGCCTGAACTCGAAAAGCTAGATGTTTTTGTCGAACTTGAACTCGAAAAAAGTAAATAGGAGAACTCGGACTTGCTTAATAGACTGAACTCGAATCTAAATCGATCGAGTTTGCAGCACTAATTTTGCAGATAGCAAACAGACTTGACACAAATCACTCCAACAGATTTTTTCACATTATTTTTTAGCCTTTAACTATCATTAGACGACCAGATTTCCTTCGCCTAGATGTCATAATCACTTATTAAAATTATGACATCAAAAAGTTAATTGTGATGTAGAAACTAGAACCAAGAACCGTGGGTCTAAAGCCCACATAAATTGGACATGTGGACAGGGTGATTGTGTTGCTAAAGTTTATTGTTTTAGCAACCCCAACAGCTACTGTAAATACAATAACCGTCCACAAAGTCTCTATTTGAGCGCCACATAGAGGAAGGATTGAAAAATAGAGCGCCATTCTCCAATACAGCGATTTCCAATTAGCTCGCACCCCTGGAAGTGTAATAAGAACTTGCCAATTTTACCGCTGGTGAAAGATATCGTTGATTTTCTCTAGCTTCGTGATTGTGACGTTTGAAATGTGCTTGTCAGCGATTGAATATGTTTATTGTCTAAGTTTGTGACGTTGCTTAACTCTGTCATGTCATAGTGTTTTCCTTTGCTTTGTTATTCATATCTGCGTCTTGTTCAGTTTAAAATGGAAAGAGAGCGGGTGATGCGTGAGTTGCTGGTTGGGCTAAATTTACGGAGTAGTTTGGCGATAGGAGAGATAAGGTTAACTGTCAGGCATGTGAGAGTAATTAATTAATCAGCTGTTTTTTGTTTTCTATTTGAATAAGAGGAGCACGGTAAGCAGGAGCGTATTTAGGGGGGTATTGTGCCATGTCCCGCCCCCCTTACTCCTTACGCACGCATAACTGGAAATGTGGGAACAAAATGCAACATCCTTGGTAAAGTAGGACTACTCAGAATTGGCGTCAAAAAAATTAATTAAAATTTGCTTGAAAAATGTTCGAAAAGCACTAAAACAGCTATTACAGCATGTATTATTTCAAAATTTTCCTGAGGGAGCATTCCTCCGAATTCTCCTAAAGCCTTTTCTGTTTCTCAACCTGCTTCAAATTAGCTCTGCCGAAAAAAACTACGCTTGAAAAAAAAAATGTTAAAATTACGGCCCCCACGACCCTACCTTTTTGAAATTTTTTGCTACGCCACTGACGGCAAGCCTAGTTGAATAGGTAAAATATTGTAGTAACCAGCTTTGCTAGCCTAATATGAATTTAGTTCGCCTCGGGGGCAAGGTTGGTTGTAGATTCCATTTTGGTGAGTCGTTTCTCAACGTCACAACTTGTAAACTTGCCTGCTTGTTCTCGACGCTGTCCCATTAATACTAAACGTCAGGCAGAAAAGCTGTGGATTCCAATTTCAAAGTCTTTGATAAGACGCGACTCGGAATCAAATCCGAGTCCATAGCTCCAGAGAACAAAAACAGTACCGCGCACAAGGTTGCATACTCTTCGAAATGGTTTCGGTTCACAGCCGTAGGCAATGTATACCGGGTGACTACTGAAGCAATTAGCGAAAACTCACTAAGCAGTTTTCCTCAGTTCATACGACTTTTCAGTTCAGCAAACTACCGGCCGGTTGGCGTAGTGCTTGAAGAGATTGCTGTCAGCATTCTCGGGCCAATCAAATTGAACACATGTCGCAAAAAGCTCGCCACAGCTGCTACGTTTCTTCGGAGCTACTGTAGCAGTGTTGCCAAGACGCTAAGTCGTGGAGATGGCCTTGCCACTCGATACACACTTCGGCGTTATTGGGAACAATGTTTTTATTTATCATGAAAATATTTACTTATTTAGATATTTTAGTTGAGTTTTTTATTTATTAAAAAAATTTTTTTTTCAGACTTATCAATTTAAATCCAAACACTTTGTACGCAATAAGAGCGCGAGTGTCACAAATCAATGGTAACATAAATTTCTCTGTGGATCGAAGCCCGTTTGGAAAAGCTGTCTCTGTTTCAACAGGTAAACTTATCGAGGTGTCTGGCAGAGATACTCAACTTTTTCTGAGTCGTGGCCCTTCGACTGATATTAGAAGACCGAGCCCCCTTGAGCGTAATTTTGGGAGTCCCGCTCTAGAATAAAAATGTGTTTATTTCCACGCGTGTGGCCCCCGGAGAACACTCTGTGGCCTCTTTGGGGGAGCGGAAGGTCACGATTGAGAATCCTGTCATAACATATTGGTAATAAAAATAAATAGTATTAATGCACTCAAAGTACCTTGTGAAGTTGTTCTATGCATTGCTCGAAGTGTCTCGTGGTGTTGTTCTATATATGCATTGCTCGTAGTGTCTTGTGGTGTTGTTTTATGCATTGTATAGTTCGAAGTGTTTTGTGGTGTTATTTTATGCATTGCTCGAAGTGTGTTGTGGTGTTATTCTATGCATTGTTCGAAGTGTTTCGTGGTGTTGTTCAATGCATTGCTCGAAATGTGTTGCGGTGTTGTTTTATGCATTGTATTGTTCGAAGTGTTTTATGGTGTTGTTCTATGCATGCATTGTTCCAAGTGTTTTGTGGTGTTGTTCAATGCATTGCTCGAAATGTGTTGTGGTGTTGCTTTATGCATTGTATTGTTCGAAGTGTTTTATGGTGTTGGTCAATGCATTGTTCAAAGTGTGTTGTGGTGTTGTTCAATGCATTGTTCGAAGTGTGTTGTGGTGTTGCTTTATGCATTCTATTGTTCGAAGTGTCTCGTGGTGTTGGTCAATGCATTGCTCGAAGTGTTTTGTGGTGTTGTTCTATGCATTGTTCGAAGTGTTTTGTGGTGTTGTTCTATGCATTGTTCGAAGTGTGTTGTGGTGTGGTGTTGGTCTATGCATTGTTCGAAGTGTTTTGTGGTGTTGTTCTATGCATTGTTCGAAGTGTTTTGTGGTGTTGTTCTATGCATTGTTCGAAGTGTTTTGTGGTGTTGTTCTATGCATTGTTCGAAGTGTTTTGTGGTGTTGTTCAATGCATTGCATGATCATAAAAGTTTTATTTTTAATCAAAACCAGTGACGCAGTCTGAGGACGGGAACGAATTAAGGGTGGGGATAGGCTATAGCCCAGGGCCCCCAGGTCAGAGGCGTTCCTCAGTTGGAAATAAGTCATTAAATAGCGCTCTTTATAAAAAAGGTCTACAATTAACGTTAAAATCAGCTCAGCATGAAAAAATTAGCCCTCCCGAAAATTTAGCCCCGGCCCCCTTAAGTGTTAATGCGGCTTTGCCAAAGAAGAGGGCACTAAGGCACTGCTCCCTTCCCCTTTTTAATGTGCTGTAATCTGAAGCGCTTAAAACATTCTTATAACACACCGCAATGTTTGTAATCTGCGTGTGCAGTCGTAATTTGCCCCCTTCATCTCTTTCAATTTTTCTCTCTCACCGCCCCTGGTCAAGACATAACAGCCTGACTCGTAGACAGTCAAGCAAGTTTATGACTTAATAAACACAACGTTATGACGTAGGTTGTTGGCCTATATACCCAGCTTGATATAAAAAGTATTTTCTGACGTACAGCCATGATCTGTTTGGAAGCTGCCGATGACGTCTTTAGAACAGAAATAGCAGCTATGGTTGTTGAACTTGCTGCAATTTTTATTATATTTCACTACTTGGCCGATTGGGGTAATGGTTAACGTCTCTAACGGTTCGGGAGGTCTTGGGTTTGATTCCAGGGCCGGTCAATTTGAGCACAGCGTCGACTACGGTTTTCCACGGCTGCGACGTTTCTGTCCTCCAGCCGCTAAGATGGACCCCACCACTTGTTACGCGCTTCTGCGTAATAGAGCGAGTATATGCAATGAACATTCTATCTTTTTAAGTCTAACTCTGATGTAGCTAACAATAATTTGTTTGCATGAAACAGATCCAGTTTCTGTATTTGGAAGGGTTATATTATTGGAGAGAACCTATACTGGTACTGACGAAGGCGTCGATGCAAATACAACTAGGGAAATTCAGTCAGAACTGGAATCGGCTTTTCGCGAAGCAGCTATGGATGATCGGATTAATGTCACTGTCATTGAACTGAGAAATTCAACTTCAGGAAACTTTTTGGCGCATGTCGAGCTGATCGTCAGCGATCAGCAGAATCCCCCGAATCTTACACGACTTGCGTTGAATCAGTCGGTATACGACAGTGATCTAAGATTTGAAGGTGAGTGAAAACTCAAAAACAACTCATTCTCGCATGTTTTATTCTCCTATCACGAGAAAGCGATCAAAGCGCTATAACGAGCTCGCTTAGGAGTTGCCGGCCTCCTGTCTACCACCACAAGTTGGGTTAGTGTCGCTAAATACCTTTCCCAATGGCGTAACAAGTAAACTTGCCTGTTAGTTCCCCACACTGTTCCTTTTAATGCTCAGCAACAAACAGGAAAGCTGTGAATACCAATTTTACACCATTGGTTTGAACTCTCTGGATAAAACCCGAGTCTACACCCCCAGAAGCATAAGCTCTTACCACTTGGCCATCAGAGGTATTGGTGGTAATAGCGTCTGCCTCTGGAGTTGTAGATTCGGGTTCCATTCCCAGTCGGGTGAAACCAAAGACTATAAAATTGATATTCACAGCTTCTATGCTTAACGCTCAGCATTAAATGGACAGTGTGGAAAAAGAAGCCGGCAAGTTTAATTGTTGTCGTTGGGAAAGGCACTTCGCGGAATTCCCCATCTCACGGAAGGCTGTAACACGACCATGTTTTTTTATGTCAGTGAATTAGCCTACATGCATCATGGGAGCTGTCCTAGTGGAGCATCAAACCCGCTAAGCCATCTTCGGAGTCTCCTGCACTGACCCTCGGCCAGCCCATGTGCACGACCATAGTTGTTGCAAAAATGATGATCTAAACAGCGACGTCACGCCACCCGCTGGCAGTTTTTATGAAAGCAGTTATTAAGCTTTTATTTTTTTGTCTTTAGTGAATTCAAACGCTCGGACTTTTCGACATTTTAAAACCTGTTAAATTCCACTCAAACGTATGCACTAACATAATGCAATGAATGTTGCAATGTGCACTCATTCAACAATATTTCCGTAGTGTTTTTAACATCTTATTTTTTTGAATAATTGGTTGGCGGTACAGAACTTGAGAATAGCTTTGAAAAAAGCTGTTTTCGCGTTAGGCTTCAAGAAACCTTCTGTCATAACTCTTTGAGAAAAGCTGTTTGTCCCAGTAACTCTTTTATGAGTAGCCTTGAAAAAAGCTGTTGTCCCAGAAGTTTTTCGTGACGCACTCTTCAGTGGGAAATCGCGTCAAAGTGGAAACGAGAGAGCAAGGTCTGGCGATATATATATATCAGTTTCGGACGGCAGCGAAGCGGTTTATGAATCGCCAAAACTTGCTCTCTCGTTTCCACTTTGACGCGATTACCCACTGAAGAGTGCGTCACGAAAAGCTTCTGGGACAACAGCTTTTTTCAAAGCTACTCAAAAAAGAGTTACTGGGACAAACAGCTTTTCTCAAAGTTCTCAAAGAGTTATGACAGAAGGTTTCTTGAAGCCTAACGCAAAAACAGCTTTTTTCAAAGCTATTCTTAAGTTCTTACTTTTTATTATTGCTACCTTGTATTGAAGAAACGGTAAAAACAACAAACATAAGTCCAAAAGTATATATTCCACTCTTTAGCTGAACATTATTTTTGGTTTCTGTGTGTATAGGTTTAGCCTACTTTGTTGTACTTCGGAATACAATAGCAAAAATAGCTTAAGAACAAAGAGTAAAGCCACAGTAATTCTCAAAACTGAACGTTTTGACATCATAGATTCAGCTGTCCTCATCAGCAGTGTATGCAAGGCAGTTTTGAGATTTACTGTGACTTAACTTTTCCTACTTTGGCTGTTTTGTTGTTCTTGTTTGGCAATACAGGGTGACCCAAAAAAAAACGGGCCCCAATTCTAATTATTCTAAATACACGGGGCCCGTTTTTTTGGGTCACCCTGTACTCTACAGAATTCAGAAGCTTTCATGCTAAATAAAAAAAACTACTCTTGATTATTATCCCAAAGCGTGTAACGAATGACGGGGACCATTTTCGTGGCTTTGTGCTTGCTGCTTGGGCAACACAGCTCCGAAGAAACATTGCAGTGTTGGGGAGCCGTTGACGACACTGTGTTCGATTTGATCGGCCCGGGAATCGAACGCCATACCTTCCGCACCAATAGCAATGTCTCTAGCCATTACGATAACCGGCCACCGTTTCTACGTTGATTAGTTTATATTTAGTTGCTGCCGTGCCTGGGTACAGTTTGACATCGTCTCCTTCAACTTTCGTAATCGCTTACGGTGGCTCCTCCCCCTGTTCCTCTCCTGCTCGAAGTACTACAAATGTTCGCACTTGGACCCTTTTCAACATGAATGGCGCTGTGTCTTCCACAAATATCGCGGCAACAGCAAGCGCAGAGATAACCGCATCACAAACTATTGAAGTTACCGACCAAAGTGCGTATAAATTTTCATTATATTCGCGCTACTACGCCAAAGCGTGTAACTGGCCCATCTCCGCGGCTAAGTAATACAATACAGCTCCGAAAAAACATCGCAACGGCGGCGAGCCGTTGGCGACTCTGAGTGCGATTTGACCCGCTCGGGAAACTAACCATCGACCTTCTACGCCGAGAGTAATGTTTTTGACTGCAATGCCAACAGGCCACACTAGTTTAAGTGAAGTAGCGCCTGGCATTAACAAAAATTGATAGTTACTGCCATAGACGTCTTGAATAGAAGGACTGTCTGCTGGCAAACTCGGGGTTTTTAACTTGGGTCCCAAATTTTTAGTAAACTCATGGTTTTGTACAAAAGTATGTTAAAGAGCAGATACAGGCGTCAAACTTGGCATTTGCCTTAAGCAATACATGAATGTTCCAAATTTGATATCGAGGGGGTAATAACGTCACGGTTAAGGTGATGACGTCACTTTAAATTCAATTTTGACGCAGTTTTTTCAAGCTGCCTGCGCGTCTCTTTATTTTTGATGTGCTTTGGGAGCTCAAAACTTTGTCAGTAGCTAGTTCTTTCGCTGTAAAAAATTCTTTAACAAGCACACCCGTAGAAAGCATAAAAATTGAAGGGTAATATCTGTTACAATTTTCCATGAAAAATTTCTTGGAAAAGCTGTTCTATAATGAAATTAACCAACGTAAAATCAAGACACCCTCTTTCCTAATAATACGAAAACGAGACGATCTAAAATTTAAGCGCAAAGTTTAGCGACAAGAAATATTTTTTCAATAAAGTTTTTACTTTGATAACTTCACATAACTTTTGAGATTGTTAATTGGTAAATTTTTTCACCAAAATTCTGTGATCTTTCGCATGAATAATTGAATCAAAGGCTTAAATCGCAGTTTCCTTGCTTAGCCTATCAATCAGCAATAAAGGCAGAGAACAAACCGGAAAGTACATTGCAGGACCGTTTAGAAAAGCACCACGATTTCCTATCCAAAGCAAAAAGCATAAAACGAAAATGAAGGATAAAACACGATGAAAACTTTGAAGCCGATGTTGTTTTTCAGGCATGACATACAGATTGACTACTCTATTTACATTGTCGCCTAACACTTTGTATGGAATTCGTCAAAATTATTTTCTCCGTACTTGTCCAAGCACAGATGCAACAACAGAATTTTATGATCGACTTTACAAAGCTGGCGCCAGTTCAACCAATCCCGAACAAAATAGATACACTGCTTTTTATACCACAAGTAAGTACTGCTAAAAATATAACACCCAAAAAAATGAAATCTTCATTATACTCGCGGTATTATGCTAAGGCCAGTAACGAGTGGCAAGTCCCATTTCGGCTGCTCAATACTTGCGCAACACAGGTCCGAATAAACGTCTCATCAGTGGCGAGTCGTTGGCGCCACACAATGTGTCCGATTTAACCGCCCGGGAAGCATATTTATGTAATGTACCCAACACCAGCAGAACTTACATTCCTATTCTAATTGCCTGTCTTCACAAACCCGATTGTTAACCACATGTCACAAGCGAAGTCGCAACGAGAATCGTACCCAAAACTAGTGCAGCGCATCCCTGTGAACGCTGCGCTTTAAGTCACCGAGCTATAGAAAATTCGTAGCAACCTCGCAAATTTTTACCGTGTGTTCTTTTAGTTTTTTTAGCAGAGCCTTTGAATCGATAGTTCGCTCGTGAACTTTCAATCAAAAGCCATTAGTGGACTTCTCACTGGCTCTGCGGCGTCTTTTATTACTTTATTTTTCTCGGTTGATCTGGTTTGCTTCATGTTTTGGCGCCGAAATAAACGATACGATACGAAATAAGGGTCTTTATAAACCCACGCTTTGTCAGAAAAAAGCTAAGTTCTGCTGGTGTTGGGTACATTGCATAAAAATGCGCCCAGGAAGCATACAGTATTTTGGAATAGTTGCATAGAAAATTTTCACTCTGCTCTCCAGCGATCTTATTGGCCAGAGCATTTGCGAGGAGAACGCGAGGAGACCCGTGCTCGACCGAGATGACTAAGTTGTAAGTAGAAAAATTGTACACGGAATGAGCATAGGCCGTGTGGTATAGTAGTTAGTACGCAGGGTAGCGACTCAGAGAGTCTGGTTTCGATGCTGTTCTAGGCTTGTATTTTATTTTTAACGAACTTGGTTTCATTAACGTGTAATTCGGGATGGGGTAAAGTGGCGGGAATAGAATTAAACAAAAATTTTATTACTCGCAGCATAATCGCGCAACTGGTGTAGCCAACCACATCGCCTAAAAGCAAAGTGAAAATTTTCTGTGCAACCATTCCAATAGATGCGCCCGTGAATCGAACCGATGATTCCGGCGCCAATAGCGATGGCTTTAATTGCTACGCCAACTAGCATGAAAGAAACAACCATAAATTAAAGAAACCGTAAGATAGCCTTGCTATCTACAGTATAATGGTTGAACAATTCTAAATGAGTACTGAATGCAATGCACACTTTGCACTTTACTGCATGTCTGTTTCTTCTATTTACATGGATCGTTAGCTGAAGATGCAGATGACCAGTATTGTGATTATGTTGTCACAGTACAACCATTTTTGCCGTGAATACAGTAAATCGGTGAAAAACTTTTGTTACACTCTCGGCATTACGCCGAAGCGTGCAAAGAATGACGGGGCCCATCTCCGCGGTCTAGCGCCTGCTGGGCAACACAGCTCCGAAGAAACGTCGCAGCGGTGGCGAGCCGTTGGCAACACCGTGTGCAATCTAACTGGGCCGGTAATCGAAACTTCAGCACCGATAGCGAGGTTTCTGACCAATAAGTCAACCTGCCGGTAAACCAAAATCAATTAGCGCTGTATCTTAGCACGTGGTCGCACCATCTCTTCCATTAGTGCGAGTGCTTTTATTACAGGCGTGGATTCTGTTCCGGTTACTTCCATCACCAACGAGACTCACCCGGATGGACGTGGCGTCACTTTGCGTATTCCGTCTGGAACAATCAATCGTCTCTCTTCATATGAGTTTGCGTTCGGCGGCACAGTCATTTCTACGTTGAGAGAAACCGATCTGGACAGCTCTGCTTTTTACCTGGTGAATATAATTGCTTTCATAATAACAGTTTATATCGCCGAGTGGTAGCAGCATCCGCCTCTGGGGCTGTAGGTTCGTATTTGATTCCGAGTTGAATTTATTTTTATTTATTTATTTAAAAATCAAAATCAAATCTTCATTATACTCGCCGCATTACGCCGAAGCGTGTAACGAGTTGCGGGGCCCATCTCCGCGGCTTAGCGCCTGGGCTACACAGCTCCGAAGAAACGTCGCAACGATGGCGAGTCGTTGGCGACACTGTGCCGATTTGACCGGCCCGGGAATCGAACCCCAGACCTCCCGCACCGAAAGCGTGCGCTTTGCAACTGAGCTAACGGCCGGTTATTTATTTATTTATTTTTATTTAATTGCATATTTATCCTCCTATATATCACGAGAAAGCGATCAATGCGCTATACGAGCTCGCTTAGGAGTTGCCGGCCATCTGTCTACCACACCAAGATGGGGGAATCCCGCTAAGTGCCTTTCCCAACGGCACAACAAGTAAACTTGCCGCCTTGTTCTCCACACTGTCTCTTAAATGCTGAACGTCAAGCAGAGAAGCTGTGAATACCAATTTTGAGTCATTGGTTTGACCCGACTCGGAATCAAACCCGAGTCTACAGCTCAAGAGACAGACGCTCCATACCACTTGGCCATCTGAGCTGTTAAAGGGTACCGATGAATCAAACCAATGACTTGAAAATTAGTATTCACTGCTTCCTTGCTTGGCGTTCAGCATCAAAACGACAGTGTGGAGAACAAGCCGGCAAGGTTACTTGTTGTGCCGTTGGGAAAGGCATTTAACGGGATTTCCCCATCTTGCCGAAATAAATGGGGCCGGCAAGTCCTCAATGAGGTCGCTATAACGTTTGATCTCTTTTTCCGTAATAGGAGGATAGTTATGCAACTGAATAGACAAAACAATAACAGTTTTTAGTGAACAAGCACTTGTGATATAAGCAAAACAACAAGTATAAGCATAACACAAGAAACGCTTCTGAACGTCATAAAATCTTGAAGAGGCGTTGCATAAAAATTGTTTTTGAAAGTGGTCGGCTAAAGCAGGGATTTCCAAACTAAGGTACATGTACCCCAGGGGTACATTTTGACTTTTCAAAGGGTACATTTGGTTGTATTTTTTATTACCTGATGTTAGAACTTAGGGCCAAGATTAGGGCCGCACCGATTGGAAGACCAAAAAAAAAAGTTTGGCTTCTGCAGACGCGATGACCTTTGTTTTGCTCTTTTGATTTTGGGTGGAAAATTGGACTTCTGCGGAAGTGATGACCTTCAAAGAACGTGCCCTCTGTTTGCGCAGTGACAATATGGTAATCCTAGATATGATATAATTTTGAAGGTACGCAAGCGAATCCATAAATTGTCCAAGGGTACCGATGAACAGAAAGTTTGGGAAACCCAAGGCTAAAGACATTGCTGTCGGCGCGAGATGTCTACAGTTCGTTTTTTGGGCCAGTCAAATCGGATGAAATTAAAATTGAACTTTATTGCAGATTTCAGTTCAAAGACACGAAAAAACAGTAACGTTACAATTTATTCCCTGACACCTACAGGCAGCTGCGAAGTGACCACGTAAGAGGGTCTTCGAGTCAGCAGTCCCTGATTATATTATATAAGTTACATTGCTCATTATTATTAATAATTTTCTTTTTTTTCGTTTAACAATAGATGAGTGTCGCTAACGGCTCGCTAATGTGATGCGACATTTCTTCGGAGCTGTTTTGCCCAGGTGCTAAGCCGCGGAGGAGGGGCAAGGCACTTGTTACATACTTCGGCGAAATACTGCGAGTATAGTATAACGAAGATTTGGTTTTGATTGAAGCCGCTCTGCATAGCGCTATTTTAGGTTACAATGGTGAAAATGTACTGTAAAATATAATACCTATGTACTCGTTACCTAGCCTATTTTTTGAGTTCTAAGTTGCATTTTGAACTAGTCGAAATTTTTGTTAGGTTAGCCTGACAGCTTTGAACGAAGCCACATCTAATTCGATAGAGATTCGAGCAACCGTCAGGAAACACGATGGTTCAACTTCTACTGCTGCAAATACTATAACCGTAGTAACAGGTAATTAGTATTATGTTAGTGTTTACAACATAATAGTTACATATTAATTATTCATCCTATCACAAGAAAGCGATAAAATCGCTATAACGAGCTCGCTTAAAAGTTGCGGACCATCTGTCTTCCACTTCAAGATGGGGAAATCCAGCTAAGTGCCTTTCTCAATCGCACAACAAGTAGAATTGTCGGCTAGTTCTCCACACTGTCCCTTTATTTCTGTGAGTCAAGCAGGGAAACTGTGAATACCAATGTTATAGTCATTGTTTTGACCTGATTCGAATTCAAAGCCGTGTCTATTACTCCAGAGGCAGACGCTCCATGCCTTCATCCACTCGGTTCTCTGAGATGTAAGTATAGTCCTTATCTGTGTCTGTATGGATGAATGTGGTTTTTGAATGGTTTAATGACGTAGTATGATTTTGCAAAATCTAGGCTAACAATCATTGGCGTTTCAAGATCTAGGTTCACAGTTATCCTGTCCTCATGTCCAGTTATTTTAGTGGGTTTTAGCCCCGAGGTTCTTGGTTTTAGTTTCTGCATCATAATCAATGCTTTGATGTCATGACTTCAAAACAATGACATATCATCAAAATAATAACTACGATGCAGAAACTACAACTCAAGAGCCGCGGGCCTACAGCCCACAAAAAATTGGGCATGTGGACATGGTAAATAGTTGGCTTTCATAAGATTGGGTTTGCGCAAGTATAATGAAATATAAAGACGTACTACAGTAAAATAATTATTTGGAAATACTGCACTCTTCAGATTCAGTATTTATTGAACGATGCTGAGGTTTATCTTTCATATCATCTTTTTTAGATATTAATGAATGCGTCAGTAACACTTCTCGTCACAACTGCCATGAAAATGCAACCTGTACTAACGAAATCGGAAGCTTCACATGCGCATGTAATGATGGTTTCGAAGGAGATGGCAGAACGTCTTGCACTGACATTAATGAATGCTTGGATCCCAACTTGCATAATTGCCTCGACGGTTATCAATGTGAAAACACAATAGGGAGCTTTACATGCGGTAAGTCAAGTGTGTACGTTAACAAAATGCTTGCACATTGTAACAGAACGGTATTCATCTGTCCAAAGTTGTAGCTTACTAAGTGGTAACTTCCACATAAGCATATTCGCCGTAGATAGCAGTGTTTTGAATTTAGTTGCACATTTATTATATCACGAGAAAGCGATCAAAATGCTGCCACGAACTCGCCTGGGAGTTGCTGGCCAGCTGTCTACTTCAATGTATTATGTTAGTGCTTACAACATGATAGTTACATATTAATTATTCATCCTATCACAAGAAAGCGATAAAATCGCTATAACGAGCTCGCTTAAAAGTTGCGGACCATCTGTCTTCCACTTCAAGATGGGGAAATCCAGCTAAGTGCCTTTCTCAATCGCACAACAAGTAGAATTGTCGGCTAGTTCTCCACACTGTCCCTTTATTTCTGTGAGTCAAGCAGGGAAACTGTGAATACCAATGTTATAGTCATTGTTTTGACCTGATTCGAATTCAAAGCCGTGTCTATTACTCCAGAGGCAGACGCTCCATGCCTTCATCCACTCGGTTCTCTGAGATGTAAGTATAGTCCTTATCTGTGTCTGTATGGATGAATGTGGTTTTTGAATGGTTTAATGACGTAGTATGATTTTGCAAAATCTAGGCTAACAATCATTGGCGTTTCAAGATCTAGGTTCACAGTTATCCTGTCCTCATGTCCAGTTATTTTAGTGGGTTTTAGCCCCGAGGTTCTTGGTTTTAGTTTCTGCATCATAATCAATGCTTTGATGTCATGACTTCAAAACAATGACATATCATCAAAATAATAACTACGATGCAGAAACTACAACTCAAGAGCCGCGGGCCTACAGCCCACAAAAAATTGGACATGTGGACATGGTAAATAGTTGGCTTTCATAAGATTGGGTTTGCGCAAGTATAATGAAATATAAAGACGTACTACAGTAAAATAATTATTTGGAAATACTGTACTCTTCAGATTCAGTATTTATTGAACGATGCTGAGGTTTATCTTTCATATCATCTTTTTTAGATATTAATGAATGCGTCAGTAACACTTCTCGTCACAACTGCCATGAAAATGCAACCTGTACTAACGAAATCGGAAGCTTCACATGCGCATGTAATGATGGTTTCGAAGGAGATGGCAGAACGTCTTGCACTGACATTAATGAATGCTTGGATCCCAACTTGCATAATTGCCTCGACGGTTATCAATGTGAAAACACAATAGGGAGCTTTACATGCGGTAAGTCAAGTGTGTACGTTAACAAAATGCTTGCACATTGTAACAGAACGGTATTCATCTGTCCTAAGTTGCAGCTTACTCAGTGGTAACTTCCACATAAGCATATTCGCCGTAGATAGCAGTGTTTTGAATTTAGTTGCACATTTATTATATCACGAGAAAGCGATCAAAATGCTGCCACGAACTCGCCTGGGAGTTGCTGGCCAGCTGTCTACTTCACTGAGACGGGACAATCCCGCCAAGTTTCTTTCTCAACGGCACAAGTAAACTTGCCAGCTTGTTAATTCTTAACACTGTCCCTTCAAAGTTGAGTGTCAAGCAGGGAAGCTGTAGTTATTGGTTTGATCCGACTCGGAATCAAACTCGAGCCTACTGTTCCAAAGACGGACGCTCTATCCACTCGGCCATCTGAGCAGTTAATGTAAATTTATTTTATTTTGAGAATTCATTTTAGAGCAAAATACATTGATCTACGCGTTAAGCTTGATTTTGATTCGTGTTATTATTATCTTTTTTTTAGTTAAAATTTCTCCTTCACTTCCAACTTGGGCTATTATTGTTATTGTTTTGGGAAGTCTTCTAGTGATGGCAATTGTACTTCTTGCATGGTATTGTGTAAAACAACCGAAAGACAAACAGGAAGTACCTAACTCAACTGTGGTATATTTTGAGTTGTTTGTAATGAAAACATTCAAAGCAAATCTTCATTATACTTGTGGTATTACGCTGAAGCTGAAGCGTGTAACGAATGGCGGGGCCCATCTTCGCGGCATAGCGCCTGGGCTACACAAAACACATCGCAGCGGTGGCAACAAGGGGTTACTACGGTACGGTTTGGTACGGAATTGCGGTACGGTATGGTCAGATTTTGGCAAAAAGTACGATACGGAATTACGTACGGAATTTTTAGGAAAAGTGCGGTAGGGAAATACGGTATTATATTTTCCGTACTGTACACTTTCCGTACTTCAGTGATGCACAACAAGCTTCACACTTTTGTTTCCAAGTACCGCACTTTTCCTTCTTGCCTATAACTTTACAACGTCAGTTGCACTTGCCGCTCACCACCACTGGTCCGTGTGGAGGCATCTGTAATTGCTGCAGGAGGCGCTGGTGCAACAGACCGAGAAACAATTACATTGTCGTCCTCAGAATTTCACAGTAAAAATACGCGCGAAGGTGATATTATTGAGGCGATACTTGCGATTTTGGAATCGTGCGGTACCACTGCCAGCTCATCACATTCACCACGTGGTGACAAAGAAACTATTGAAGCGATCAAGCAAATTAACAACCACACTCATCTTCTAAGGACGACTAAAGTATTTGAATGGTGGAACAACGAACAAGCCACCGGAGTGTGATCTTAAACGCATTGCAAATATTGCTCTTGCCTTCCCGTTACCCAGGCCAGTGCTCAGAGAACCTTTTCAGGTTTAAGATAACATTTTTCGTGAACCGAGACTTGGACTGAAAGAAGACATAATCGAAGCAATCACGTTCTTTCGCTGCAATATTTAAACGCTTTTAAACTTTTGAACTACGCCTTTAAACTGTTTTTTTAAACTTCTGAATTTTTTCCAATTTTGCTGATAGGCTTAGGCCGAAACCAAAACTTTTTGAATAATGATGTTGGTGCGAGCAGACTTTCGTCCTTAACAATATTTCGCTGGGTTTTTGATCTCAAAGTTAATGAAAAAAAGTAAAAGCATTAACAAAACGCTAACGGATGTGAACGTTAAGCACAAAACTTTGAGTGAATGGACAATTTACCGGAAGTTGATTTAGTTTGGTAATTTAAAAAATTTGTTTTAACAAATTAACCAGTTCATGATAAAGTTCTACTTGATGAATTTGTGTCGATATATGGAAAGAACAATTTATATTCGTAAAACTGGGAGGCAGAAAAACAAAATACGAATCTACAAATAGCGTACGTAGCCTACCTTTTTTCAGAGAACAAAGCCTGTTTAGTGGAGAGGTGAGACCTCATATTTTTGCACGCCTGTAGCCTGGGCCTTTGCTGCAACTATTGTTTTTTGATTTATTGTTCTGATTTTTGAATACCGATACTATGCTTTCTACATTCATTGAGATATTAAAACTCTTAATTTCGTCAGGTATGTAAGCAGGAGGGGCACTAGGACGTCCCCGACTTCTTGCCGGTTGAAGAACTTTTTCAAAGGTTGCTACAAGGGCAAAAAATGGTTCCCCTTGATCATGCCTATAAAACCGGCCCTGCCCCCCCCCCCCCAAAAAAAAAGTTTTTGCTTTTTACTTTACTGATATAAAGGATAACCAATAATGTTTTGCAACCTATAAAAGCAAAGTTGTGTTCAACAGCAAAAATAAAAGGACGATAAATCTGAACTTTGCGTGGCTATGGCAAAAGTTTCCTGTTGAATTTTTCTTGACGCAAATTGGTTGAAAAAATGTGGTACGGTATTACGGTACGAAAAAACTTCCGTACCGTAGTCCTACTGTCACGAACGGTGTTTTTGCGAGGTACGAAATTACGGTATGTTTTAAGAGAAATACAGTGCGGAAAATAATTACGTGCCGTACCGTAGTAACCCCTTGGTTTGCGAACCGTTGTCGGCTGTGCTCAATTAGATCTGCTCTGTAATCGAACTCAAGACTCCCCAAGCCAATAGCGAAATCTTTAACTATTGTGCTAACCATGCATTGAGTTAATAATTAAAATGAAGTTATGTATTGAGAGCAAAGAACTAGCGTCAATGCTTTGAGAAAGTTTTGCAAACTGGCTTTGCCGTAGGCAGCTCTTTAAGCGGCAGAAACCACGAACACTAATGGAATGCTGCCCAGAACAAGACTGATGCCTGCAAAGCCTCATTTCTCGTAGTTATTTTAGAATCTAGTGTAAGAAGATCACCTGTTCTAAACCAAAGACAACTTTATTTAAGTCAATATATGAAGTATGATTTACACTACGTGCAGTATTATTAATTCTTTTCCTCACCGCGGCCTCGCCACTCATCTGATGAGCTGCATTGAGCGAAATAGCAGTAGCGAGGAGAGGTCTCGGTGAGAACTATGTTGATAGAGTTTCGGTCTGTTTATGTTTTAAATTGCGCCAAGTAAGCATGTCTACTACGCAATTTTATTGCTAAATCTGGAATCTTTGCATAAATGCGTGTATAAACACGGTCTTTTAAGTTCATTTCGGTATAGCGTGCCATGCTTCAGACTAGGCGTGCCACATTGGGCACGCGTGCCCCGTGTTGTGCAATGTACATTCTTGTGTTAAGGCATCACAATTATCATCAGACATCTCTGTAAGAAACCACAGCCTCTATCCAAACATTTTTTACGGAGGTGTCTGATCTCTGATGGTAGACTCGATGTCTTAAGAGGCTACTCCAAGAAAATAAGATAAGGCATACTTATGTCTTTATAGATATTTCAGCTTGTGGTATTGAATTTTTCTGGGTATATTGTTTCTGTTCAAATATTAAAAAATTCTAAATAATGTGACAAACATGTTTTTTTATACTTTTAGACAGGTGAATATGATTTGGAAGAAGCAGAGAAACGGTTCAGGCTTCAACAATCACGGAACGAGTCTGTGAACTCAGCTTTTAATGATGATCAGTAGTAGTAATAAATGGTTCATTTCAAACTGAAACTGGTGTGCGAATTGATGTGCAGGCATTGATGTAATCAACGCGTCGCTATCAAGCTACGTGTCACGATCAACGTAATCTATGCACTTCAGGAAAATCGAAATATTTCGGCTCTTTTAGACAAATATACATTTTTCAGTTGATAGTAATTTGCGGAATTATTATTTTGGGAGAATGAAGCGAATGATATTTGGTTGACAAGGTACTTGCAAATTTAGTTACGTTTTTCAATCGACGAAATTGCAATTGCGTGTTTACTAACTTATGCCATTGCTGTAATTTGATTTATTACTAGCAGTCTTTGTTTTTGCTTAGTGGACCAATCAGTTGTGAATTGCAGTTTTTCATGTCTAAATTTGGCATTTTTTGCATTTGGGAATCACATTTTGGGAATTTACTACTTACATCTGAATTATTACAACAATCTTTCATTGATTTTCTATAGTAAAAATCAATTTTCTGCTATTATTATTTTACAAATTCATTTTAATTGCGAACATTTTGAAAATACGACATATTGTTTACAACAGCATTACATTTTTATTAATCAATTCAAGCATGGTCAAACTTGGGTCTTCAAGCCACTGATTTTAAACAAATTTTGGTGCATCGTCTTTCTGTGTGTTATTGCTTCAAATGTCAAAATCTATGAATGACGTAGACTCAAGCGCATGCAGGCATTCATGTCAAATTTGCGACACACTAAAACAAACTTGTGCCTTGGTTTTCATTTAGTGATACTTCAATGTAACTTACGACTCAGTTTCACAGCGACGGATCACAGCAACGGCGGTTTCCACGTACGTCATTTAAGTCCGAAGAAGTAAAGAAGATTTAATTGTGAAACCGATCAATTGGTGTAGCCTAACTTGCCGACAGAGTTGGGCAGTAACGCGGTACTTTTTTAGTACCGTTATCGGTACCGTCGATATTTTTTTAAAAATGTACCGTTTTTGGTACCGTCGTTACCTTTTAGACCGTTTTACTCGATATTTCGGTAACTTTTTTGGGTAAACTTAAGAGAGCAAAAGGGGAAAACTTTCCGGGTTTTTCCGTGAAAAGCATCTTCGAAAAGTACCGCGAAACCACGTTGTTGTCGATCAGTGGTCAACCACCGGGCTGCGGCCCCGTGCGAAGTTTGTTACCGGTCCGTATGCGTTTTCACAATAAATGCTTTGAATTTGAAACATTTTTATAACGTTAGAAGCAATTTTGGTCGCCAACAAAGTTTTGCGGTTTTCACATAAAAAACACTCATTTTAGCAAACCCATTTATCGAAAAAGGGCATGTAGTGAGCGCAGTCATTATGGACATTGCAAAAATGTTTTCGCAGCTTATGCCTAAAAGCAGAAATTTGGTCAAAACAAATGAAAGGAGGCTCCAACTATTATTAGTTTGAGAAATCATAGACTAAAAGTTAGGTTTTAGCACGTTATTACAGGACCGACCGGGGGGGGGAGGAAGGCATGGCACCGTAGCCTCGCCCTGCGTGCGCCTATGACGTGAATTCGCCTGAAACGGCAGTTTTTTTTTAAATCCCCCTGTGTGCGCCTATGATGTAAATTCGCCTGTAACGGCAGTTTTAAAGCAAACGCTAAATCCCCTAGAGATGCCGTTGTAGACGAATTCTATTACCAATATTGTTAACAATTGATTTCTGAATAGAAATATATTCACTAACAATAAGATCAGTGTTTCAAAAAGTGCAGGATAACGGAGTTCAGTAAGAGCAAAACATACAAATTCACTCACCACAGTTTAATAACATCTATCTAAAACCCGACAATCTGTTTCACTTAAGAGGGATCATCAGGGGTATCTTATTCAAATCGAATCTATTCTATTTGAATAAGATAAGGTGAAACAGACTGTCGAGTTTCACATAGATGTTTCTAAACTGCGGTGAATTAGTAGAAATTCAGATATATTAGCAACATACCTATTTAATTATCTTTCAAAAACTTTTACAACTGTGTTGCAAATAACGAAATTTTATCCAATCATCAAAAATTCCTCAACTCCAGAGCTGGCCAAACTGCGGGCCGCTTGCAGATATTTTTGTTTTGCTCTTTACCGATTTTCAGTGAAAAATAGTAGATATGCGGACGTGCAGATTTATTTATTTTTGCTCATCAGTGCTTTGTGGGAGCAATATGGACCCACACTTTCCAAAAAAGGGGGATTGAGTAAAAAAAGGTTGAATACGACTGGTCTAGACTATATGAAAAAATTTATTTCCGTGTTATTGAATGAAAGTAAAACTGTAGACCTGCAAATTCTGAGAAAAATGTAGATTTTGATTCATCTAAAAGTTCTGAGTATGCTACTACTGATACATCAACCTCTACTAAAAGTGGCATTGAAAATGAAAACATTTTTCTTCAACAAAATGGTAAAATTCACACAGCAAGAACCTATGCAACATTTTTTTTGTATATAGGCCATAAGCTCTTTTACGTCCTTCATAGTATTGTTCGAATGTAGCAATGTAGATGAAGATAAGCAGGGGTGTGACAAAAGTTTCTGCTCTCCAGGGCGAGTTTCTGATGATGATACACCTTGTACCTAGCCTCATAACTAATGAAGGAGACCAACAGATTATTGTACATCTTGCCACACATGGGAATGCTTGTTTTAGTAAGCGTACCGCAGTCGCCTCGTTGATGTAACCGACGTGTCCGCTTGCAGTATCAAAATTCGCGTGAGACTACAACTCAGATCTTACGCTAGTACCAGATGCGACAAAAAGCTTAATAAAACTTTAATTTCATTGCTTTACAAGACGAAAACCCAAACAAAAATTAATTTTTAGAAAAAAAATTTCGTTTTAAAAGTACCGAAAATCGGTACCGAGTAACGATATCGTTGTTACTTTTTTAAAAATGTACCGTTATCGGTACCGACGGTACTTTTTTAGCAAAGTATCGGTACCGATATCGTCGTTACTTTTAAAGGAGGCTACCCAGTGCCCAGCTCTGCTTGCCGAACAGGACATGTCCATACATGTCAAGTCGCAACTGGTAGCAAACGTTCTTTTTATTGCAACACGCAATGTTTTTTTGACAAACAGTATTGGTCGTTTCTAAGACGATTTCTTGTGACCTAAAAAACTTTGAATTGCGACTTTATTTTTGCAAAATGTAACCAAAATGTGACTTTATTTAAAGAACTACAGAAAACAAAAGGAGCCTTTAATTACGCTGTTGATTTTATATGAAATGAAGGTTTTATCTTTTTATTTTCTGCAAACTTTTATTTGTTCTGATAGCTTCATGACTGCGACGCAAAAACTAATATTAAGAATATTTAAGCAAGCGCTTGAAAATTTCAAATTAAGACATCCGAAAGATACTTATGCATTACTGGAAGATGTGTAAGGCTATGTGGGCTTTATATTTAGGCTAGTATATAAACACCTCGATACATTGTGCTAATTATAAATCTATTCCATTGTTTTTTGTTGCCTCGTTTTTTTGTTTTTTGTTTATTTTGGTTTTTTATTTTTTAGATAAGGAACAGTTTGGCAGGGATGCTTTAAAAGACAAAATGTTTATTTTGAAGTTTTCCACTTGCTATGATCCCTTCATGGGTACATTAATTAGAAACAGTTTCCAGATAATGCAGCATACACAATATGTGGCGCCCAACTTCAGTGGCGTACATTTGTAGAAATTATTGAGGGTGATGAATCATTGCAGCATCAACTAAAACGTCACGATCGTGTCAACTTTTGGGGGAATCCGCTCCCCAGACCCCCACCACTGTTCTTCTTTGCACGTCACCTCGTTTCAAAAGTTTTGAGACTATGAACATGATTTTCTTTAACTATTATAGACTGAATAATATTTACAAAATAACATCTGAATGTTTTCGGACAAATCGACAGTCCTTCATTACAGTATGATCAGAAATAAAATGTTAACGCATGACAAACTAATACAAGCGAAAAGCAAAACAACAAGGCTACGAGCTGATAGCAAAGGTAAAGCTAATAAATTATGCTGACTGCTGCTACGAAAAGTGATGAATCAAATCTCATAATGTTGATTAATTAAAATGGTCGCGAATTGTGACGAAACTCTTAACAGCTCAGATGGCCGAGTGGTATGGAGCGTCTGTCTCTTGAGCTGTAGACTCGGGTTTGATTCCGTAGTCGGGTCAAACCAATGACTTGAAAATTGGTATTCACAGCTTCCCTGCTTGACGCTCAGCATTAAAGGGACAGTCTGGAGAACAAGCCGGCAAGTTTACTTGTTGTGCCGTTGGGAAAGCACTTAGCGGGATTCCCCCATCTCGGTGTGGGAGGCAGATGGCCCGAGCTCGTATAACACATTGATCGCTTTCTCGTGATAGGAGGATAAATATGCAACTAAATAAATAAATAAAGTAATTTTACCTCAGAAAAAGCAAATCAACAGAAACGTAATAACCTAACTATTACGAGATAGTTAAATAGTCGCACGTCGTTATTCATGTACTGTGTAGTGATAATCAACAAAATTTTAGATCACAATACCTTATCGTCTAAATCAGCGATGGCGCACCACTGACCCACTTGCACATTTTAGTGACCCACTAGTAATTTGAAAAACTTTACCCGCGGACGTGATGACCTTTTTTTCTGGTCTTTACTCGATTTTGCAAGGAAAATTGGAAATATGCGGACGTGATGAACTTTTTTTTACATCTGTAACCCACGTTTTTTCTTTTTTAGGTCTACAACCTTAATTTGACCCACCACTTAAACAGGTTCGCTAACCCTGGTCTAAATCGTACCGGTGCACTTACTGCGATTTCTCGCTGATTAACTCCCTCTTTTGCCAACCGTCACCTGACATTAAATGTTTTATAGCAATTGCGTAAAAATTTCTTCCAATATTGGGGGTGATAAATGCATTATCATCCCCCCTCAAAAAATATTGGAGGGGATGAATCCCCCCATTCTCTCCGGGATGTACGCTCTTTCTTAACTTCAAGCAACGTTGTCAGATCTAGGACATTGCATCAGCGTACAAAGGACATTGCACCAGATGTGTTTGATACCAACATGCACGTAGTTGACCTTTGAAAAAAAATTCTACTTTCATCAAAAGCTTCAAGTTGTTAATTCCGACTACTCAGTAGCCTACAAAAGTTTGTTTACGCATCGCCACTCGCTAATACTCTGTTCTTAGTTCGATGGCTAAAAGAAAGAGCCTTTGTATACTCTAAGCAGGATCAATGTTAAAGCCATGCAGTTAAAAACAACATCTCAACCGCTCTTTTTTGAGCTTAGTACACCAATTATACTCATTCATTTTTCTACTAAATTCTGCACTGCCACTACGACAAATTTCAATAGGAATATGGAAATTGAAAAAGCGACTACTACTAGGCCTACTACTGCTACGGCATGATTGCGATATATTATACAGCCGCAGTGCATTTTACACTTTTACAAAAACTTCTAACAAAAAGCGTGTAAAATTGAGAAACGATTGTGTTCATATTGTTTAGTGCAGGGGCGTACGCTGGGGCCGACCCCACCCTCACAGGCAAACGCACAAAACTTTCATATTTCAAAGCTGATAGGCCATACGTAATTGTGAAATGTCCAGCCAGCATTACGCCGGGATTAAAAGTATGTCGAAGTTAGTTCTGGGGTGTTCAATTTTGTTTCTTGTATGTCTTAAGGTTTCAACGCGATATGCGGCAAAAACTTTGTTCATGTGCGTAATCCAGGTCCGTTAGCTCAGCGTAATTAATGGCACCTGAAGATTTAAATCAGGTTTATGGCTTTCTAGCTTGATGTGACCGGCCGTTAGCTCAGTTGCTAAGCGCACCCTATCGGTGCGGGAGGTCTGGGGTTCGATCCCCAGGCCGGTCAAATTGGCACATTGTCGCCAACGGCTCGCCACCGCTGCGACGTTTCTTCGGAGCTGTGTAGGCCAGTCGCTAAGTTGCGGAGATGGGCCCCGCCACTCGTTACACGCTTTGACGTAATACCGCGAGCACAATGAAGATTTGATTTGATTTTTTAGCTTGATGTGTGACTATGACGTAACGAAGGAAAACAAAATGTGTCCAATTTCAACGTCACATAAAAAATATTAGAACGGCAAATTACGTAGGCCACAGAAAACTATCCTGGCCGGCATTAAAAGAAATTAGCTATTCTATAACAATATTTCGGAGTTCTGTTTAACACGTTCGATTGCAAGGAAACCACAGTCGTTTTAATTGAAAGTTTTAAAAAGATAGGTCTGCCCGAAGTTGAAGCAAGTACAAAAGCTCGTATTTCAGGGAAAGTTAACTGGCAAGGCTTGTGCGCCCCCTCCTTTTAAATTCCTGAGAACGCCCCTGTAGTGTTTGAAGTGTTGAAAATGGTTTATGGTGGTAACGAGCCCGAAAATTCAAACAAACTCTGCTTTTAGCTCCCAGTGCTTGATTGGGAAGTGCATGGAAAGGATACTGCTGCACTAAACCGCCTGTTTTCGTTACCTGTACTTAAGGGATTTATCGACCACTTCACACATCAGGTTACACAGACGAATTTTCCAGGGCTTATTGCAGATAATAATGTGCCTGATGCCGCTGCAGCAGTCGCACCCATCTTAATTCCGTGTCTTTTCTCCTGCAGTACCTATACCCAACCGTGGGGATTCGGATTCAGCAAACCCTAGTTCCAGGACTAGGAGCCCTGCATAAAAAATTGAAGGCCAAAAAGGTTATCAACTAGTTGCTTAGCTGGAATAAACATCTTGAAAATTCATCTTGGTTTTATTATCGCGCAAGGGAGCGAACCAGTTCCATAGCCATACGCCACTGCTGTAAGACAACGACCGGACATTTCAAGTAAGGAACGATTTGCAATAACCTACCCTAATTGTTACACAGACTGTGTTATTTGCCATTCAGAGATGATCAGATTGGGGTGCTGCGTACAATTTCAACCAAAAATGCAGTATTCAGAAAATATATTCGATTGTGTACAATGTTCGAAGTACTCCATAGTCTGCTCGTGTGAACAAGTTTCCAACTTACCACCAGAAACGATGAGCTGGAAATGCATTAAGGTCAGGTGCCGTAATTACATTGTGCATTGTAAATGCAGTCGCATTACGCTGCGAGAACTCAAGTCACCGTACCGTTGCCCATGTGGCTATCAATATGAACATGATGTTGAAATCGGTATCAAACTATCTTAATTTTACTATTATGAACAAGAAATCCACATCTGTAATAAGTTATCTGAAGTTTGTTTATTATTATAAACAGGGTGTTGAAATCGGTAACGAGCTACCTTAATTTTATTTATTATTTTTTCTTCGTATGTGTTCATCTCTATTGCAACGTTCAATGTAAATGGGTTAAATAACTTAAGTAAACGAAAATCCATTTTTAATTATATCAAACAAAAAGATTTTGATATAACCCAAAGTTATATTTTCAGCCGGTTCTGTTTCAACTAATGGCACAAGTATAAACAGTAATGCTGGCCTGTTCGCTGATCTAGTAAAGTTTTGTGCGACGATTCTATAGAACCAATTGAATCCCACCACTGTATGTAAGTCTGAGTTGCAACGATGCTTAGTCTTGCTTTTATCATTTTCAAATTTTTTGTATGTGCTTGTTACAAAGTTTGTCGCTCTTTTGCTTCTCTTGTACCATTTTTAATGTTTTTATCTTAACGTATTTCTTGTTGCATTGACGCTCTTGACGTTGTGGAATAACTGTATAAGGCACTGATGCTACTAACTTGATTTGTTATTCATTTCAGATTACTATTTTAATAAAGTATTTTACATGTGTGTGTTCTTAATTCGAAAAATAAAAACTTTAATTATCTCATTGTTCGAAAATACTTTTTCAAATCATTCATTTGATGAAAAACAAGAAATTGTCAAAAGAGGAAAGTGTTATGAAAAACCTTGCTAATGTTTGCACATAATGGAACAAGAGCAGTTACACACAAATTTTCTCGCTCTTAAGTTTGATGAGATACTTTGACCCACAGGTTTTGTTCTATGCGATTTGGAATAAAGGTTTCTAGAATCCTGCCCATTTGACTAATCCAATCGTATGCGAAGGCAGAAGTCTAAGAAGCATATATATTGATGCATTTTATATTTTGGAAGTGTTCTGCGAGAGTGGATGCAGCTCCAGATAGTCAAAAATTGAAAAGAGATTTGTGGTTGCAATGAGATTGTAATGAGCAAATGTATAATTTTTACTACTTTCATCGATGCAACTTGTTTCTTAACAGGACAAGAGTTGCCTTTTAAAGGACACAATAAATCACTATTATTCTTCAATCGAATTAATTATAATGAGCTTCTGGAATACCGGTACACAAAAAAATATGACACAGTTTTAAATGCTTATTTTCAAGCAGCTACAACATTCATAGAAACTTCTATCAGTTTAAATGATTTGATAAAAGCTTTGCAGATCTTGTGCTAGATGCAGTTGCAAAAGAAATTCAAGAATCTGAACTTGTGGCTATCATTTAAGATGAGACTCAATTACAGTTGCATAGAAGACATAAGATGAGACACTAAATATTACTACAAAATCTCAGCTTTCCTCAGTTGTCAGTATCGCCATAGAGTCACTGCAGACTACAAGCCTGCCGTATTACCGCGAGGCCTGGTGACCGCGCCATGCGAATTAACTTAAAAGAATTTTCCTTTATGCAAGGTCTGGATATGATGTTGATCCGAAATAATGTCTTTGTTGACTTTGCTCAGCGGCATTTGTACAATCAAAGTTATCAGTAGCAGATGAATGTCTTTTAACTGAAAGCACAAATAAACCTTTGATTGATTGATGATCAAATAGCTTTTCTTACAGTGGTCATAAGAGGCATGGTTAAACCTAGCGGGATTAATGCTCCAGAGACAGACGCTGTATATCCACTCAGACATCTCATCGGTAATTTTGAAATAAATCAAGGACTATTGAATTTTAAACATCAAGTTGATAAACTCGTACGTGTGAGTTGGCGCATTGTTTGATATTGTACTACTCCAACCATTGAATGACAAGCTTTTCATTCGTTTTTTGAAAAATGATGCCTTACTTCAAAACGACTTAAGTGTTTACTGTTTAATGTATGCTTGCTTTCACCCATAGAATAAAAACCAAATGTGGTTACTAGTTTCCCTACAATGTGCAGCTGTATTCACATATTAGGAATCTTCATTAGTGATAGGCAATGGGGCAGCCAGCATTGCAGCGACAAACGGGGGGGGTCTGGGGAGCAAAGCCCCTCAGAGTATGATAGGTATTTCTAAAGAGTGAACACTTAGTCAAAAAAGTCACCGCACGCCACTGGTCAAGAACAAGGTCCAATTAAAAAGTACGCACTGAATAATAAGCCTACTTTAGCTATTTTTGCTTAACTGTACTTAAAACAAATAAACGAAGTAAATAAATAAACAAAAAATATTAAACGAAACAATAAATAAATAAGCATCAATTCAGCAGACTAGAAGCGATAGAAATCATTCTGCCAAATTGATGATTTCTATTCCTCCAAGTTGGTTCAGTTGCTCTGGCGTCCGGCCCGATTGAAGCCCGAGCCCGACCCGACCTGAAAAGCCCGAGCCCGGTAGACAACTGTGGCCCTCCCAAAAAAAAACTTTGAATACGCCTCTGGACGCCCTATTCCGGGTCTAAACGTCTGCCGTTCCTGCTGTGAGGTAAGATTTTTTGAACTTTAGCCCCCCAATTGAAGATCCTGGCTACGCTTATGGTACCAGTACAACACGAAATCCAAAGTTTACCAATCTTATGTTTCAAACCAATAAGAACTTTTTATTTATAATTTTTTTTGCCGCGTTTTGTTGCAGTTTTATTGAAGTTTTTATTTTAGCGAAGTAGTGTATATGCATCATGGAAGATGACCCGGTTGAGCATGGAACCCGCGAAACCACTTTGGAAGTCCAATGCACAAACCACTCGGCCAACTCCATGTGCTTCAAGCCAGTCAGAAACCTTATGTACTTCACTCACCTGCGTCAACAGCGCCTTCTTACGCTTGCGAAACTTTTAACGATTTTCGCAGAGATTCAAATGAAGAAATTTTTTGTTGTCAAGGTTACGTGGATAAATGAAGAATTTTTTCGTTGTCAAGGCTACGTGGATAAGCGTGTAAGTTATCCTGTAGTTGGTGTGGCGGGATACTGCTACCAGACCACTAGCGGGCAAAAGAGAGCAGTGCCATTACAATTGTCTGCTTGAGGTGATGTTTTATATCAACCGTTTGTCTTGCAAGTTCCCACCCAGAGTTTGCTGAAAAATAAACATAGTCACAAATTTATCCAGCGGATCGAACGAGTCTACTTAATACACACCAGATAGCTTCTCAACGTGTGCGCTTGAAATGGGCTCTTAAAGTTTTCGATCTGGTTCGCGAAAGTCACTTGTACCACCTCAAATGCGATGCCGTTTTCCGCTAGTGACGTAATTAGAAAATATGCAAACGCTTTGAGATACCTGTCAAATTCTTGCGAAATGTGTACCAAGATCTGTTGGAATGATAATATTGCTTGTACGAGGGACAGTTACACCCCTAAAAAAATTTCAAGAATTAGAGCAAGGTAAAACGCGTCCAAAAAAATGTTCTGTATGCGGAGTTGAAAAAAATTGGTTAAAAGTCTGTTCTTATGCCCTTGGAATCGTTTGTATCGGGCAAACCTCGTCGAAAGTCAAACGGACAATTTTTGGTGCTCCATTGGTTCCGCGCATTCGGAAACTGAAATTCCGCTTTAAAGTTGATGAATCCCTCTGTGTCGCAATCGAGTTCGGGTCGAGTGTTATTGGAAACTTGGAACACGAGTTACGAAGAAATGTGGGGCTCCATGGAAGAGAAAAATGCCTCGGAAAAATCGAAGAAAAAAGAAGAGAAGTTTCGTGAACGATTTGATTTATCTTCTGATGATGATGTTCCGTCGCAGCCGCTCGAGTTCTTGCCTTCAAAGAGCCCTGAACCCACATATTTTAAAATAAAATGTGAAAAAGTTGAATCACCTGCGGCGCCAACCCAAAACTCCACTTCTTGTGTTAAAACTATAGTTTCATTATTGAGCGTATTCCAGAAATTAAGAGCGAAAGTTCAAAAACATCGCAAAACAGTCGCAATATTCCACAAGTAACATCCAATTCGAAAACTAAACCTACAAACAATGAAATATCTAATCTATCAAAAACAACTTTACCCTCTACCACTCGGAGCGCAAAGTCGAAAAACTCTTTGAACATCCTTCAAAGTGATTTACAACCAGAATGAAGACGCAAAAACTTAAACGCTTAGCTTAAACTTAAACGTGGCCGCACAGTTTTTTTTTAGCGTTTTCTGCATAGTGTTTGATGGCGTTAAATGGAATAAAAGTTGTTTACTGTTAAAGTTTTTGTGTGACAGGAGTTGGAGTGAATAGATGTCTGGTAATTCTTCATTATACTGGCAGTATGACGTCATGGCGAGGCCCGTCACCGCGACTTCGCGCTTGGGCAACACAGCTTCGAAGAAGCGTTGCGGCGGTGGCGAGCCATTGCCGTCATTGTGATCGATTTGATCGTCCCAGAATCAAACCCCAGACCTTCCGCAACCATAGCGAAGTTCTTTGCTACTAACGAGAGTTTGGCTGTAATAAAATACTGCAGGCAATTTATTAGGTTGAAGCATAGACAAGACTAAGTTCAAATAGATTAAATGACGGTTGCTCATGACGTAAAACCGGATACGTAGGTTCGTATACTCGCTCGCCGGACCCCCAGGCAGATGTCAAGAAATTCTGTTCCTCAAATTCTACTAGAAAAATCTTGTACGAACGTAGAGAACGTCTTTTCAGCACCTCCCTCAGAAAACTTATGCGCAAAACCTGCCGCAAATACAGGTTACCAATTAGTAAGCGCGTCAAGACATCGCTATCAGCGCTGGATTTCATGAGTTCGATTCCCTGACCGGTCAAATCTCACACAGTGCCACCGTTGCGATGTTTCTTCAGAGCTGTGTCGCTTTGGCGCTATGCGGAGATGGGCCCCGCCACTCGTTATACATTCGGTGGAATTCCGCGAGTATAATGGAGATGTGGTATTTGATTAAAGTGTGTCTTTCTTCGTTGGGTCAAACAATCATTTTGAAAATGGTCGTTAGACTTGATTGTGAAACCAACATCAAATACCTCTGGCCTGCGGTACAGTAGCTACACTAGAAAAACTGTAGTCTACATTTACTCATCCATTTATTGGCACGCCTGGATAAACGCAGCGGAAAATTACGAACCACTTAGTCATAAAGTTTCCTGTTTAAAAGATAAAATGATTTGCGAACTTTACAGGCGCTTCCTGCACAAAATCATCTCCGAAAAAATCATTTTGAAATGCTACGATCGGACAAGCAAGCAATGAAGCAAAATAATGCTTTTGCGGAGTAAGCCAAGCAGTAGCGCTGATAGCAGGAACGGATTGAGGGGGTGGAGAAGCCGTTCGGTTAGAGGCGTGCCAAAATTAAAAAGAGGGGAATCGCTAAATCGCGTTTTTTAAAAAAAAGTCTGATGTTGACGTGAAAATGAGGTCCGCGAAAAAGCGTAGAGCCCTCGAAAAATCGGTCCCAGGACCCCTCAAAGTCTTTTAGTGCGAGCCTGGAGATAGGGGGAATTTTTAGAGAGTGCTCTTTAATCATATTTATTTAGCCGACGTTGAAACCAAGGTACATTGAGATTGAGCTCTTTATTGTAGAACAGCAAACGGTTGAAACAAAAATGGACGAAAAGGGCCATGATTTAAACTCTTGTTCCGTTAGTGATAGTTTTATTTCCAGCTCGAACAAGAAACAAAATTGGTAATGGAAAAAAAGACTGCAGCGGCAAAAATATACGTGAAATATTTTAACGTTTACTTTAGATTGTTGCCTCAGTTGCTGCTGTGGAGAGAGATATTGCCGTGATTTTTGTTTTGCATAAACGATCGGTTTGGTCTAGTGGTTAAACACAACATCATTTCGGCGGGAAGTTATCGCTTCGATTCCCCAGGCCGTTATAATCGGATGCTGTCGCTATCAGCTTCCTACCGCTGCGTTGCCCAGGCGCTAAATCGAAAAGACGGATTCCGCTACTCGTTACACGCTTCGGCGTAATACCACAAGTATAATGAAGATTTGATGTTGATTTTTTTAAATACCGGTATTAGTATTAGTGTCTTTTATTTCTGCACCGCCAAAATAAATAAAACACAGCAACTTATGATTTCGAATACAAAGGGACGTAGAAAAGGGAAGAAGCGACAAAACGATCAAAGTTGTAACATGCTAGTGAGAGTGAAACTTGAAGATGAGGGGATTAGTAGGCATGGTCGCAACACCCGAAAATTAATCAGACTGACAGATATTACATCAAATGCAATTACATCAATGCAAGCACACAACAAACAAATAGACAAATCTCATTAAAACAAACATATTTGCTCTCACAGCTCAAGATAGCCGACACCTGGTACGCTTTGTTTACTGACCTTCTACTTGAGTTATAGGATGCTTAAAAATGTTTCATAAAATATCTGTCAGTCTGATCAATGGACTTGGGCAAACAAAGCACAAGTTCAAAAGTGGATTGAATTGTGGAAGGTTAGAAGCTAACATTGGACTGCAAAAATTGCTTCGTGGGTGACAAAATTTTCTTCGAAAAATGTTCTGCCAAGCATTAAACCCAGGCAGCGCTGGATTTAACAATGAGAGGCCCTAGGCCAGGGGTTTTCAATCGTGGCCCTCGTTCCCCCAAGTGGGCCGTAGAATGTTCTCAGGGGGGCCGCGTGCGTAGGAACAAATATATGTTTATTTTCTAAAAGTACACTCAAGGGGTCACAGTCTTTTTGAGTCGCAGTAAAGGGGCCCCCCATCCGGAAAAGGTTAAAAATCACCGCCTTAGGCTAATTTAAATTCACGCTTGCTGCTGGTGATTAATGATAGGATTCGTCTCTAAGTAAATAACGATCTTAATAGTCGATTCCCAAAAAATGGTCTTCCGTAACGAGGCCCCAGGTATTTAGCCTGCCTAGCCTACTGATAAATTCAGCCCTGAACCTAGTTCGTCAAGTAGTCCCATGCAAATTAAGCAAGGTCTTCGATCTGGGCTGAAATTCCTATGTGAAGCAGCAGCCTGTTCAAACTCTTTTAACCGTGTGTTGCTCATTCTTTTAAGGTAACGGTCGATAAAATCACAACGATTAACCATTGTTAGTTCAGGTGAATTCCCCTCCGGTAACGAAGATATTTTGTTTGGATAGACGAATAATGAAAATTGGAATATTGGATTACAGTTCATTTAGAAATTTTAGATCTTTTCAGTTTGTTTTACAACGCGTAGTTGCTTTAAAAGCTCATTTTTGTGTAAAAGTTTTGTTTAGCTGAGAGAAGCTTAATGAGCATTAAAATGCAAGTTCAAAAATACGGCATATTCCAAACTAATGGACGAAAACAGCTTCTAAAAGAAAATTAAACCCACGGT
The DNA here is from genome assembly GCA_964006365.1 of Trididemnum miniatum. Lineage (NCBI taxonomy): Eukaryota > Metazoa > Chordata > Ascidiacea > Aplousobranchia > Didemnidae > Trididemnum > Trididemnum miniatum. Next base: position 2,978,450 of record OZ023231.1, on the reverse strand, counting down.
AATTCTTACATCTGGACGTTTCGACAACATAGATTCAGCTGTCATCATCAGTAATGATGAAGCAAGGCAGTACGAAAGTGAAATTTTGCTCTTTTTTAAAATGCGGTGGGACAGTCAGTTTCGTACGTATTGCTTAGGCTGCTGATGATGACAGCTGAATCTATCTTGTCGAAACGTCCACTTTTAAGACTTGCTGTAGTTTTATTTATTCCGAAATTTTTTCTTTTTCTGATTATGATCGCTGACATTTTAAAATCAGTTTTTTACAAAAAAATAATCTGTTTTGAGATGAAAGACTTAAAATAGCTGTAAGTCAAGAAGACTATTGACAAGTTGATTCAATCATCACGGCAATTTGATTAAAATGCCTCAAATACTAATAGCAGTGGTAATGAATTTTTGTGTTCGACCATGAATTTACAAACATCGGTAACACAAATCACAGCGAGGCAAAAAAGTAAGAAAGCAGCGACAAAACGATATACGTTATGACGTACTTGCAGCAATAGCGCAGGTGAAAGCAATTTTTTAAGAATTAGCACCGACTAGCAAAATAACTTTGCATTTGCGGCAAAATTCAAAAAACGTGAATTTTAATACCTTTCGCCACTCATACTGGCCTAGCAAATAAAAGCAAGCCGTAAAAACTGTAGCTGCAATCACTGACGCACCCAGGATTTGGCAAGGGGGAGGGGGGGGGATGAGGGGGCACAACCGGGAACTGGAAACGAAACTTTAGCCGCCGGAGGCCAGGGGGTCTGGGAGTGTAGCTTAGCGTAGATACCAGTGGCAAACGAATTTTTATGGTTTTCACATAAAAACACCCATTTTAGCTCACTTTTTTATTGAAAAAAGGCATACAGTGAGTCCAGTCACTACGGATAATGCAAAAATATTTTCGCACCTTATGTCTAAAAGCAGAAGCTTGGCTAAAATAAGCGAAAAAAGGCTGCAACCATTATTAGTCTGAAAATTTATAGACTGAAAGTTAGGTTTTAGCACCTTATTGCAGGACCAAAAGGGGGGGGGTGGCACCGTGCCCCTTCCCTGCGTGCGCTTATGGCTGCGATTTATTTAAACTATTACAGTAGATTCGTTTGAAAAGAAAACAAGTTATTCAAAAATGAAGCGTAGGTTTAGTGAAACACAACTCAGGAAACGCTGCGCAATGACACTATTCTGACGTCATTCATCTGCATCTTCCCAGTATAAAATCGCTACTCAAACTTAGTATTGTTATAGGTATAGCGTACATCCGTTGTATAAAATATGATAAGTCCTAACGTCAGCATAAATAAACTGCAAAGATATATCCACCCTGCCCACAGGTTCAATTTTAGTAGTGGTCTTTACGCCCCGGGTTCTTGGTTTTAGTTTCTACATCATAATCAATTTTGATGTCATAATTATTTTTGTTGACTAAGACATCGAAAAATTGATTATGATGCAGAAACTAGAACCAAAAACCCCGAGCCCAAAGCCCGATAAAATATGGCAAGTTTGCTGGGTAGTAGTTAGTTCATGTCAGCTATACGTGGCCTAGTGGTTCAGCGCGCATGTTACAGGTCTATGTAATGGGTTTGATTCACGGCTGGAGCCGATTGTGTTTGGATTATATAGTGGAGGGTTGCTGACTCGAAAAGCGCAAGCTTGCTTCGCAGTCTCTCTCAATCTGTTGTATTTTATCTTTATTATAATTTGAAAATATTATCATTTGTTTCTTATTTTGCGATTCAAAAGGCACTCTTTTGTGCTTTTGACTCAGCAGATTGATGTCTTGGGCGCGGTATTTTTAGAAAAAAGTTTGTGTTTAGATAACCGTTTAACTTGGGGTGGAGCGTCCTCCCAAAAAAAGGTCACCGAGGGGTTTTCTCTGTAAACGGCCATTCACCCCCGGCGTGTGTAAGGCCCATGAATTGCGTGCTCAATGCATGCAGACAATTTTGGGGAGCAATGTCCCCTGTTGCTTCACCTTGAGAACGGGTATAGTGAATTAACAGCTTATTTATACAATTTGATTGACCTAAAAAAGTTGAATAACTTTCACTGAAGATAGAAATTAAGATTGTGCTTACTTACTTAATTCAAGGATAGTGTGCAGAGTTAAGATCGCGTAAATATCGTTGAAGCTGGCAGTGATTTTACTTTTACTTTGAGACATGAAAAAGGATGTTTTACTGAGTTAAGGAGATTATTAATTTTTTTCAAAAGAGCTGTAAATATGAAATTAAGTACCTGAAACACAGTACTTAAAAGGTGGCCCAGTCGTGTGTTTTTCGACTTTGTAATAACAACAGATAATAAAACTTCTCTTTTTATTTTGCAAAATATTTACACCATTATGAGTAATAAATAACAGCTCCAGCATTAGGTAAACAACGTTTAACGCGACCGAAATATCGCTTTATAAGGATAAATATAGAAAATGATTAACATTCGAAGAATCGAATTGCGCTTGCCTAGACATTATTTGCTAAATCTGTTGAAATAGAAGAATAAAGTATGCCAATGTTCTCAGGAAGTTCCTGAATTCAAGTAAAAAATTAACTTTTTTCACGGGATATTTTTTTTTTACTGTATTAGGGAAATTTTTCATTGTTGAATAGCATTATCTTCTATCACATGACCCGTTGAATTGATTTTAGCCCTTGACACACCAACATAGTTATTGTAGGAGCTGTGCCTCTGGTAAGTCAAAAATAGCCTAATATTGTGAAACTATTCTTAATCGAGGTTATGGTAGAAAAAGCAAATGTAATATCAGGTTTCAAGATAAAAAGAAGGCGATGAAAATGCAATATATCACAAGTTGTTAGACGTAGTGAATGTGTAATGGAAGTAGCAAGCTAGAACAATAACTTATCGACATCAAAGCTTAATGCTAAACTGGAAACTCGCAAGCATTTTTAGTTAAATTCGAGGTCACAAAAACTTCGCTTTCCCGAGTTCTAGTTCAGTAATTTTTACCAAGTTTATTCTCAGTTTAGGTAGTTTTTGTCAAGTTGAGTAAAAGTTCAACACTAAACCAACTTTTTTCGAGAACAAGTTCAAGTTCGCGTTCAGGGATTTTTGCTTTTCAAGTTCGAGTCCGGCAACAAGCATCCGAGTTCAGCGAGTTGGAGTTCGCTGCCCTGCTTGGTGCTGGTACAAATTACAGCTGCATGCTGAGATCAGTTAAAAATATCACTACTTACACTTTATTTCATTCAAATCGATTTCAGCTTTTACGATATGATCAATAAATTCTTATTCAAATAGAATCGTGAATAAACTGTGTATTTATTTATTCACGTAACCTGTGTTCAATGGTGATACAGAAAAAGCAGAAATTGATTTAAATGAAATAAAGTGTAGGTTGTGTTATTTTGACTGATTTGAATTAAGGTATCAGCGCATTCGCTAAGATATTGTTCTCAGAGCGGGAGGTCTGGGGTTCGAATCCCGGGTCCGTCAAAGTGGACACAGCCATTCCAAGCTGCGGAGACGGACCCTGCCACTCATTACACGCTTCGGCGTAATACCGCGAGTGTAGTAAAGATTCGTTTTTTTTTAGTTTCCTTATGTAGTGATTCTAACCATCACTGTCATAATCAATTTTAATCATCAAAGTTTCTGAGCTTGTACTTCGCTTGAGCAACGTTTTTACTGTTACTTTTTCTTCAACGAACGATAGGCCTACTATTTGCAGTGTAGGTATTTGATTCTAGTAGTAGCAATAGTGGAGTTTACTTTTTTAGCCACGAAATAGTAAAAGATTCTGTGAGGTTAAGACATGCAAAAACATTGGATAGAAACAAAATTGATTGATTGAAAGCAGTTATTGCGAACTCAGTACGCTACTGTTCTTGACATTGACGCCGATAACAATCAAAGTCTGTTGCAATGATAAACACAAGAAGTTTAAGCCTAATTAAATTTAAGAGTTAGGTTACAAGATATTATTTTACGGCTGAGTTATCAAAAACTATAATACCGGTACCTTCTACTGTAGATGTGTATGCCCTATTGTTTGTACTGCTCATCAATACTTGTTATCGTAGCTTCACTGAAGTATGAAATTCTGATCATACTAATGCGTACTGCAGGGACGGGTACTACTCAGACGACCGAGCGTCTGCCTGCAGAGCAGTAAATTGGGGTTTCATTCCGAGTCGGATCGAACCAATGATTTGAAAATTGGTATTCACAGCTTTCCTGCTTGACGCTTAGCATTAAAGGGACAGTGTGGAGAACAAGCCGGCAAGTTTACTTGTTGTGCCGTTGGGAAAGGCACTTAACGGGATTATCCCATTTTGGTGCGGTGTGGTAGAGAGATGGCCGGCAACTCCTATGCAAGCTCGTTATAGCGCTTTAATCGCCACATCGTGATAGGAGGTACAGTAAATATGCAACTAAAAAAACAAGCAACTAGATCAAGTATTGTTAAGCTCCCGGAATAATTTTGATTTTACGATTGAAAATAATGATCCTCATGGTTACATGAGAGAAACTTTAGTCTAGCCAAGTGGTCTATTGTCAGCAACATGGCCCAGCGGTATTACACGCAGGTTACACATTCTGCCTGACCGGTTCGATTCACGGATGGAGCCGATCGCATTTGACATATATACCGGGTGGCTGCTGACTTGAAGAGCGCAGCAATCTCACTTCGCAGTTTTCCTCAATGTGCTGAATTTTCTGTTTAATGTTTTAAAAACAATCGGTCATCCCTACTTACGTATTTTTTACGAATGTATTTATTTTTTCAACTTCAGTCAGTGGTGTAAGGGAAGCACCGGGGCCGTAGAAGAAGCACCGGGGAACTTCCCCATTTTTGACATATGATGCTGCCCCCTTTTTTTGAGACCGTTCATTATAAGCGAATGAAAATGAGATACCTCACTGTCTAAACCCGGCGCTGACCCCACCACACTCCCTTGATTTTTTACAGGCTAAGCCCCTGATTTCGGTATGTTCTTTATTCCAGCTTATTTCTGGTGCTGACTGCTGAATGAATCATATATGTTTTGGCTATGACTCATACGAGTAGATTAGTTCCACTACAAAACTACGCTTTGACCGCTTGGCTAAGTGTTGCAACCAGTGGCGTACGCAGAAATTTTCTGAGGGGGGGGCGCGCGAAGCAGTGTGCCCCCAGGATTTGGCAAAAAGAGAGGTGCAACCGGGGGTCTGGGGGCGAAGCCTCCAGCCACCGGAGGCTAATGGGGTCTGGGGGCTACGCCCCCAGCCGCCTATAAATTTTTGCGGTTTTCACATAAAAAGCACTCATTTTAGCACACTTTTATTATGAAAAAGGGCTTAGCGCATACGGCTAAATGCTCATTCGGTTAGACCAGTGTGGTCCAAGACTGAGAGCATTAAGGGCCGCATAAAGGTTTGAAAAAGCTTTGCGGGCCGCAAAGATAAAATCTAGATTTTAACCATAGGCGGAGAGATTGTTACTCTACCATTGACACTATACGCCTAACTAAATGTCTTACGTTTCATGTTTGTTTAAGTCATAAAAATTGGCTTTAGCGCAACTTCGTATGAAGCTGTTAGATGTGGAAATGAATCACATTTGGTAAAGCTTTTCAACATACCTGTTTGCTTAAAATAGTTTCTCTTTTAATTCTTTTAATATTGCTTCCCTTATAGAAGTTCCCTGGTACTGACCGTATCTTTTCTCATTTAGCGTTTTGTAATGTCGCCGAACATTACACTCTTTGGGAACAGATATTACTTGAAGACACACCAAACATTGAGTTTTACCATTATTAATGACGAAGAAATATCTGTCCTCCCAGTTAAAATTGAACTCTCTGTTTTCCTCAGACACTTTTTTTTTTTGGCACTCATTTCATGGTGAAAGTTAGTGCGACTCACTAAATTTCGTAACTTTTACGCTGCACATTTCGTTGAAGATCGTTTTGAAAAGGCCCACATGACAAGTACGCGAGATATTACATAGCCTGCATTAGTACGTAGTAAATGTCTTAATGTGACGTCAGATGCATTTCTACCTCAAAATGATGCGTTCAAGTGTACTATGAAACATTCTCGTTATCATTCTAAGCTTGCTAATTTCTCGCCTCTTAAAAAAATCACATCTTTAATGCGAACGAGGAGATTTCTAAGCCTTGTTAGATACAAAACAGGCAACGAAGATTAAAGTGTTCGAGGGCGGCACAAAAGTTGCCCGCGGGCCGCATGCAGCTCGCGGGCCAAGGTTTGGACCACACTGCTATAGACAATGCAAATATATTTTAGCAACTTATGTCTAAAAGCAAAAGCTTGGCTAAAATAAGTGAAAGTAGGCTGCAATTATTATTAGTTTGTGAAATTATAGACTGAAAGTTAAGTTTTAGCACCTAATTACAGGGCCAAAGGGGGGTCATGGTACCGTGCCTCCCCCCCACTTGCGTGCGCCTATGGCGCGAAGGAATTTTCTACATTAAGGTACGATTTTTTTAGCAGTATCTGAGCGACACAGGCTTTTAACATGTATTGAAGAAGGCCTGAGGGGGGCACACGCATAGGAGCCCCTCCTGCGTACGCTACTGGTTGCAACATCATATAAAATTATCAATCATATGAAATCATCATAGTAAACCGCCACTTCAGTCATCCTTCAACAGGTTGAGAAGGGCTTTTTTCGTTTCCCCACTTAGTGGAAGAAGCAAAATTTGCGGCTAAGCCCCTATCTTGAAACGATTATTAACTTAAAGCAACGTTTTGGCTAAAACTTCAAAAAACTCTCGAAAGGTTAATGGTTTTGGAAAAGAACAAAATCGTTTCTACGCCTGCCTAAGGACAGATGAAGCGAAGGGTTCACTATGATGTTTCATATGATGTTGCAACAACGTGTAAACAACATAGGTTATTTTTCAAATTATGTTGACTTGAAAATTCAACAGTAATTGAGAAAACAGCGAAGTGAGCGTGCGCTCTTTGAGTCAGCAGCTACCCGATGTACAACGATCGGCTCCAGCTGTGAATCGAATCAAACGTAGGATCTGTCACCTGCACCCGGTTCTGTGAGCTCTATTTGTCACTTTTTAGCTTGGATTGGGTCTTTAAGGCAGCTTCCATGACGTATGATTTCCAAAATAGGCCAAGTACCAAATCTGTTGAATAGACCGGTTAAGTGATCAAACATTGGGGCTTACTCGCAACCAGCTCGCTTAGAATTTGCCAGCCATCTTTCTACCACATAAAGATGGGAAAACCCCCACAAGTGCTTTTACCAACGGAACAAGAAGTATACTTGCCGGCTTGTTCTCCACACTTTCCTTTTAACGCTGAGCGTCAAGCAAAGAAGCTTTGAATATTAAGTCATTAGTTTGACCCGACCCAGAATCAAAACCGAGTCTACAGCTTCAAAGGCAAACTTACCACTTGGCCATCTAAGCTGTTGCATTTACACTGATGGAAAATGTCTATACTTTTAGCGTTAGGACAATTTTTCTGTGTTAGTATAAAAATTGAACGAGTATTTATAATATTATTTGTAATGTCACGCTGTCCAAAATGAAGTTCTACGTCATAATTTCATTGTTTTCGTGGATTGCTGGAAGCCTAGCTCAACTTGCTGGTGAGTGTTGTTTTTGTTGTCTTTTGATTGAGATGTGAAAAAATGTGTAAAAATTAAATACCGGTCTAATACAGCTACACAGACACTCTTCCTTGAAAATGGAATGCCATTTCGTTGTGTTAAAAGGCAGATTTATCGTTTATTTTTATCGGTTGTAACCGGCAGCCAGTAGCATAATTAGGGGAGAAGGGTTTTGTGGCATGCCGCCTCCTCCCCTTTTGATTTTGCCTTTTAGTAAGAAAAGAAGAACAATTGCTATGTGACTGAAATATACCGGACTTCTTAGTTCTTTGGTGGTTTATGTACTTCATGCCCTTCCCCTCTTTTATAATTTCTATGGCTACGCCACTTCCAGTAGCGCAGTCAAGAGAAGGACAACGGGGATCGCCCTTTCATTTTTTTTGACGAATCCTAATTTGAAGTGTGTTTAAAACGTTATGATAAAACACCACAATCTTTGCAATCTTGCATAGCTTTTGGGTTTGCCCCTTCTTGTTAAAAATATCAGTTCCCTTCTTTAACCATTTAGGATACCTCAAAACAGGATGCTGAATCGTTGATTCTTGAAAGTGTGAAATACATGAGCCAGTATATAACCGTGATTCGAAAATCACGTCGTCGCGCTTACACGATTTCAACATTCCATGAAATTTGAAGTAAAACAAAAATATTTGGAATCCATTTTTACCATAGGAGTATTTGCTCAAAATTGAAATCTTTTAGTATTTCAAACGTTATATAGTAATTCAAATATATATATTTCCTTTAAAAGACTGACTGTCTTTTGTTCTGTGTATTCTGTGGTTTCAGAAAGCAAACAATCGCGATATTTACACCAAAATAATAATCAACAGCAAAATTTAAACAAAAATGCGAATTAACTATTCTAATGGAATCTTTTTCGCTGATTCCAAATCTGCAGCTAGTTTTTGTCCATCACGTCAGGTTTAAAAGATATTTTAAGTTTTTTCATCGAGGTTAACTTTTCAAAACGTTATTGCACACCACAATTTACCTTTGTCGCAAAACAAAGCATTTGGTTGTGACATCACAGTCTTTCGTTTGTGAGTAGCCAAACGTCATAAATCTTCTTGATTGATAACTTTTCAATAGCATGCAGAAGATTTACTGTATCAGGTATTACCAAACAACTTGAATTTTTCCAACCCTCAGATCATCTACTATCATGATTAGTCTTGACAGCCCTGTGCTTAGCAACATTTTCATTGTAGTAAGGCTTAAATCACAAACTCTAGTTTTTAAGACCTCATTTTTACACCTTTTCACTTTTTTTTAGAACCGTTACCTAATAGAAAGGTTTGATTGATAAAAATCTCGTGTGTGACAAAATAGATGCTATCTGCAGTAGTATGAAATTACATGGGGGTTTTGGCTGTTGTTTTCAAGGAAATTATTTACTGCTAAAACTGAAGTCATATTTTTGATTGTTTGCAAAATATGTCACAATAAACTTCTATGACGTTACAAAGATTTTGCCTATGTCATAACAATGTAAATGTTGTGACTTAACAAAGGTATTTGGTTTTAAATAATAAATAATAAAAATGAAAAAATCTAAAAAACCTGACGTGCTGGACGAATATAGCTTGCAGATTTGAAATTAGCGTGATTGATTTCATTAGATTGAGGTGTTAAAGTCTCTGCAATATTTAAAAACCAAAATTTTGTTGACTAATGATAATCGTCATTACACTTGCGGTATTACGCCGAAGCGTGTAACGAGCGGCGGGGTCCACTTCCTCGGCTTAGCGCCTGGGCAACACAGCTCCGAAGGAGCGTTGCAGCAGTTGCGAACTATTGGCTAGAATGTGTTGGGCTTGACCATCCCGGTAATCGAACCCCAGACCTCCTGCCCCGATAGCGATGTCATTAACCACTAGACCAGGGGTTCTTAACCTTTTTTGTATTCTTTACCCCTTGCCGATTGAAAAGAGTATAATTTACCCCCAGTGCAACACTTTCACCACTTTAATACAGAAAATTGAAGTTTGTTTTAGTTTATACTTCAGAAAATTTACCCCCTCGGTAGGCAAAATTTACCCCCAGGGGATAAATTTACCCCCGGTTAAGAACCCCTGCACTTGACTAAAGGGCCGGTTCTGAGATTTAATTGATTCATATGTTTTAGCTCCAAGCAATCTCAACATTGTAGGAAGCTCTTCGTCCTTAATGGTTTCTTTCTCTGCTGTGCCTGGTGCTGTAGAATATGAAGTCACAACTAGCAGCGTCTACGATCCTACAGACAACGTTACTATAAGAACACAGACCAGTTCAATTGAGGTAGGTAATTCGTGTAACCGTTCAGAATCAAACTCGCCAATTTTTACGAAGATGTTTTGCTCACCAGTTGTGTAGCCAGTAGGGCAACTGACCCTTAAAATATTTCCATTTGCAGTGTTGATGTAGAGATTTACGTCTATTTTGACCCAAGGGGAGCAACAGGGGCAGCATCACGATCTTTTTTGAGATATGGACGATCGTAGACCTTTTTTCGGAGGTCTGCCCGCTGAAAGTGATGCTTTCTCCCACCCCCCTGCAATAAATCTGATTGGTTATGCCACTACTCCCCACGTTAACTGAATGAAAAGTTTGTTAGATATCATAAGTAGGCCTGCAATATTTCTAAACGTTTTCGGGGCTATAAAACAGCTCCAAAAATTTTAAACAAAACTCAGATATCGCTTTATGAAAAACAACTTGTAACGGTCAATTTAAAAATTCGCGCAAGCGTAATTCATAACGACTTTGCAGCTGGGCATACGGCAGGGGTGGAGAGCCAGGACTTCAGTTTGGGAAAAGGGGTTTTATTAAATGTGGTAATGCTCGGGTAATGAACGTCTCCGGGTATAATTCCCATGTCCACATGTCCAATTCTCGTCGGCTTTAGGCCGAGGTTCTTGGTTCTAATTTCAGTGTAATAATGAGTATTGTCACGTCATAATCACTTTTTCAATTATGACAACAAAAAGTTGATAAAGAATGAAAAACTGAAATCAATAACCTCGCGCCCGATGCCACAGAAAATTGGAAATGTGGATTGGTAAATGTTACGCAAAACGCACTTGGAGGTTGCTAACTGAGAATTTTTAATCGTTTTGATTTGAATCTGTGACTGCTTTGCAACTCTACTAGTTTACACCGACGCTGGTTTACTAGCCCATTGAAGTAACTTTGCAAACCAGGTTAAAAAACTCATGTAGGCCAAGACCAAGCTAACCTACCACTCAGCTTACTGCCTTATCAATTTCGTTGTCAGTTTATTGAATTGTGCGGTTGGGAATAGATGAATGGAAAGTAGGCTAGCGAAAAACTGACCCAAATTTGAATAACAGAAATGGTTCATCAAAAACAAACTCTCGAGCGTTGTGATGCGAATTGGCGAAAAAGCAGCGTCGAGTAACTCGCGTTTCCTTTTTTGTTCTTACAAACCACAAGCGTTAAATTTTTACAATTATATATATACTTTTTTGAAGCTGGGGACAGTTGATTCTGGTCAGGTCATACCAAAGACTTTAAAATATTTCTATAGGAGAACAAATCAGTTCTTCGATTTATCGTAAGTTCAACTCTATCAGAATTCGTCACGTAGTTCTCACAACTGTCATCGATGTTGCGCACGCGTCGTGAGTGCAGGAGATATGGGACTTGATTTCCTGGTCGGTCAAATCGGCACTGCGGCCTGTCCTCGGAGCTATGTTGCTTAGGCTTTGTTTTGACGTATTACCCTGAGTATAATGAAGATTTGATTTTAGTATCGAACTTTGCCGAAAGAAAAAGTGCGTTTTAGAGTAGGGCTGTTGTGCATTTTCAGTTTAAAATATGGGTTCAGGCCAACCGCAAGCACAATCGTTCGCTTTGTGTTGCCGCTTCGTTTGTAAAATTTAAGAAGATTGTTTTACCGTTAGATCAAACTGGATATTGAAGATTTTCCGTTCAATTTCAAACAGTGATGGGCACGATGAACCTTTTTGAACTAAATCGATAATTTCAAAAAAGCCCTAGGCCGGGGGTCGGCAACCTTTTTTGCACAGCGGGCTGGTTTGAAACTGAATTATTTTTCCAGACTGGTCTTTGAAAAGTCCAAATTTCGAGCAATGAACCAGCTCGTATTTATTCAGAACCGAAAACCTCAATCTTGTTTTACGGGACTAAAGCAGGGGTCGGCAACCCCTGGCACACGTGCCAAAAGTGGCACACCGGAAGGTTATGCATGGTACGCGAAGCGATTCCATGCGCAAGCAAATTTTATGCTCTTAAGACCTAACAAACGTACTTTTGAATTTATGAGCGATTTTCAGTGCTGTGGGCTCAAAAGTCACTCAAAAAAGATGTTTCTTGGCAAGTAGGATATCTACCGACGGAAAGATCTTTTATTTTTTGCTTTTCACTGATATTTTCAGAGGTAAATAGGACAAAAAGGCAAAATCTACATCAAGTAAGGAAACAAAACCGTTTGGCCCGCAAAGAAGTTTCTATTTTGACACTATCAAAAAATGGCACGCTACGCTCAAAAGTTTGCCGACCCCTGGACTAAAGTATTAAACTTTTCAAATCTTGCTGCAGCAGCTTTAAATGGTATTTTTTCGTAGTAGCTTCTCAACCTAATTCCTAGCGTTATTCTTTCTTTTTAACAAGTTCATTTGGTCTAACATTATTTGATTTACGCAAGATTTGCAATAAAACTACATCATAATTAAAGGTTCGCTGTTAAATTAAAGGTAATTTGGTTAATTTTATGATTTTGAGTAAATTTCCAATCCTGGCTAACCAGAATCAAGATATCGACTACTTTTTAAAAGTGTCTAAAAATTGCGTCTAACGTTATAAAAATGTTCCAAATTCAAAGCGTTTAATCTGAAAACGCATACGGACTGGTAATAAACTTCACACGGACCGGCACCGGGACGCGGCCCGGTGGTTGCCGACCACTGCCTTAGGCGATATACATAGTTAATCGATAAATTTCAATTTCTTAAAGCGATATCTGTAATCGATAAATTTTTGCCGAAAATTTTTTCGGATAAATTTTACTGTGAATTTTCAATGTGTTTGACGAACTTTTTTTTAAAGTCAAACCGCAAAAATGTTTTTCTAGATTTTTCAAGAAAAGATGGCAGTTCGCGAACTGCCGTGGCATTAAATAAAACAAAGAGAGATTTTTTTAATTGTTACAACACTTTATGAAAACCGTGTGGTTTTTCCATAGCTCTAACTTAAAACACTGTGTGCAACTGTGCTTAAAGAATCGTTTATCGCGATAATTTATCGGCGATAACAAAATTTCTGAAATTATAACAAAATTATCGCCGATAACTATCACCGATAACTTATCTCGATAAATGCCCATCTCTGATTTCAAACAACTTCAATCTTAATTGACGAGTTCTAACCTACGAGACATAATTTCACTTAATTAAAGTTTACTGGTCGATTGGTTTTAGTGGTTAAAGACATCATTAGCAGCGCTGAAGGTCTGGGTTTCGATTCCTAAGCCGGTTAGATTGGACACGGTATTGCCAACGGCTTGCCACCATTGCTAGGTTTCGTCGGAGCTTTGTTACCCAGGCGCTAAGCCGCGGAAATGAGCCCCGCCACCTGTTAAGCGCTTCAACGCAATTTCGCAGATACCGTGTAGAGAATATTTTAGCGCAGTTTTAAAAATGGTTTTTGTTACGGTGACTTTTCTCTAGATTACCGGCAGAAGAAGTAACGTCATATATGAGGTGGTAGTCGGGGGGCTTGACGCCGGTGGAGAATTGGGTATGACAACATCGGACGTGAGGCGTACAGGTAAGCCATGATTGCTTTGCTGTGATCAAGGAGTTTTGACCATTCTCGTGCTTAAAAGGAAGCAAGGAATTTACATGAATACACGAGACCTCAAAGAAAAAACCTACCGTGGAGTTGGAAAAATAATCGTTCGTTAAACCGGCCGGTTTGGTCAGCTGTTAACGATATCGGTGCGGTAGATCTGCTGCGAGTCGATTACCGGGCCGGTAAAATTGAGCACAGTGTCGGCAACGGCTCGCCATCCGCACGACGTTTCTTTGGATCTGTGTAGCCCACACGCTAAGTGACGGAGATGGGTCCCACCACTCGCAACAGGCTGCGGGGTAATACCGCGAGTTGACCTACAATGAAAACTGATGGTGAAAAAATGTGTCAAACTTCCGTTTTTAATATTAGGGTTCGGGAGAATATTTTAATCCAAGACTTTGAGACAATTAAGGATATTTCCCCATTTATTACTTCTGTTATTCAGCAGTGCTATGACGTCACAATGTAATCTATATTCGTCGTTGATTTGTTGTCGTGCTTCATGGTATTCTTTATGACGTGTACATCACGTGTATCTGTTTCGACATTTAAAGCGATAAGAATTTGAAATTGAGCTTTAAAATACAAACCTTAACAATATAGAATTTTTCCTTACGTTTTCACCAGACGGTTGGCATTGTGATTAGAGATTATCACCAAGGGGCAGGGTTGGGAATCGATACTCAAAAAAGTAAAGAAATAATCGATATTCGATAGTTCACCAAAAAGTAAAGAAATAATCAATTTCGATGGTAGTTTAAAAAAGTAAAGACTAAAGAATATTGTAATCGATATTCGATATTATAGCCTACTAAGTGATTTTAGCTTTTTCGAAATGATCTACTGCAAACCTAGAGTTGACGCCAAATGCACTTTTGCGAGCAAAGTTACTGGTACTCGCCAGAATCACAAGTTTTGTCAGATGCTAGTTTCTCAACTCTGTGGCAACTCTTCCATTTTGGCCTTGCAACTTGCTTTTGTCCATAGTTAAGATTAAAAAATAAATACGATAGTTTGGCTGGAACAGGTTTACGGAATGACTATACTACAGTGCTTCCTCGATTATTCTTACCTCGTTTATCCGGTATTCGATTATCCGTCCATTGGGTCAAATAATACTTAATGACGTAATAATGAAGTGTTGTTTTCATAATATTTTACTCAAGCCTTGTCAATTGCCATTGTAACCTAGCAGAGCTCCTTCGTCCGGCATATTTGTAAGAAATGCTGTCTTAACTAGACCGGATAATCGAGGAAGTACTGTATTGCGAACACTAGCGCCAAATAATTGAAATGACAAAAGCAATGATGCTGATGAAACATTTTAAGCAAACGGATGGTTAAACATTTAAACCACAGCAGTGATATTTTGGCCGTTGATCAGAGTCGAACATGATGAACCCGGCTGTGTTTTCTTTTAATTTAAATGCAATTTGATACCGTACGCTAAGTGACAAAATTTTTCGGGTCTTCGTCCCATGCCCTATATGAGTGCACTGCTCTTCTGGGCTATGTTCTTTTTAATCATTGCTTATGGTCCCAGTAGTTTACCGGACTTGCAAGCCTTGCATGCTGTGTAAAACACGCTTCTACTATACGAGTAACTTACTTACAATTTTTCAATTTCGCAATAAATGTTGCACTAGTTTGGAACAGGTTAGCGCTTTGCGCACAGTCTTGATTTGTCTTCAACATTTAGCAATATCAGCAACTATACGTTTGGTTATCTATCCGCTGATTGACGTGCTTATAAAAATTGACTTGGGAGTTCTAAGGCTATGTGGAGATCATTAAAATCTTTAGAAGGGTAAATAAGCTTGTGTTTATACAAGTAAAAACCAGGCGAGAAAAAACATTTATTCAAACGAAGAAGGTGTGCGGAATGTGACGCTATATGCTATTTTGCACTTTCATGCTGCTTTATTATTTTTAACACCAATTTTTAGACTTCGCTGCAAATGAAACAGTCATAAGCCCTACAGGCTGGCTCAAAGCTCGTAGTGATACCATAACCCTTGCACACCGCATACCTGTCCCCAAGGGCTATAAGCCCCAAAAATATTTTGCTTCCCAAAATTTTTAGACTAACTTGTTTCCATACATTGAGCATTTGACTGTAGGTGCAACGTTTTTGGAGGAGCAACGTTTTTGGAGGACTCCCCATAACAACTTTTTTGTAGCCCCCTCCCACACTCCGGACGTGCCTGCAAGACCAGCTTCGGCTATTACTTTATGCTCAACTTCAAGAACTGAGTAGTTATAGAGCGCAGGCCTCCCGGTACAATGACAGATCGAACAAAAACTGGAGTTTGTTAAGCAATTTTATTGATAAATTCAATAATCAAGCGGTCTCACTGCTGAGCTTTATGCACTAGTAGCAACTCATATCAACCTTGAGTTTCCGTCTACGTTACTTCTGGTACCGGTACTGGGTAGGCCTATGGTTGTTTTTAAGGAAACCAAAATACAGCAGGCTACCAGCTGATCACTAATTCAGTAGGCCACCAATAAAGCAGTAAAATTACTGGTACTTATATACCTACACTACCACTAAACTGCTAACTTTGCTTCCATAGCGCAATACAAGGCCTAGCTACCTAGAGCCTCACCAATTGAGCATTTAGCCGTATGTGCTAAACCTTTTCTGGAATTTGCTCACGGTCACGCAGTAGCGTAAAGACAAGCACTGGACATTGCATGCTGGTGCGACCATAGATGCGAAACGACTTTGTTCTGGCAACTCTGTTTCATTTTTATTTTTAGTCGGGGTTTTGGCACAAAAAAATTATATCAGCAAAAAAGGAATGACATACCGACAAGCATTTTAAATTTACTAAAGTAAGATAAAATAATCTCGACGAAAAGAATCGATTATCGAATATCGATTAAAACCGAAAAAAAGTAAAGACAAGGCCATATTCGATACTCATTCAAAAAAGTAAAGGCTCCAATGCATTCGATGAACAAAAAGCAAAGAATATCGATATCGAATATCGATTACAATCGATTTTTCTCAACCCTGCCAAGGGGTGTACGCAAACGCAATCAATACGGTAGGTTGTAGGTTCGATTCTCAGACCGATGAAATCGGTCGCAGTATCGCCGATGGCTCACCACCGTTGCGACGTTTCTTCGGACCTGCGTTGTCTATGGAGATGGCCCCCCCACTCGCAGCACGCTTCGGCGTAATACCGCCAGTATATGAAGATTTGATGTTTATATTTAGCTCCCGACGGCGCTAGCATCGAGCAAACAATAACAACACCAACATTCGTAACCGTGTTTTTGGAAGACGTACCGGGAGCCACTGCTTGGCAAGTTGAATACAACAATACCGTCACTGGTCAAAGCTCTACATTGAACGTTTCTGACAACACAGCTTTTAATACGTTTTACGTAACGATGTAAGTGAGAGTAATCATGACGAGTAAATATTTAATTATTTGCAAGAAATGATTGAATATTTCTTTCTAGTACGATAGAGCAGTGTCCGATTTGCACAGTGGTTGGAGACATTACTATCGACGCGGAAGGTCTTGGGTTTCGATTCCTGGGCCTTAGTCAAATCAGTCCTCGGGACTGGGTCAAACTCCTGAGTCAAATCGAACACGGAGTCACCAACAACTCGCCACCGTTGCGACGTTTCTTCGGAGCTGTGTTGCCCAGGCCCTAAGCCGAGGAGATGGACTCCGCCACTCGTTACACGCTCTGGCTTAATTCCGCGAGTATGATAAACATTAATTTAGGAGCCACGTTTTTTCATTCCTTTAGGACAATTTGAAATTACAAACATATCAAAAGATCCAATTCCTTAAACCGGAGAAAATGTATTTTTGCTGTATAATGAACGCTATATGCAAGCAAGCAAATTAAAATAATAAATCAAACAATTATTTTATTTTCATAAAAATCATGCAATAGATGCGTAAACAATATTCACCGAGACATTTTGATAACTTAATTTAAGTCACCGCAAATGTTTATTTGCCTTTAATGGCGTATTGGAGATAATTTATTTGGAAATTTGAAAGATAAACTTAAATTTAGTGATGCATAAGCTACCATGGAGTTTGATTTGATTTAGTCCATTATCATGGAAATTCACCATTAAGTTTTATGGCTTAACATTTCATATTCATCGTATCAGCCTACAGCTTTTCAACTTATGAAGACAGCGAAATTTTATTGAAACTCTTGTTTGTTTAAAAAACAAAAGTTAACTTTTTCAGTGCATTAAGTTTTTATGGTTTTTATGAAGGCAATAAATTGGAGATTGCTGGCTAAGTCAACAACATTCCGATGCATTACCATTATGTAACCGAATGAATAGCCTCTGGAGCGATAGACTTGGGTGTGGTTCCGAGTCAGGTAAACTAAAAACTTTAAAGATATTCCCAGCTTCCTGTTTGACGCTCAGCATTAAAGGGACAGTGTAGAGAACAAGACGGCAAGCTCGATTATTGTGCCGATGGAAATACCGCTGAGCGGAATTCCTCTTTTTTGAAAGAATCATTAATCACTTCAACATTCTCATCAAATAAGTGGCGGTAAAAGCTTTGAATTAAACAAAAAAATGGTGCTCGATCATGGATGTCTAATACTTTGCGACTATAGTTTTATGGAAGAACAAGGTAAAATATTATCTGAAGGACAGATATCTGTTTTGTCATTACTCGTTAGCCGCAACATCTTTATCTACACATTTGCATTATCGTATTTAGTGGTATATTTATCGTCCTATCACAAGAAAGCAATCAAAGCGATATAAAGAGCTTGTTTCCAAATTGCTAGCCATCTGTCTTTGACACCA
Source organism: Trididemnum miniatum (assembly GCA_964006365.1). Lineage (NCBI taxonomy): Eukaryota > Metazoa > Chordata > Ascidiacea > Aplousobranchia > Didemnidae > Trididemnum > Trididemnum miniatum. The sequence continues at coordinate 2,960,229 of OZ023231.1, read as the reverse complement.
AGATGGGGGAATCTCCAAAAGTACTCTTCCCAACGGCAGAACAATTAAATTTGCCGGCTTATTCCCACACTGTCCCATAAATACTTTGCGTCCAGCAGGAAATCTGTGAACACCAAGCTTGAAGTGATTGGCTTGACCCGACTCGCAATCAAACCCGAGTCTACAGATCCAGCGGCAGACACTCTTACCACTCGGCCATCTGAGCTGTTAAATTCTCAAAAAGAGCTGCGGTACAATACAGTAGCACATTTTGATTTTGAGAGAGGTAATTGCTTTGGTTGAGGTTTTGGTAAGGATAGCACACGTGAAAAACTGAATTAAATACCTCAGATGATCCGTTGCATACTTACTAAAAATCAACACTTTACTAAAAATCATACTTACTAAAAATTTAAGAGCATCACCAGTGTTGTTGCTAGGGAACGACCGGGGCAACAATTTTGGCTGAACCCTGGGTATTGCGCCTGCCTCTGCCGGGGCCAGGGCCGGGGTTTATACAATGTTTTATATTGTGTTTAGATTACTTAGCTAAGTAGGCTACTTGCGTCCTCACTCTTCCTGTAAATGCCGTCAATGGTGTTATGCAATGCTTTCAGTTACATTGTCAGGATACGTTGTATTGAATGTTGTTACAAACAAAAGATCACACCAAACACATACACAAACTGCAACGCATTTTTTATGTAAAATAAAAATCTTCATGTTAAAGTTAAAATATGACTTTTATATTCGTTGTATGAGACCACCCCAATTCTTAAGGGTGGGTTTTTGCATTTTAAAGGTCGTCTTATAGGCCGGAATATACGGTAAATAAATTTGAAATTCAACCCCAACCCCGGCCACGGCGAATTTTTATGACCCCCCCGGCCGGGACCAGACTGGGGCAAAAAGTGGCATCCCCGGCCGGGGCCAGGGCCGGGGCCCCGGTCGATCCCTAGTTGTTGCGAGAAATTTTGAAATGGGGGGGGGGGGGGGGCATATAATGCAAAGCCATCAAAAGAAGCTGGTATAATTTAGTCACTTAACAACATTTGATCATTTTTATACGCTTCGGCGTAAGTCAAAAAAAGGGCATGACACAACGACCCACTATAAACACGCTCCTGAGCATCACACACACAACATGAGCGGAAACCCGTTTAAACAATTGACCTCTGGTCAGTGCACTTTTGTCACGTGATATTCCACTATATAGTGTCAATATACTGACTAAGTCCTGTACAACCTTTTTCTCAATTATACAAATTACGAGGGTAAAGCTTTAGCGCAGCAATAATGACGAACTACCTCTGTACGTTTTAAAATTTGAGTAATACTATTAAAGCATTATCTACTACAAGTAGGCTCCGTTATACGAGTTCTTTGTGTTTTGGGTTATCGATCTTTCGGTATAGCTTGCGTTGGTTTGATTGAAACTTTTTGAATAGCTATGTGGCAATGGTAAACACAATTTCATTTCCAATAGAGTCTATTGTCTATTGAATAGACAATAGCATAGCAGCCTACACTAATTTCACAAAATAAATGGTCTATAGTAACCAGAAAACGCTTTTACATTTAATAAAAAATCAAAGCCATACTTCAGCAATATTTAGCACCAGAATTAATGAAAAAATAGCTTCTGAATTATTTGATTTTCTGCCATTTAATTAATTCAAATCAAATCACATGATGCATCATCAGTCTGCGGTGTCAAATTTCCGCTATGACTCAAAATTTTTTATTCACAGCTTCCCTGCTGGACGTTCGGCATTGAACGGAACAATATGGAAAACAAGCCGGCAAGTTTACTTGTCGTGCAGTTGGGAAAAGCGCTTGGCACATTCTCCATCTTGAATAGGTTAATTTCTTTTAAATATGCTGTGGCAATCTCAAATGGGTCAAAGTTTGTAAAATGGAACGCGTTTAATTTTTGTTAAAACGTGAGTTTCGCCAGCCAATTAGCTCAGTTGCCAAGACATTGCTATCGGTGCGGGAGGTCTGGAGCTCGAATCCCCACTCGGGTAAATCGGATACAGGTCGCCAACGACTTGACACTGCCGTGACGTTTCTTAAGAAAATGGACTTGACGTTTCTTTTTAAGAAACGTCACGTCCATACCCCAAGACGTGGAGATAGACCCCGCCACTCGTTATACGCTTCGGCGTAATACCGCGAGTGTAATGAAGATTTGATTGGATTTTTGGAATGAATTTTCCCTTAAGTTTTTCAACATCAATTTTTTTCATTTCTACTGGTTTTCTGCATGACCACAGCGCTTATAATGAAGGACATAACAAGTAGACCTAAACCTACATTGCCACTCAATTATAGGCCTATTGCAAAAATTTACTAGTTCAAGTTCAACATGTACAGAGTTTACTGTATAATACGAAATTGCAAATGATGAAATTGGCTTCTAAAAATCATTAACTTACTGCCAATAAATACTAAGTCAATATCAGCACCTTGAAGTTCAGTTGGAAATTATCTTTGTTCTCGTAAAATACTCCGTTGTTGAGAGCCCGTTACGACGAGCAAGGTCAGTAACTCTAAATTAAACAAGCAATAAAGTGAGAAATACGAACAACTTTTAGTCGAGAGCTTGAGCTATTTTAGGCAGCGACACAACCAAGCGATATTTTTTTGTCTTTATTTGCATATTTATTCTATCACGAGAAAGCGACCAAAGCGCCATAACGGGCTCGCTTATCAGTTATTGGCCACTTGTCTACCATTCTGAGGTGGAGAATCCCGCTAAGTGCGTTTCTCAACGGTACAACTAGTAAACTTATTCAAGCTCTTTCTCCACGCTGTCTCTTTAATGCTGAGCATCAAGCATGAAGGCTGTGAATACCAATTTTAAAGTTATTGACTTAACCTGACTCGGATTCAACCCGAGTCTACAGCTCTAGAGAACAAGAACAGAACCGCGCACAAGTGGCATACTCTTCGAAATGGTTTCGATTCACAGCTGTAGGCAATGTATAACGGGTGACTACTGAAGCAATCAGCGAAAACTCACTAAGCAGTTTTTGTCAATTCTTATATCACTTTTCAGTACAATTAGGTACCGGCCGGTTGGCGTAGTGCTTGAAGAGATTGCTGTCGGCGCGAGAGTCTGTGGTTCGATTGGGGCTGATCAAATCGCACACAGTGTCGCAAATAGCTCGCCACAGCTGCGACGTTTCTTTGGAGCTGCTGTAACTGTGTCGTGGATATAGCTCCGTCACTCGTTAGTAGTCGTGATCGTGACATGCTTTGGCGTATACTACAGTCCAAGGAGTAGAAATATTTAACAACATTTGATCATTTTTATTAAAAGTACTACAGTCCAAGGAGTAGAAATATTTTCATTCACCACATCTTATATTTGCTTATTTCGATATTTTTGTTTTATTAAAAAATGTAGTCAATTGCGAGTATGATGACGACATTTTTTATTTATTTAAAAAGCATTTTTTTTTCAGACTTATCAATCTAAACCCATACACATTGTACACAATAAGAGCGCGAGTGTCACAAATTAATGCTAACGCGCGTTTCTCTGTGGATCAAAGTCCGTTTGGAGAAGCTGTCTCTGTTTCAACAGGTAAATTTATCGCAGTGATGCTCAGCTTTTTTCTGTGACACTAAAAGACCGTGGCCCCATGAGTGTAATTTTAGAAGTCCCGGTCCAGAAAAAAACCTGTTTATTTCTGCGCGTGTGCCTCACCCCCCGGAGAACACTCTGTCGCCCCTTTGGGGGGGGGGGGCGAGGGTCGGGGTTGAGAACCTTGTCATATTATATTGGTAATAGAAATAAATCGTTTTGATGCACTCGAAGTGTGTAGTGGTGTTGTTCTATGCATTAATGCACTCAAAGTGTGTAGTGGTGTTATTCTATGCATTAACGCACTCAAAGTGTCTTATAATGTTGGTCCATGCATTGCATGATCTTAAAAGTTGGATTTTTAATCAGAACAAAGTGACGTAATCAGAGGATAGGAACGGATCAAGGGTGGGGGTAGGCTATGGTTCGAGGTCCCCAGGTCATTGGCGTGCCTCAATTGAAAATAGCTCATTAAGTGGCGCCCTTTCCAAAAAAGGTATGCTGTTAAATGTTAAAACCAGCTCAGCATAAAAGTATTGGTCCCCCGAGGTATTAGCCCCCCTTAAAGTGTTAATACGACTTTTCCGGAGAAGAGGGCGCTAAGCACCGCCCCCTCTCCTTTTCATGAATCCTAGTCTGAAGTTCTTAAAACATCGTATAACATACCGTAATGTTTGCAATATATGAGCTATCGTATAATTTGCCCCCTTCCTCCTTTAAATCTTCCTCTGTCACCGCCCCTGGTCAGTGGTCAAGACATAACAATCTGACCCTTGGGCAGTCAAGCAAGTTTATGACTTAATAAACACAACCTCATGACGTAGGTTCTTGGCTTATATACCCAACTTCATATAAAAGGCATTCTTTGGCGTACACGTTTGATCTGTTTGGAAGCTGCCAATGACGCCTCTAGAACAAAAACAGCAGCTGAGGTTGTTGAACTTGCTGCAGTTTCTATTTTATTTGACCAACTGGCCGGTTGGCGTAGTGGTTTACGACGTCTCTCACTGTTCGGGAGGTCTTGGTTTGATTCTAGGGCTGGTCAAATTGAACACACAATGACGACAACGCCTTTCCACGGCTGTGACGTTTCTGTGTTGCACAGACCACAGGGGGGGGGCCTCCCATTGCAACCCCCCATTGAGCCTCAAATGACGTCATACTTACTTCTTTTTCTGATATTTATTTTGAAGTGCTCGATACTTTGTCGTTGACAATCTGGTTTTGTAATTGTCATAATAACCAGAATGCGTTGTTACCTGAATTTTGTTCTTCGCCGTTATGCTTAATGAAGCAATGACGCAATTTTATTAGCAGGGCAGTGCCGCTCCTGTACATGCAACTGCCCTCGGCCCCTTAGACCTTCCGCAGAAAAAAGCTAAACGATTTCAAGCAAAAATGATCTACGTACTGCAGCTCAAAAATGAACTAAATTGCTAACATATGAATATCGTTTTACCAGTTTCACCAGAAAGCATTCCTTGGGCTTCCTTACAACAATCGTGCTTTAACTGCCTTCAATATTTCTGGTTTAAAACATCTCTCTTAAAATTTAAGGCCATCTTTCGTTATTATACAACCTGGGACGAATTCGGGGTGTGTGGGGTGTGCTGCTGTATGCTTTCCCCCACCAGCTATTTTTAACAGTGTTTTGGATTGAATAAAATTTTTCCATAATTTCGAACCTCTTCATAACAAAATGCCTTAGTCGTCTTAATTAAGCACGCATAATCGAAACTGTGCGAACAAAATGCAACATATTTGGTGAAACACTCCAAGTTGGGGGCCAAAAATAGGACAAACTTTCCTTAAAAATTGTTCAAAAAGCACTAAAATGGCCATTGCAATATGCAAATTTTCAAAATTTTTCCGGGGGAGCATGCCCCCGACCTCCCTAGAATCGTTTTTGTAACTTAAGTTACTTAAAATTTAATCTGTCGAAAAATATACGCTTGAAAAATGACAAAAATTGGTGCCCCCTCCTTGAAAAATATTCTAAATACGCCTCTGACATGAAACATTTTCAAAGGGCTTATTTACGCTCGTTTCCGGGTCTAAACATCTTGCATTTAGTTAACATTCAAACTGATTAAAAATTATATCTACCCCACCGAAACTTTCTGGATCCGCTCTTGTATACAACGTATGATCAAATGTGATGTCATTCTCAACCCCCATTGCAAAATTCTGGCTACGCTAGCGGCTAACAGTAATGTTTTTGCATGACACAGATCCAGTTTCTGTATTTGGAAGGGTTATATTATTGGAGAGAACCTATACTGGTACTGACGAAGGCGTCGATGCAAATACAACTAGGGAAATTCAGTCAGAACTGGCATCGGCTTTTCGCGAAGCAGCTATGGATGATCGGATTAATGTCACTGTCATTGAACTGAGAAATTCAACTTCCGGAAACTTTTTGGCGCATGTCGAGCTGATCGTCAGCGATCAGCAGAATCCCCCGAATCTTACACGACTTGCGTTGAATCAGTCCGTATACGACAGCGATCTAAGATTTGAAGGTGAGTGAAAACTCAAAAACAACTCATTCTCGCATGTTTTATTCTCCTATCACGAGAATGCGATCAAAACGCATAACGAGCTCGCTTAGGAGTTGCCGGCCTCCTGTCTACCACCACAAGTTGGGTTAGTGTCGCTAAATACCTTTCCCAATGGCGTAACAAGTAAACTTGCCGGCTAGTTCTCCACACTGCTCTTTTTAATGCTCAGCAACAAACAGGAAAGCTGTGAATACCAATTTTACAGTCATTGGTTTGACCTAACTCTGAAAAAAACTCGAGACTACAACTCTAGAAGCAGACGCTCTTACCACTTGGCCATTAGAGGTATTTGAGGTAATAGCGTCTGCTTCTGGAGCTGTAGATTCGGGTTCCATTCCCAGTCAGGTCAAACCAATGTCTGTAAAATCGGTATTCACAGCCTCTGTGCATGACGCTCAGCATTAAACGAACAGTGTGGAGAAAGAGCAGGCAAGTTTAATTGTTGTGCCGTTGTGAAAGGCACTTAGCGGAATTACCCATCTCATGGTAGGCTGTAACACCTCCTAATTAAGCGAACTCGTAGTGATAACGTTGCTTAAAAAAAATTGCTTAAAGAAAAAAATACGACCATGTTTCTTATGTCAGTAAAGTACATGCATAATGGGAGTTCCTAGTTCAGTATCGAATCGGCGAAGCCAGCTTCGGAGTCCAATGCACCTATCGCTCGGCCAACCCCATGTGTTACGACCATGGTTGTTGCAAAAATAATGTTGTAAACCAGTGGTTTTCAACCTTTTTCAAGTCGCGAACCCCTAAGTTAAGAAATTTGTTGTTGCGGACCCCACACAAATCAACGCAAATAAACACGATTTAGTTATACTATTAGGGTTATCATATTCTCACTGCGCAAGAGGAGGAAAGGTTTCCTTGACGGTCATCACGTCTGTACAGACTTGGACAACTAGATAATTCTAGTTTTCTAATTACACTAATTAGAGCGACATGCCGCTAATCTAATTCTAATCTAATTTGCGAAATGTTTCTATGCTCTAATTCTAATTCTAATCTAATTTGGAAAAACTGTGCAGCTCTAATTCTAATTCTAATCTAATTTCCGGTTTTGCCGAAAATGCTAAGTTTGTCCAGCGGCGTTTTTCAACAAGTTATGCAAGAATATCCCTTGTGCAAGGAAAACCAGTGCCAAGCCGCCATCGCATTGCTTAGTTATAGTAATTGTGACGAATAGTAGCCACAGTGACATAATAACTATTTTATACTGTAGTAACTTGTAGTGTAGTAAGTTCAAATCAAAAATCAAATCTTCATTGTACTCGCCATATTACGCCGAAGCGTGTAACGAGTTGCGGGGCCCATCTCCGCGGCTTAGCGCCTGGGCAACACAGCTCCGAAGAATCGTCGCAACGGTGGCGAGTCGTTGGCGACACTGTGCCGATTTGACAGGCCCAGGAATCGAACCCCAGACCTTCCGCACCGATAGCGTGCGCTTAGCAACTGAGCTATCGGTCGGTGTGTAGTAAGTTAGGATGTAGAATCTAGATAGTGTAGAGTAGGCTGGCAAAGCGGCTATGCATGGAAAATTACTAGGCCTACGCCTTTTCGATACACACACAGTGTTTCTGGAAGTTAGTTTTAAAACTAAATGTTTTGCATAGCCTAGCGGCGTGCATTAGCAACAATCTTCATTATCATTGCATCATGACAAGAAACTGTTCAAGATTGCTATAGTAACGATAGTGCTAGAATAAAAACTTTTGTTCGAAGATTGTTTCAGCACCACAAGTTGGAATAAACAATAGTAGGCCTGATAGTACTTGTATGTTGTTTTACATGCTATACTAGGCTGCTATATCAGCACTAAACTACATCACTTATAACCTAGAGTTAGAAAAATTACTGTCCTTTTACTTTTTAGCCGTAGAGACAATCGCTGCATAGTGCATATCACATCACTGATTGTCTGCACAGATATCTGATGATGAGGCTCTTCTCGAACAAACGTGAAGGCCTCATTACTGTGCCTACTCAATTACTATAAATAATGTACAGTATTGGGTGGCGTTAAAAAAACAGAAAACATTTCTAGTTTTCCGTGTTCTTATCCTTCAGTTTTCGAAAGAGTAGGCGTAAGCAGCGTTCATCAATACTGATGTGTACGAATAGGTGTCAAAAACTAAGCGTTCATGTACTATATACCTTTATCAGCCCAAAAGCGGCGAGAATTCTTTCTTGTAGTACCGCCACTTCGCGGTTTTTCACTTATCGCAGTGGTGTCTGGACCGCATTAACCGCGATAAACGAGGGTTTACTGTATGCCTACTTCTTATTCGTTCTAATTTTAATTCGGAAGTTGATTTCATTTCCAAGTTTTTGCGAATTCACCAATTCTAGTTCTAATCTAATTTGGAAAAACTGTGTAGCTCTAATTCCAATTCTAATCTAATTTGGAAAAACTGTGTAGCTCTACTATAACCAAAGTCTCGTCAGCCTTGCTACGCACAGCCAATCCAGGCTAAACTCATTCCAGACTGTAAAGACTCTGTTTTTGCATTGCTTTACCTGTACATCTCGACTTCATCTCTTTTCTAGGTTGTGCCCTATTTTTGGCAGGCGACTGGCCCCAAACAACGATACCCAATGAAAGAACCTATAACCACTAACCCACAACTAAGTTACCGTTAGCCTAACTAGCCCACATCACTAGAAGCCCCCATGGTAACCCACTCATTTGCAGCTGCAGACGCGTTTCGACCTTATTATGGTCTCATCAGAGCAGCATAGCAACCTCCCACCTTCCTAAAAAAAAAAAAAAAAAATTCTAACCTTCAAAAGAACTACACACTCCAAATCTAAGCCTCTCCTCGTTCTGCTCAAGGTATTAATTTTACAGTCTGGAAGAATGAGTTTAGCCTGGATTGGCTGTGCGTAGCAAGGCTGACGAGACTTTGGTTATCTAATTTGGAAAAGCCGAAATTTTTCTAGTTGTCCAAGTCTGCGTCTGTAGACGTGTGCGGACCCCCAAGTGGTCCGCGAATGATTTCAAGGGGGCAGCAAGAGCTAAAGGGTCCGCAGTACCGGTGTTTATTAATTATTAGTGTACTGTATTTCAAAAAATAATCTTTTTGTGAACGATATAAAAATAGACCTTTGTCAGCTCCTCACCGATATTTCAAGGGGAATATAGAACATCTGAGGGCGTGAAGACCTTTTTTTTGTTTTTCACTTGATTTTGTGCGGAAAATTGGACGTCGTCTGGAATGAGTTTAGCCTGGATTGGCTGTGCGTAGCAAGGCTGACGAGACTTTGGTTATAGTCGAAACATTAATTTGTCCCTTGCAAATTTGTGTAGCTCTAATTCTAATTCTAATCTAGTTTGGAAAAACTGTGTAGCTCTAATTCTAATCTAATGTGGAAAAGCCGAAATTTTTCTAGTTGTCCAAGTCTGCGTCTGTAGACGTCCAATTTTCCGCCCAAAATTAAGTGAAGAGCATAAAAAAAAGTCGTCACGCCTGCAGACGTCCAATTTTCCTCACAAAATCAAGTGAAAAACAAAAAAAAGGTCTTCACGCCCTCAGATGTTCTATTTTCCCCTTGAAATATCGGTGAGGAGCTGACAAAGGTCTATTTTTATATCGTTCACAAAAAGATTATTTTTTGAAATACAGTACACTAATAATTAATAAACACCGGTACTGCGGACCCTTTAGCTCTTGCTGCCCCCTTGAAATCATTCGCGGACCACTTGGGGGTCCGCACACCCCAGGTTGAAAACCACTGTTCTAAACAGCGACGTCACGCCACCTGCTGGCAGTTTTTATGAAAGCAGTTATTTAGCTTTTATTTTTTTGTCTGTAATAATCCCAAACGCTCGGATTTTTCGACATTTTGAAACCTGTTAAATTCCACTCAAACGTATGCACTAACATAATGCAATTAATGTTGCAATGGGTACTCATTCAACAATAGTTTCGTAGTGCTTTTAACTTCTTATTTTTTATTATTGCTACCTTGTATTGAAGAAACGGCAAAAAACAACAAACATAAGTCCAAAAGTATATATTCTACTCTTTAGCTGAACATCATTTTTGGTTTCTGTGTGTATAGGTTTAGCCTACTTTGTTGTACTTCGGAATACAATAGACAAAAATAGCTTAAGAACAAAAAGTAAAGCCACCGTAAATCTCAAAACTGAACGTTTTGACATCATAGATTCAGCTGTGCTCATCAGCAGTGTATGCAAGGCAGTTTTGAGATTTACAGTGACTTAACTTTTCCTACTTTGGCTGTTTTGTTGTTCTTGTTTGGAAATACTCTACAGAATTCAGAAGCTTTCATGCTAAATAAAAGAACCTACTCTCGATTATTATCCCAAAGCGTGTAACGAATGACGGGGACCATTTCCGCGGCTTTGTGCTGGGGCAACACAGCTCCGAAGAAACATTGCAGTGGTGGAGAGCCGTTGACGACACTGTGTTCGATTTGATCGGCCCGGGAATCGAACGCCATACCTTCCGCACCAATAGCAATGTCTCTAGCCATTACGATAACCCGCCACCGTTTTTACGTTGATTAGTTTATATTTAGTTGCTGCCGTGCCTGGGTACAGTTTGACATCGTCTCCTTCAACTTTCGTAATCGCTTACGGTGGCTCCTCCCCCTGTTCCTCTCCTGCTCGAAGTACTACAAATGTTCGCACTTGGACCCTTTTCGACATGAATGGCGCTGTGTCCTCCACAAATATCGCGGCAACAGCAAGCTCAGTGATAACGACATCACAAACTATTCAAGTTACCGACCAAAGTGCGTATAAATTTTCATTATATTCGCGCTACTACGCCAAAGCGTGTAACTGGTCCATCTCCGCAGCTAAGCTCCGTAGGCAACGCAGCTTCGCAAAAGCATCGCAGCGGCGGCTAGCCGTTGCGATGCGGAGTGCATTTTGATTGGACTGGGAAACTAACCTTAGACCTCCTGTGTCGAGAGTTATGTCTTTAATTACTATGACAACAAGCCAAACTAGTTTTGGTGAAGCAGCGCGTGGCATGGAGAAAAATAAACAGTTACTGCGAATGCTTTACTCTCAAAACTGCATCAACATTTTGCTCTATTACACAGCTGCTGTAGCAAAAATTTTATGCCAATAACGTAGCAAGCTGTTTTAAAATGCAATTAACCAACGTAAAATCAAGATACCCTCTTCCCTAATACTCTACGAAAACGAGACGATCTGAAATTTAACCGCAAAATTTTGCAATAAAAAAATTCTAATGAAGTTTTTACTTTGGTGACGTCACATAATTCTTGAGATTGTTAATTGGTAAATTTTTTCACCAAAATCCTGTGATCTTTCGTATCAATTGTTTAATCAAAAGCTCAAATCGCAGTTTTCTTGCTTAACCTATGGATCAGCAATAAAGGGCAGAGAACAAACCCGAAAGTACATTGCAGGACCGTTTGGAAAAGCACTACGATTTCCTGCTTTAGAGTGTTAGACAGACAAGCGCCATATCCAAAGCAAAAAGCATAAAATGAAAATGAAGGATAAAACACGATGAAAAACTCAGAACCGATGTTGTTTTTCAGGAATGACATACAGATTGACTACTCTATTTACATTGTCGCCTAACACTTTGTATGGAATTCGTCAGAATTATTTTCTCCGTACTTGTCCAAGCACAAATGCAACAACAGAATTTTATGATCGACTTTACGAAGCTGGCGCCAGTTCAACCAATCCCGAACAAAATAGATACACTGCTTTTTATACCACAAGTAAGTACTGCTCAAAATAAAACACCCAAAAAGGATGAAATCTTCAGTATACTCGCGGTATTATGCTAAGGCCAGTAACGAGTGGCGGGGCCCATCGCGGCGATTTAGTATCTAAGCAACACAGCTCCAAACAAACGTCTCATCGGTGGCGGATCGTTGGCAACACACACCATGTGTTTGGTTTAACCGCCCGGGAATTTAATCTATGATTACCGCGCCGATAGCAATGACTTTAATTTCTACGTCAACCTGCTAGAATGGAAGAAACAACCATAAATTAAAGAAATCTTATGATAGCCTTGCTATCTATGGTCGAACAATTCTAAATGAGTGCTGTATGCAATGCATACACGACTTTGCACTTGATGTCTATTTCTTCGATTTACATGGATCGTTAACTAAAGATGCAAATGACCAACTTGGTGATTATGTTGTCACACTAAACCCATTTTTGCCGCGACTGCAGTAAATCGGTTAAAAAAAAATATTACACTAGCAGTATTACGCTGACGCAAGTACTGTAATGACTGCCGGGGCTCATCTCCTCGTCTTCGCGCCTGCTGGGCAACACAGCTCCGAAGAAACGTCGCAGCGGTGGCGAGCCGTTGGCAACACCGTGTGCAATCTAACTGGGCCTGTAATCGAAACTTCAGCACCGATAGCGAGGTTTCTGACCAATAAGTCAACCTGCCGGTAAACCAAAATCAATTAGCGCTGTATCTTAGCACGTGGTCGCACCATCTCTTCCATTAGTGCGAGTGCTTTTATTACAGGTGTGGATTCTGTTCCGGTTACTTCCATCACCAACGAGACTCACCCGGATGGACGTGGCGTCACTTTGCGTATTCCGTCTGGAACAATCAGTCGTCTCTCTTCATATGAGTTTGCGTTCGGCGGCACAGTCATTTCTACGTTGAGAGAAACCGATCTGGACAGCTCTGCTTTCTACCTGGTGAATATAATTGCTTTCATAATAACAGCTCAGATCGCCGAGTGGTAAGCAGACTTGGACAACTAGATAATTCTAGTTTTCTAATTACACTAATTAGAGCGAAATGCCGCTAATCTAATTCTAATCTAATTTGCGAAATGTTTCTATGCTCTAATTCTAATTCTAATCTAATTTGGAAAAACTGTGTAGCTCTAATTCTAATCTAATTTCCGGTTTTGCCGAAAATGCTAGTTTGTCCAACGGCGTTTTTCAACAAGTTATGCAAGAATATCCCTTGTGCAAGGAAAACCAGTGCCAAGCCGCCATCGCATTGCTTAGTTATAGTAATTGTGACGAATAGTAGCCATAGTGACATAATAACTATTTTATACTGTAGTAACTTGTGGTGTAGTAAGTTAGGATATAGAATCTAGATAGTGTAGAGTAGGCTGGCAAAGCGTCTATGCATGGAAAATTACTAGGCCTACGCCTTTTCGATACACACACAGTGTTTCTGGAAGTTAGTTTTAGAACTAAATGTTTTGCATAGCCTAGCGGCGTGCATTAGCAACAATCTTCATTATCATTGCATCATGACAAGAAACTGTTCAAGATTGCTGTAGTAACGATAGTGCTAGAATAAAAACTTTTGTTCGAAGATTGTTTCAGCACCACAAGTTGGAATAAACAATAGTAGGCCTGATAGTACTTGTATGTTGTTTTACATGCTATGCTAGGCTGCTATATCAGCACTAAACTACATCACTTATAACCTAAAGTTAGAAAAATTACTGTCCTTTCACTTTTTAGCCGTAGAGACAATCGCTGCATAGTGCATATCACATCACTGATTGTCTGCACAGATATCTGATGATGAGGCTCTTCTCGAACAAACGTGAAGGCCTCATTACTGTGCCTACTCAATTACTATAAATAATGTACAGTATTGGGTGGAGTTAAAAAAACAGAAAACATTTCTAGTTTTCCGTGTTCTTATCCTTCAGTTTTCGAAAGAGTAGGCGTAAGCAGCGTTCATCAATACTGATGTGTACGAATAGGTGTCAAAAACTAAGCGTTCATGTACTATATACCTTTATCAGCCCAAAGGCGGCGAGAATTCTTTCTTGTAGTACCGCTACTTCGCGGTTTTTCACTTATCGCAGTGGTGTCTGGACCGCATTAACCGCGATAAACGAGGGTTTACTGTATGCCTACTTCTTATTCGTTCTAATTTTAATTCGGAAGTTGATTTCATTTCCAAGTTTTTGCGAATTCACTAATTCTAGTTCTAATCTAATTTGGAAAAACTGTGTAGCTCTAATTCTAATTCTAATCTAATTTGGAAAAACTGTGTAGCTCTAATTCTAATTCTAATCTAATTTGGAAAAACTGTGTAGCTCTAATTCTAATTCTAATCTAATTTGGAAAAGCCGAAATTTTTCTAGTTGTCCAAGTCTGGTGGTAAGAGCATCCGCCTCTAGAGCTGAATTCTCGGGTTTGATTCCGAGTCGAGTCAAACAATCTCTTGAAAGTTGGTATTCACAGCTTCCTTGCGTGGCGCTCAGCATCAAAGCGACAGTGTGGAGAACAAGCCGGCAAGTTTACTTATTGTGCCGCTGGAAAAGCATTTAACGGGATGCATCATTTTACTGAGATAAACAGGGCCGGCAACTCCTAAGCGAGGTCGCTATAACGCTTGGGTCGCTTTTTCGTAATAGGAGGATAATTATAAATTATGCAACAATATACAGTTCTTAAAAAACAAACACTTGTGATATAAGCAAAACAACAAGTACGGTATATTATTAACAACACAAGAACCGCTTTTTAATATCATAAAATCTTGAAATGGCGTTGCATAAAAATAGTTTTTCGAAAGTGATTGGCTAAAGACATCGCTGTCTGCGCGAAAGGTCTATAGTTCGGTTCCCGGGCCGGTCAAAACAGACGCACGGTCGCTAACGGCTCGCCAACGTTGCGACATTTCTTCGGAGCTGTGTGGCCTAGGTGCTATGGGGCGAAGGCGGACCTCGAACTTGTCACATGCTTCGCGTATTACTGTGAGTTCAGTACGACGAAGATTTGATTTTGATCTGCATGGCGCTGATTTAGATTGCAATGGTGAAACTGTTTTGCAAATTGGGTTACACCCCCGAAACGCAAGCAGGTCAGTTATCTAATCGATAACGCAGACTAGCAAATAGTGAACTCACAGTCTAGGATAATACCTATTCGTTACCTAGCTTGTTTATCAAGTTGTAAATAGCATCTTGAAACAGCTCAAATTTTTGTTAGGTTAGCCTGACGGGTTTGAACGAAGCCACATCTAATTCGATAGAGATTCGAGCAACCGTCAGGAAACACGATGGTTCAACGTCTACTGCTGCAAATACCATAACCGTAGTAACAGGTAATTATTTAATACACATAAAACAGCCCAAACAAATTCAAATATAGAGACGTTTCGGTTAAAATACAGTAACCATTGTCTATCTTATTCAAATACCGGTTCGACAAATTGAAAATTTATCTACAGTATCTTGTTTAAATATCATTGCCAATTTTAATTAAATAGAATATATTGAAAGCCTTAAAGTCAATCCATTTGAATAAGATAAAAACAATGGTAACAGTATTTTAAGCGAAACGTCTCTACCTGTATATTTGAATATGTTTCAATTTGTTTTGGCTGTTTTATCAGTAATTAAACTTTCCAAAAGTTTCATCAAGCATGCTTCAAGGTAATTAGTATTTTGTTAGTAGTCAGTTACATATTAATTATTCATCCTCCTATCACATAAAAACGATTAAAGCGGTATAACGAGCTCGCTTATAGGAGTTGCCAGCCACCTGTCTGCCACTCTGAGATAGGGAAATCCACCTAAGTGCCTTTTTCAATCTCACAACTAGACTTGTCGGTTTGTTCTCCACACTGTCCCATTAATTCTGTGCGTCAAGCAGGGAAGCTGTGAATGCCAATTTTGTAGTCAATGGTTTGACGTGATTCGGATTCAAACCCGAGTCCACAGCTCCAGAGGCAGAAGCTCCATCCCCTCGGCTATCTGACAAGTAAGTATAGTCCATAACTGTATGGATGTGTGAGGTTGTTGGATGGTAAATTGTGGAATCATATGAACCAGAGCAATCTTGCTGAGCTTAGTTCAATGACGTGATATGAATTTGCAAAATCTAGGCTAACAATGATTAGCGCGTCGAGATCTTGGTTCTTAATTACCCTGTCCACATGTCCAATTTTGGTAGCCTTTGGCTCGCGGATTTTAGTTTTAGTTTCTGCATCATAATCAATTTGGTGATGTCACAATCATTTTTTTATCAGTGACATCAAAACATTGACTATTATGATGTAGAAAGTAGAACTAAAAACCGCGGGCCTACAGACCACAAAAATTGTCCATGTGAACACGGTAAATAATTGGTTTTTATGAGAGTGGGTTTCCGCGCGTACAATGAAAAAAAAAAGCGTACTACGGTACAATATTATTTGCAGATACTCATCAGATTCAGTATATATTGAACGATGTTGAGGGTTATTTTTCATATTATCTTTTTCAGATATTAATGAATGCGTCAGTAACACTTCTCGTCACAATTGCCATGAAAATGCAACCTGTACTAACGAAATCGGTAGCTTCACATGCTCATGTAATGATGGTTTCGAAGGAGATGGTGTCATGTTCTGCAATGACACAGATGAATGTTTATTAAACCCATGCCATGCCAATGCTATTTGTGCAAACACAGAAGGAAGTTTTGTGTGTACTTGCAACAGTGGTTTATCTGGAGATGGTCTAAATGCTTGCAACGATATCGATGAGTGTAGTACGTCCAACCCATGCGATTTTAACGCTATTTGCACGAATACAGCTGGTAGTTTCATCTGTGCTTGTGATGATGGCTTTTCTGGAAATGGTCTCAATTGCACTGACATCAACGAATGTTTAGCTAGCCCATGTCACGCTAATTCTAATTGCACAAACACTGTCGGTAATTTTAGTTGTTCTTGCGATACTGGCTATATCGGAGATGGTCTGAACTCTTGCACCGATGTAGATGAATGCTCTAACACCTCATTATGTAACTCTGATGCAACTTGCATGAATATTGCGGGTAGTTTTGACTGTATTTGCAATTCAGGATTCACTGGAAATGGTTTGATTGATTGTGTTGACATTGATGAGTGTAGTACGTCCAACCCATGCGATTTTAACGCTAATTGCACGAATACAGAGGGTAGTTTCATCTGTTCTTGCGATGATGGTTTTTCCGGAGATGGTATTAATTGCACTGACACCGACGAATGTCTAGCTGGTCTATGTCACGCTAATGCTAACTGCACAAACACAGTTGGTAATTTTAGTTGTTCTTGTGAAACTGGCTTTATTGGAGATGGCTTAAACTCTTGCACTGATGTGGATGAATGCTCTAACTCCTCACTGTGCATTTCTGAAGCAACTTGCATGAATATTCCGGGTAGTTTTAGGTGCCTGTGTAGCTCCGGTTACACAGGAAATGGACAAATTGCCTGCGTTGACATAGATGAATGTTCAGGTTCAAATCCTTGCCATGCCCAAGCTGCTTGCACAAATATAGCTGGTAGTTATACTTGCTCCTGCAACACTGGTTTTACTGGCGATGGTAGAACGTCTTGCATTGACATTAATGAATGTTTGGATCCTAACTTGCATAATTGTCTCGACGATTATCGATGTGAAAATACAGTAGGGAGCTTTACATGTGGTAAGTGTATGCGTTAACACAATGCTTGCACATTTTAACAGAACGGTTTTCATCTGTTTTATACAGTTTGTACAGTTGGAACTTAACTTCCACATAATCGTATTTGCCGTAGATAGCAGTTTTTTTAATCTAGCTGCGCAATGCGCATTCATCGTATCACTAGAAAGCGATCAAAGTGCTGTAACGAACTCTCTTGGAAGTTACTGGCCACCTGTCTACCTCTGTAAGACGCAAGAATCTCGCTGTGTTTCTTTCCCAATGGTACAAGTAAACTTACTTGCAGACTTGTTAATTCTCTACAGCGTCCCTTTAATGTTGAGTGTCAAGCAGGGAAGCGGTAGTTATCGGGCTGACCCGACTCGGAACCAAGGGAGTTTACTGCTCCAGAGGCGGACGCTTTATCCACTCAGCCATCTGAGCAGTTAATGTAAATTCATTTTGAGAATTCATGTTAGAACAAAATGCATTGATCTGCGCGTAAAGCTTCATTTTGATTTGTGTTGTAATTATCTTTTTTTAGGTAAGATTTCTCCTTCATTTCCAATTTGGGCTATTATTGTTATCATTTTGGGAAGTCTTCTAGTGATAGTTGTAATTGTACTTCTTGCATGGTGGTGCGTAAAACGGCTGAGAATCAAACAGGTATTACCAAACTTAACAATGGTAGTTTTTGAAAACATTCAAATTAAATCTTCATCAGGTTCGCGGTATTACGCTGAAGCGTGTAACCAGTGGCGGGGCCGATCTTCGCGGCGTAGCGCCTGGGCAGCACAAAAAGCATCGCAGCAGTGGCAAGCTGTTGTCGACAGTGTCCAATTTGACCGCCTCTGCAATCGAACCCAAAGTTCCCCAGTCCCCACGACGATAAGAATATTTTTAACCATGGCAATAATTGGCATTGAACTGGTAATTAAAATAAAGTTATATTGAGAGCAAAGACTAGCATCAATGTGTTGAGAAAGTTTTGCAAGCTGGCTTTGGCATTGGCAACTCTTAAAGCGGCAAAGACCACCAGCATTAATGGAATGCTGCCAGGAACAGGACTGATGCCGCCAAAGCCTCATTCCTCGTAGTTATTATAGAATCTGGTGTGATAAGTCCATCTGTTTTAAACCAAAGACAACCTTGTTTAAGGCCGTATATTAAGCATTAATATACACTATGTGCAGTATTTTTAATTCTTTTCCTCACCGCGACCTCGTGACTCGTATGACGAGCTGCATTGAGCGAAACAGCTGTCTCGAGGAGAGGTCTCGGTGAAAACTGAGTTATTTTGAGTTTTGGTCTGTATATTTTGTTTTAAATTGCGCTATAGGTAAACAATAAACATAGGTCTACTATTCAATTTTGGGATCACGTCAATTAACCGTGAACAAATTAACCGGCGACAATTGGTTTTGAACAACTGACCGGCAACAAATTGGCTGGCGACACAAATCAACCGCTATACACAAATCAACCGCTTGTTGTTTCTAACTAAAGTTTTTGCTAAAATCCAAATTTTCTGTGTTCTTGACTGGCTCGAATGAGAATTAAACTTGGCGTGCTTTGTCTAATTCGAATGTCACCTTTGAAAACTCCGCATTGTATTTTTAGGCATTTTCAAGCATTTGCAGGCATTTACACGCATTTGATTACAGGCATTTACAGTTAGGTAAAGGCATTTCCATTTACGTAACTTTGAAGCTAGATGCTGACACTTTTAGAAAAAAACTGATTTTAAGGTCTGTAAATGGCACATATTATCTCTTGAAAAAAAAAGTCTGAAAATGGCAGATGTTATCTCTGAAAGAGGGAAGAAAAAATTAGTTTACAACCGTTACATTTTCTGGAGAGATGGACAAAGTTCAGACGGGAAAATTTAAAGTTAAGAAGCTTTGAGGAAATTGCAGAACATAAACAAAAACAAGATTGAGGCACTCTGTGCCCAAGGGCCGCCTGCCAAAAGGAGAAAATATAAGGATCTGGATGCGCGACTTAAAACAATTGTTGAAGATTTTGCAAACCGTGACATATTAGATTTTCTCAGAGGCATCGCCCACAACCTACAATTTGTGCAATAAACTTCCTTATTTGTCAAATAACAGTTAATGTTAATTTTAGTGACCTTAATTATGTAGTGCTACATGTGTTGTTTTTTAAGTCTTTTTGTTCTTCATTTAAATAAACGGTGTTGTTTTTTATTTAAATAAACGGTCAATTTAGCAAGGTTAATTTACCTCCCGGTCAATTTACGTCACGGTCAGTTGGACCCGGTTAACATGTTCGCGGTCAATTGGGCCCGGTTAATTGTCGTGGAATCTTCAATTTTATCGTTTAGTCTGGAATCTTTGTATACATGTGTGTATAAACACGGTTATTTGAGTTCATTTCGATATAAGCGTGCCACGTTTCAGCTTAGGCGTGCCCTGTGTTGTGCACCCTTGACGTGTGGCATCACGACTGCCGACTAACATCAGACATCTCTGTAAGAAACCACAGCCTTTATCCAAACATGTTCTTACAGAGGTGTCTGATGATAAAAAGAAAATAAGATTAGGCATACGTAGGTCTTACAATGCAAATAGATATTTCAGCTTGTGATAATGAACTTTTTTGGGTGAATTCCAATGAAATTGTTTCTGGTCAATTATTAGGGAATTCTAAATGATGTAACAAACATGCTTCAATTTTATTTGAATTCTATTATTCTATTCTATTTAAATTTCAGATTCTATTTGAACTTCAGAGTTTCAGATTCTATTTGAATAAGATTACTGTATAACCACCTGAAGAGCCGGCTACAGCGAAACAGGCTGTAGTGGTTTAATGAATTGGTAGTGATTCTATTCAAATAAATATAACAAACATGTTTTTTTTTATATTTTTAGAAAGGTGAATATGACTTCATAATCGCACAGAATCGGTTCAAGCTTCAACAAACACAGAACGGGTCTGTGAACCCGGCTTTTGATGACGTTTACCCTTTCAATCAGTATGAGGTCATCAAGTCTGGACATGAAACAACTGAAATAAACGGCGTTAATGGACCAGTTCCGCCTCTTACGTCACATACGGAATATGAAAATTTATCCGCTTCTTTGTCGCAAAGCGCGTCAAGCCAGCGATTTCAAGCCGATAGACCAGTAGTAAGTAAAATCCGCTCTAGTCCTGCAAATCCTCTTTACATGTCTGTAGTGAAACATGAACGTTGGCGTGGTAATTAAGAATATCGTTATCGGCGAGGTAGGTCGTGGGTTCGATTCCCGAACCGGTCAAATCATACACAATGTCGCAACTGCTCGCAATCGATGGAACGTTTCTTCGGAGCTGTTTCGCCCGGGCGCTTCGCTGCGGAGGTGGACCCGCCACTTATTACCGCTTTGGCGTAATGCCACGAGTATAATGAAGATTTGATTTTATAGTTAAACAGATGAGTACGCACGAAAGGCTCGCATGCACCCCCAGGCCTTTTCCAATACACGTTAAAAGCTTTCATCACTCGGCTTTTCACACAAAAAGCGTAACTAAAAGTGGGAAATTCCTTTACGAGCTCCCTCAGAAACACTCAGCCAACGCGTCTGAAATAAGCAAAGAATCCAGCTTAGAAAGCTAAGCGGTAAAAGCTTTCTCCCCAGGATTTGCCGACTTGGGTTGATTCCGAGTCGGGTCAAACCAATAACTGTAAAGTTGGTATTCACAGCTTCCCTGCTTAACGTTCAGCATTATCAGGGTTAAAGGGACAGTGTAGAAATCCACAGAGATGGGCATTTATCGCGATAATTTATCAGCGATAATTTTTTCCGATTATTGTTATCGCTCAAAATAGTTTGAATTTATCGATTACCGATATCGCTTTTGTAATGTATTTTGTTATCGCCTATAAATCATCGCGATGAACGATTCTTCATGCACACATTGTTCAAATTTAGGGAGTTGGCGCCATGGAAAATTTCACGGTGTCGATAAACTTTTGTTGTAATTTAAAAATCTCTCTTTGTTGTGTTTAATCCCACGGCAGAATCCGTGAACTGCTCTTTCTTCTTAAAAAATCTAGAAAAACACTCTTTAATTTGACTTACAAGAAAAACTTCGTCAAACACATTGAAAATTTACCGCAACATCTATCGGAAAAATTTATCGGCGATGATTTATCGATTACCGATATCGCTTTAAAAAAATTGAGATTTATCGATTATCGGTATCGCCCAGAGCATTTTTGAAATTATGGATTATTGTTATCGCTGTTGTACAGAAAGGTTTATCGTGCCCATCACTGGAGATCAAACCGGCAAGTTCACTTGTTGTGCCGTTGAGCAAGGCATTTAGCGGGATTCCCCAATCTTAGAATGGTCCACGAATGGCTGGTAATTCCTAAGCGAGATCGCTAGAGAGCTTTGATCGCTTTCTCGTGATGGAAGGATGAACAAATATGCTACTGAGCACAAGTACAAAATTTTTCAGTCCTTTATATGCTATCGTGTCTTTCTATAATTGAATGGAAAACTTATCATACTTTATCAATTTTCTTTTGATGAATATACGCGTTCAAGCGCTTTGTATGTGATTTCAGGTCAATAACGAGGAGGTTCCAGTTGGTGCAATTCACGGTGGAGAAACTGAAAAAACCACAGCATTTCCATTGACTTCCTCGGAGCCTGATGATGAAGAACCAGAATCGCCACTTGATGTAACTTACGAAGTAAACCCAGAACAAAAAGAAGAGGTGGGAAGGAGACAAGATGTCGATATTAGGGTTTCCAATTTTCCGGGCCTTTTGTGGTACCGGGAAAACGGGAAAAATTTAACGCAAAACCAGGATCATTACGTATCATAATTTCGATATTTTTGTATGTTTTCAACTACTTCTGTAACTGTAAGTACAATCAGTAAAGCAAAAATGCAAGAAATCATTTATTTTTCATGTCATAACTGCGAAGGAAAGTCAGGGCATTAGGGAATTTGTCACTCAGACGGGAACGCAGTTTAGCAGCAAACAATCCTGCTGCAGAAAAAGCACGGTCTGCTTCAACCGACGTCGGTGGAATGCTAAGTAAAGCATTGAAAAAAGCTCTAATTTAGTCGGCCGTTTTCTGGTAGCTTCGAACAAATTTATTTCTTGCTTGATGACTTCTTGAAGTGTTCATAGACTGGTCGTGGTCGCAACCGCTCGCAAGGCAGGCAACTTTTAATACAAATGGTGTTGTGTCGTCACAGTGCCCAATAACATGATATTCACAATTTTGCGCAAAACCAACCTAACGCTTGCGAAGACCGAACAAAAATCTTTTTAAATTTGCTTTGTGTGACTGCACTAAAAATACCGGGAATTTTTGTCAGAAAACCTGGGAAACGGGAAGTTAAAAAATTCAGTAAATCCCGGGAATTCCCGGAACCGGGATCCCGGTTTTCAAACCCTAATCGACATCGCAGAACATCACCATAGTCTTGCAAAATTCTTACAGACGTCGTCGCTATCCTCGTGGGAGATCTTGGCTTCGATTGCCGGTCGGTTTAAATCGGACACAGTGTATCCAACGGCTCGCTGCCGCTCCGATGTTTTTTCAAAGTTGTGTGGCGAGGTGCTAAACTGCGGAGATGGGTCCCGCCACTCGTTACACGATTCGGCGTAATACCGCGCGTATGATGAAGATTTGTTTTTTAATATCTGCTGATGGAGGCAGGGCAGTTTTTTACAACTTTCTTTGAACCAATGGAACCCTTTAAGCTTGTATCCAGGTTTGATAATCTAAAAAATCTAACGATCCTTTAGCAGCTTCTTTAATGTCTGTCATTTTTTTTCTTACTTTTGAGTGTTTGTTTGTTGAATGCTTGACAGCAAATCAGCATTGGTTTTGCGGCAAAACACATTCTAAACAATCGTGTTAAAACGTGTTCTAAAAAACTGTTAAAATTGTTTGTCCTTTGAAAATTTCTTGGTGAACAAGCAAAAATTTTGGAAGGAACATTCTTTGACGGCTCTGCTGTATGTTATAGTTTGAAGTAAAACTTTTAATATTTTAGAATTTAGCAAAACCATCTATGGACGAACGAGAATCACCATTACATTTCACTTTTGTGGTCAATCCGGAGAAAAACGAAGAGGTAGAGATAAGTTTTTAAACAGTTCAAATGGCCGAGTGGATAGAGCATCTTTCACTGAAGCCGTAAACTAGAGTTTGGTTTCGAATCAGATCAAACTAATTACTTTAACTAGGAGCATTAAGATGGGTTTTCGAACTCAACTTCAATAAAAAGATAATAGCCAGTATATTTGCAATCATACTCACAAACGTTTCGGTAAAAACTTATACCATCATCAGTGTGAAATTGTGAATCAGTGTGAAACTGTTTCACACTGATGATGGTATAAATTTTTACCGAAACGTTTGTGAGTATGATTGCAAATATACTGGCTATTATCTTTTTATTGAAGTTAATTACATTAAAGTTGGTAATTATAGCTTCCCTGCTTGACGCTGACCATTAATGGAACAGTGTGGAGAACAAGCCGGCAAGTTTACTTGTTGTGCCGTTGGGAAAAGTACTTAGAAGAATTCTATAATAAGTGGTAGACAGATGGCCTGCAACTCCTAAGCGAAGTTGCATAGCGTTTTGATTGATTTCTCGTGATAGAAAGATAAATATGCTATTACAGAAAACACTAAAAAAATACTACTGTATGTTCATTTGTTTCTTACAACAGTATGAGCTACTTTTTTGCTTTGCACTGATATACTGCATTTTTCAAGCTCCAAAACACAACCTTAGTCGCTAGAACAATGTCATATCTCTTGAATTTTCATGGAGATTAAACTCCTGATGTAAATATTGGACGATTATGTTCATTTTAGAATAATCTTACATCCATGTTTAGGATGGATCCGCTAGTGAACCGGAATCTCCTCTCAATTACACCCTAGAAATTAATCCAGAGCAAGCTGACGAGGTAGTAAAGTTGAAATTAACGATGAGCTGGCAAGAAAAGTTTTTGTTAACTCTGTTTAATAGCACCAGTTTAGCTTGATTTATTGACCTGCAATGCACCGGTACATTGAGATCAAATCTTCATTACACTGCGATATTACATGGAAGCGTGTAACAATAAGTGGTTGGGCCCCTTTGCGGTGATTTGCGGTTCGCCAACTCCGCTGCGAAGAAACATTACAGCGATGGCGAGCCGTAAGCAATACTGTGTCCGATTTAACCAGCCACGAAACCGAACCCCAAACCTACCGCACCGATAACGAAGTCTTTAACCACTGCATCAACTGGCTGGTTGTAAATCATCTTTCCAAAACAAAAATCCTGAGCTCATTTCAACTAACATGTACTGTATGTTAGTTAGTTAGTTGCATATTTATCCTCCTTTCACGAGAAAGCGATCAAAGCGCTATACGAGCTCGCTTAGGAATTGCCAGCCATCTGTCTACCACACCAAGATGGGGGAATCCCGCTAAGTGTCTTTCCCAACGGCACAACAAGTAAACTTGCCGGCTTGTTCTCCACACTGTCCCTTTAATGCTGAGCGTCAAGCAGGGAAGCTGTGAATACCAATTTTCAAGTCATTGGTTTGACCCCACTCGGAATCAAACCCAAGTTTACAGCTCAAGAGACAGACGCTCTACACCACTCGGCCATCTGAGCCGTTAAAGTTAGGAATTGTATGTCATTGTTTGAAAATGAAGGCATACCGTTGTTTTAGAATTTGGCAAAATCATCCGTGGACGAACGAGAATCACCCTTACATTTCACTTTCGTGGTCAATCCGGAGAAAAACGAAGAGGTAAAGATAAGTTTGTAAGACAAAAGATAAAAATTTAGCTTAGAGGTACGCCTAGGGTCTGTCTGCGCGTAATGGTTTTCGCTACCTAGTACCTACCGCAATTACGAAGGTTTACTTAGCCAAGCCAAGTCTTATAATTCAGAACGTGTTGCGGTTGTTTGAAAAATGAATCACTTCGGTTCATGAACCGCTGAAGCTTAAAAACAGCAATTTGTTGCGATCAAGTAAAAAAAAATCAAATTTTTATTATGCTGATTACTGTTTTGCGTCGAAGCGTAGACGTCCATGCGGTTGGGCCCCATCTGCGGTAATTAGCGCTTGGGCAACGCAGCTCCGAAGAAACACCGCAGTGGTGGAAAAACTGTGTCCGATTTGACAGATCCGGGGCGGGAATCGAACCCAAACTATCCCTTTCCAATAGCGAGATCTTAAACCATCGCGCAACCGGCAGGTTGTTTGTTGCATTACCAACATCAAATTTTGTACCGGGTTGCAAGAATGATTAAGCAAACGTACAGTTGAAAATAAATAAGTCAGCAGATGAAGTAGTAGTCTACGATCTACGACAAGGAATGTTGTGGCAACCACCGTTATAAGCTATCTTACAGCTAATACGGAGGTAAGCGTGTCGACGACAGACTACCTTTTTCTGAGTTCGGTAAAATAAAGACATTGAAATTTTAAGAATTGTCAAAAAAATCCGATGACGAGCCTGAATCTCCTCTTAATTTCACTTACGAAGTAACTGCAGAGCCTAACAAAGAGGTAATGATGGTAGAATATCGCTTGTGTTCTTCATAACTCAAATCATTCAAGTCAGGGTTTGTGTTGCTCATCATGTTTTTCCACAAACTAAACAATTTAAAGCAAAAGTTTGCAATCAACTCCTTAGCCTATACCAATGCGTAGTCTTCATACTTTGTGAGGAAATTGCATTCAGTTGCAGCCAAGATATACCAATCTTTTACGAACTTGAACTCTATTCATGAACTTTGATAACTTGACATCAACGATTAGGGTAAGCAAGAGCTCAGATAGGCGAGTAGTAAGAGAGTCTGCCTCAGAGGCTATAGGTGTCATTCCAAGCCTGGTCAAACCAATCACTTTAAAATTAGTAGTCACGGTTTCCTTGCTTGAGATTTTGCCTTACGGGGAAAATGTAGAGAACAAGCCAGCAAGTTTACTCGTAGCAGAGATGGGCATTTATCGCGATAATTTATCAGCGATAATTTTTTCCGATTATCGTTATCGCTCAAAATAGTTTGGATTTATCAATTACCGATATCGCTTTTGTAATGTATTTTGTTATCGCCGATAAATCATCGCGATAAACGATTCTTCATGCACACATTGTTCAAAGTTAGGGAGTTGGCGCCATGGCAAAATTCACGGTGTCGATTAAATCTCGTTGCCATTTAAAAATCTCTCTTTGTTTTGTTAATGCCACGGCAGAGTTCTTGAAATGCTCTGTTTTCTTAGAAAATCTAGAAAAACACTTTTGTGATTTGACTTACACGAAAAAAAACTTCGTCAAACACATTGAAAATTTATCGCAACATTAATCGGAAAAATTTATCGGCAATGATTTATCGATTACCGATATCGCTTTAAGAAATTGAGATTTATCGATTATCGGTATCGCCGAGAGCATTTTTGAAATTATCGATTATCGTTATCGCTGTAGTACAGAAAGGTTTATCGTGCCCATCACTTACTAGTAGTGTGGTTGGGAAAGGCATTCAGCGGGATTGCCCCATATTGGTGTGGCAAACAGATGGTCGACAACTCCTAAGCGAGCTCGTTATAGCGTTTATAGGAGGATAAATTTGCAACTAATTACAAAAAATTACCCTTTGATGTTTTCAGCGTGATTCTAGCAGCCGCGATGAAGCTGCAGCAAGTTTACCTGAAGATCCTTCAAACGTGGAAGCCAAAGATGATCCTGACTCTCCATTTCATTACACTTACGTAGTAAATCCTGATCCGAATGATAAAATACAAATAAATGATATTTACATCCAAGGAATGAATGAGGAGTTTCAAATTCCTACCGAGACGCCCCCAGCTGCTAGCAGTGACACACAACATCATACACCATCCAGTGTTTCTGAATCTAACGTAAGTGTAAGATTTTTATCGTGGTGTTACTTGAAAGTGAAACCATGTCATCCCCCATAATTTGATTCAAATCTATTTTGAAATTTGAGTTGTTTTTCCTACTCGCTTGAGTTTGATTTTCCATAATATTCACCAGTCGTCACCTTTCATACCAACGCATTGGCTGGTATTCCATTGCAGAGCCTTGCGACCATATCTAGCTCAGCAAGTAACAGCTTGCAATGAAAAACATGTCATGTGAAATGACGCAAATGTGACGTATCAATTTATGAACCTGTGAAGTGGTGGGTTATTGTGACCTATTTACATGGTTGATTGGTTGTAGAATGAAACTGACGAAAGTGCTCCAGCGAATCAGGAGCAAGAGAAAGCTAAACCGTCACAAGAAACGATGAACCCCAGTGATGATGAAAAGCAGTCATAATCTTGGAATACAATAAATGTGGGACAAAAATAGCTTAAGGAGGAAAATTAAAGCTGCTGTAATTCCTGAAACTGAACATTTCGATAACACAGATGCAGTTGTTATCGTGAGCGCAGAAGCAAGATAACACAAAACTGAAAGCAATCATAGTCTTCTGTAATCAAATAATCAACCTGAAGATGAAACACATATTAAAGGTGTTTTTGATCGTCTTCTTGTGACATCATTAACTACGTCATTATTAAGTGAAAAATTTAAAACATTGGTTTGCATTGTAGGGTAATTAATTTTTTTATTTCCTCCAAAGATATGCAAAACTTATAGCAATGTGAAAATGTTTTTATTGCTGAATTGCACTCTTCTCTAGGCTAATTGCGGCAGGTCTGTGTTTTGGTTTTTCGTAATTTTCAATCATGACAGAATGCCGTGTTTGTTGCGATTGTTTTACACTTTTTTGTTTTTTGTATTTTTAATGAACAATTTTTTATCTATCCAAATGATAGCAACAGCTAATAATCAGAGTACATTCAACATTATTTATTTACAAAACAACATACGGAAAACAAAATAAGCTGATGTTTTCGGAAAAATTGACTGTCCTTTGGACAAACCATGTTCGAATGATGTACAATCAATTTGTCTGAAAACTTTAAACTTATTTTATTTTCTGTATGTTATTCTGTAAATAATGTAAATAAATAATGCTAAATGTTCTATGATTATTAGCTGTTGCTGCCATTTCGATATTGAAGATTTCCTTTTTACCAAATTTATAATTTCTAATCTATTTTTCTATTTTTTAACCTTGTAAATTAAGTACATTAGGGGTTTATTTTATTTTTTCACATAGATGCAGATAATAGCCAACGAAACAAAAATGGCGGCAAGTGCTTTTTTATATTTTTTATGCTTTTTTGAACTGAAGCCAGGTTCATTTTTAGCTTAGGTTAGACGAATTGCTTAGCTAATGCTCATAGTGACGTCATTATTACGTCAAAGACCACTTTCACACGATTGATACAAAAATGAGCTTATTTTGAACACGATAAACATGGGAACTGCAAGTTTCGACAACATAGATTCAGTTGTACTGCTCTTTCCTTACATTACTGATGATGACAACTTCATTTGTGTAGTCGAAAGGTCCAGTTTCAAAATTTATTGTGCTTTTATTTTTCTTCCTTAAGCAATTTTCGTCAAAAATTTATTGTGATGCGAAATTGGCAACTTTGACATATAAAATGTATCATATTATTGTTCAATGGCAAGCGTTATATGCAAAACTATATGTATGAATTGTGTTTTGTTCATCATCAGTTCATTTTTTGGACGGAACAAGTTTTGTGGCGATTGCTGCTAGTGTTTGTAACACCATAGACTACTATATGGTAACACCAAGTCATAAGAAGTTACTTCATTACTGGGTAGCGGATACGAGCAATCAAAATCCGAAGGGTAGAATTTGTTGGTATGTCTGGTTTAAAAAATACTTTAATTGGAGTCGAATAAACGAGTTTATGCTTGAAACCGAAACAATAAAAGTTAAAATTTTATTTCTGCCATTTATAGTGATCTGTAAGGATTCTTATTTTGCAATGTAGCCTAATTTTTTTATCGGTTTTTCACATTGCTGTATTCTGAATTTTTTTCCATTCCATTTTCATCTAAATCGAGTAGGAATGGCAATGGTGACGAAAAGACTCAAATACAGTAAAATAACGTTTCGAGCTAAAAGTCAGAATCAGAAATTTTATTTTGTCGCTTAACATCAAAAATCAAAAGCCAACCAATGTACATGCAGATAACTAAAACACACACACATAAAAATTACGCAAAAACACAATGATTTGGCCTAATAAAAGTCTCGTCAGCCTTGCTATACACAGCCAACCCAGACTAAACTCATTGCAGACTGTAAGGACAATACACTGCTTATGCTTAACTGCTCAGCTTCATTATTTTTCTAGCTTGTTTCTTCGTATTAGTAAGCAGTAAACTATAATCAAAATTTACAAAACCCAGGGAAAAAATCTTTTACAGTGATATGGAAAGCACTCAATGTAACAGAAACAAAATTGACGGCGGTTGTGCTTTTTTGAAACAATTTTTTGCATTTTTTTAACTGAAGCTAGGTTCCCTTTTAGCTGAGACGAATTGCTTAGTGATAAAAAATACTGTTTTACTGGATAATTCGATTAATTTGGCAGCATTTATTAATAAAACTCCAACGGTCCGTTTCACGCTTACGCGATCATCAGGGAGCCTTATTCAAATAGAATTTGAATAAGGCTCCCTGATGTTCTATTTGAATAAGGCTCCCTGATGATCGCGTAAGCGTGAAACGGACCGTTGGAGTTTTATTAATAAATGCTGCCAAATTAATCGAATTAGTTTTGCTCTAGTCTTAAGAGATTATTGAGCACTCTTTTTGGTTATGCAAGTAAATATCGCAATTTTTCTATTAGTTTTACTGGATAATAAATTTTAGTAGATAGATTGTTGATTGTTAGCGCATTAATACAAGTGATTGTGACGTCACAGTAAAAAGCAAAGTAGAGTTGCTAATGTTTTTTAAACTTCTGGGGTCTCTTGATACGTTGTAGGTTTTGCATGATATGACATTATAATATTATGAAGTTTTGCTTGTTTTTTTGCAAAGTTCTACACATGTAATGGTTTTTAGGTGTATTTTATATTTCTTGCAAAAATGTGTTTTATATTTCTTTGTGTATCGTGTAATGAGCGCTACAGAACTGTATTATTATCATTAGGCCCCTATTATTGTTATTATTATTAATATGTTCATATGGAAGTTTACACATGCTGTAATTGCTATGGCAAATTTGTTAAAAAAATATACAGGTAAAACAAAATTAACTTTCCACTATACTCTTGGTATTGCGCCGAAGCGTGTAACGAGTGGCGGGTTCCTCTACGCGGCTGAATGCCAGGCCAACTCAGCTCCGAAAAAACGTTGCAGCGATGGCGAGCCGTTGCAACATTGTGTCCGATTCGACCGGCCCGGGAATCGAACAAAGATCTCCTGTGACGCAGCGATGTTTCTGACCAGTGCGCCCACCGGCGGTTAAACAAAGGAATTATAATTGTGGTGAAGGTTTTATATACCGTGGAGCGAGACAGCGCTGTTTCGGGCCATTAGCCCTCAACAGCCGCGCACATGCAAAGGTATACGTTTCCTCCAGGATACTTGACCTTGATCAACCACGCAACCCTAAGGATTTATATCCTCTACAAGAAATTTAACCTTTGTGGCCCCTAATAAGTTAGGAAACCACTCAGGTTAAAAGTGAAGTTTTTATGTCATGATGATAAATGCCATCTCGCCTCCTAGATTTATTCTCGATTCAAGTGTGTAAACAGATCTACTCTTTTATTTTTTTCATAAATTAAAAGCCTAAATCTTGATAATTTAAGACGATACTTTCTGTGTGCTGAAATGGGTAATTTTTGAGATACAAGCTTTAAAACAAAATCAAATCTTTACTACACTTGCGGTAGTTCGACGAAAGCATGTAAAGATTGGCGGGATCCATCTCCGCTGCTCAGCGCTCAAGCAGCACAGCTTCGAAGAAAAGTCTCAGAGGTGGCTACAAAGTTCACTTGTAAACGTGAAAACCTGCTCCAAGTTTCAAAGCAGAAGCTTATCGAACCGCTTTATTTGCATTCATACTTGAATAAGCTTTTTTGAAGTTCTTTCTTTTGAAAATGAAAAAAACAGCATAACAGAATAAGGAGGAAAAATAAAGCGACAGTAAATTTTAAATTTGCACGTTACGACTTTAGTACTGCCTTGCTGACACCAGTGACGTAACTACACTGCTGATGATGACAGCTGAACCTATGTTGTCGAAACGCCCAGCTTTAGGAATTACTGAGGCTTTATTTTTCCTTCCTACGCTATTTTCGTCCCATATTTATTGCATAACAGAACAAAATTTTGTCGTGCTGTAAAAGTCAAAATAAGCTGTAGCCTAGGTTAAAGAAAATAGAGATGATTATGACCGCAGAAAGACCATTATGACAAAAAAATCGCATAGCAGTTCACACAAAATGGAGAAAATTTCTACTAACCTAAAAACTTTAGATATTCTGTCCAAAAATTTGGCTTTTTAAAAGTCGTAAACTAGATATTATGCTGGAATAAGTAGTAATCAGATAACCGATATAATATGAGTCATATCGGCAAATATTTGACGCTAAGCCAACGTATTTCTTGATATTCCAAGGATTTTCAACATGCTGATATTGCTGATATTATCTGGATTTATGCAATCAGTCCGAACCCAATCAGCAGTTCGAGGTGACGAAAAAATACGAATGGTATTTCCAGTGGCTAACTGTCATTTGGTTCGTAAATGTTAAGCTCGGCTGGTAAGAAAATGCTATTGGTGCGGGGGGTCATGGGTTCCTCGACTACCGCGGGTTACTTAAATCGGACACATTTTTCACAACGACTCGCCACCGCTGCGGTGTTTCTTTGAAGCTGTGTAGCCCATGCAGGCGCTAAACCGCAAAGATGGACTCACCACTCGCTACACGCTTCGACGTAACACCGCGAACATAATGAAGAAATGATTTTTTTCTCATGTTGAATGCCTTCGTCAGGATGGTGTTAGTTCTTTCTCATGGCTCTCTAAAATATGGTTACTGCTCAAGAACTGGTGTTGTTCCAATTCTGAAAATGTGCTGGTGTGCATGAACGATGGCCTATGTCAAGCTTCAAAACAAACAAATAAACCAGAACAAAACCCACGCCTTGATAAATCTAAATTACACAGAACAAACAACATATATTTAAATTTAATTAAACGGAAAAATCAACTAACTGAAAAAGAATGCAAAGTGAGCGTGCGCTTTTCAAATCAGCAGCCACCGAGCATATATGTCGAATGCGATCGGCTCCAGCCGTGAATCGAACCCGTCACGAAGGATTTGTCACCTGCGCGCCTTACCGCTAGTTAGGAAAGTACATTTTATGCATTGTCAAAAAAATTGGTGATTTAAGGATGATAATAAAACAAAGCAAGCAGGACAAGGAGGAGGAAAAGACCGTTGAAGTCATCAAAATAAGAGGACGCGTCTGCTCCTCCTCGAGAAGAATCCTCCGAGTTTGAATTGCTAGGCCATTTGGTAATGTACCGGTATTTGTTTTAACACAGCTTGCTCCCCTGTGACCGCAAACATGAATTGCGACACGAATGCATTATGTTTCCAAAATGCTAAAAACAGAATTAGATGTATTTGCGAACACGGATACAAAGGCAACGGAACACGCTGTGAAGATCGCAACGAGTGCTTGAATCCACTTCGAAACGCTTGTTTTATGAACAATACTACCTGCATGAATACCGACGGAAGTTATTTATGTGTTGGTAAGTGACACTCTCTGAGAGATGAGCAACTTTAAATTTATTTAACATTGTTTGATCAAGGAGAGAATATGAAGACTTAAACCCTGCCCAAGTGGTGTAGCCAGAGGAGTTTTAGGGCACTCCCTCCTTCTCTTTTTAATGTGTGAAAATCATTTTTAGAGATCGATGGCTGATAGAGAATGGAAGCGCGGCCTGTAATTGTCTGCATCTGACCCTAACCCCTAAATTGTTTGCAGTGTTCGCCACTGACTTCCCCCTCTTATTCAAATCAAATAATATTACACTCGCGGTATTACCTCGATACGTGAAACGAGTGTTGACTGTCGGGGCCCAACTGCGCGGCGTAGCGCCTGGGCAACACTGCACCAAAGAAACGTTGCAGTTGTGGCAAACCGTTGTCGGCATTGAGCCCAATTTGACCCACCGGGAAATCGAAACCCAGACTTTCCGCGCTGATAGCGATGCTTAAACCACTTCGTTAACAGTGCGTTTGGTGAATCAAAATTTTCTCCCAATAATTAGCTGCTTTGTTCATAGAGAAAAGTACAGTTCGTTATGATTTAATCGGTGCTGCGGTGACAGCAATATCAGTGATCTTGGTGCTGATTCTCTATTGCGTTGCTCACAATTGCTTGGAATGCAAACGCCTTAAAAAGATGGAGGTAATCAATGGTTCTACTTTCCAACTTTTAAAATGTAGTTCTTGGCTATAATAAGCTTCTGACCTTGCATTCCAAAAACTTTTACTGAGTAGGCCTAAAGTGAGAAGCAGGCAGACATGAAGTGAATTCAATCCGGATTAAATACAATTAACTCTGTGGTCAAGGCTTTATCCCTTACCACCATGAGTTGTTGCAAACAAAAGATCTGCACTTGCTGTATTACGCCGAAGCGAGCAACGAGTGAAGGGTTCACCTCCGCGGTGCAACGCCTGGGTAACACAGCTCCGAAAAAATGTCGTAGCGGTGGCGAGCCGTCGACGACGCTGCGTCGATTTGACCCACCCGGTAATCATAGCGAAAACCTACCGCGACTTCAGCGATGTCTTTACCCAATATGGTTACCGAAATGTTGGTTGCGCAAGTCAGAACAAAATTTTTAGTGTGGTGAAGAACAGTGCGAAATCTTCTTCCACTTTCAGAGCATAATACTTGGGTTAGATTCCCCCTTACTCCTTGCTTGATAGCTAAAAAATTTAATAGTAACAATAAATCAACAGATTGAGGAATGTTGCGAAATGAGCTTGCGTGCTTCAAACCACCAACCGCCCGTGTGCATGTCCAATGCCAGGAATAAAACCCGCAACCTCCAACACCGCTAGCGATGTCGCTACCTCTTGTATGCCAACTGGCCGGTTTTGACCAGCAAGTGATTAAAACCCATTTTTAGCGAGAAAAACATTCCAAACATTTCAAATGCCAGGAGACAAACAGAAATCTCCAGCATCGCAGGCGATGTCGCTATATCATGTATATACCAACCAGCTAGTTTTGTGAAGCAAATGATTAAAAAAAATTTTTAGAGAGAAAAGCATTCCCAACTGGAAGAAAAAGAAGTTGAAACTCCCACCATGTATTACGAATATTTTTATGAAGAAGTGCCTTTCTCCAAACTGACTGAAAGAGAACGCCTTGACGTTTTACAAAGACTTCCAGAGAAAAATCTTGACTCTCCATAACTTGATTACACGCCAAATGCAGCAATGATTTGATTTATTTGTCTCGTTCAACCACTAATGTAACGGTCCTCAACATTTTTGGGCTGCTCACTCCTAAAACGTTGTATTAAAATCCTGGATGATAGAAGCCGACATTCGACAAATACGCAAATACGATTATTCACACATTATATTTACGGACTTCTCAAAGCATCTTCGCGGACACTTAGGGGCACTGTTCCCTCCAAGTTTTTAGTCAGAGCAAACTTGCCCAAACATAAATTTCAATTAAAAATTTGCCCAAAGATTTTGGGGGTTAAGGAAAGTTTGACTCCATTTTTGCCTCAAGTTTGAGTTTCCAGAGTATGAAACATTTGTTTTGCACCAAAATATTGAACAGCTCTTTGATTTGAATTTGGCAAAAAACACCGTTGCTGTTGGCACACTAAAAAAAAATTGGAAAAACTTTGCCCAAAATTTCTCACTTTTCTCAAATTTAGAGGGAACACTGCTTAGGGTAAATGAATCCTCAGTTAAAAATCTCTGGACTATCTACAGCGCAAAAGAGATCAAATCTTGATCATGTCCGCTGCATCACGCCGAAGCGTGTTATTGAGTGGAGGGGTCCATTTTCGCTTGACGCCTGGGTAACACAGATTCGAAGAAACGTAGCCGCGTTGGCGAGCCGTAGGCGACACTGTATCGGATTTAATCAGTCCGAAAATCGAATCTTAGACTTCCGACACCGAGAGTGATGCTTTTCACCATCAACCGTAACGGTTTCCTCATATACTGTACGTCGCAATGTGATGCGTAAGTGACGCGTAACTGAGAGCTTCGGAAATAAAACTAAGCTCGTTCCCCGCTGAGAAAAATTGCCGAACAAAGCGGTGTGGGGCAAATTCAGAAATTTTTAGAGGGGAGGCTAACAGATACGAAATGTAAAGGTAAAGGTACGGGACAACGGGTGCTAACCACTCAATGTGTAGGCCATTCTCAATTGGCGGTCCATTAAAAATATCGATCATAATGATTGAACGCTGTTAAAGGACAAACAAGACGAACAACACACATACACTTAACCTTTCGCACTTTCGGTTGTGCCAAGCGCCTGGCGAGAAACTGCGAATACTACACTTTTAAAGTCTTTAGTATGACCCGACCGATAATAAAATCCCAGTGTCCCGGCTACCAAGCGGACGCTCTTACCGATACACCAAGCGCCAGTTAAATATGAAATGTGCTTGTTTTAATGAGACACTGTTTGGTTAAAATCATTGTTTGTGATACACGATTTTTCAGATTATTTAGAACATAATTAGCCCAATATACGTATCAGATATTTTTGATATGCATATCGAACAAAATGAACTGTTAGTCGCAATTAAAAGCACGCTGAAAACAAATTGGATATTCCCGTCTTATGTATCAGACAACGATGTTGTTCGACTTAATTTGCGAGTGATTTTTTGGTCCGATTTAGCGAAAAATGGTGCAACAAAAGTAAATAAAAGCAAAAATTAATGCGAACCTACTGAAAAACATTGTACCTCGTGCTTAGTGACGCGTTCAGTTGCAGTTCGAGTTTGTTTAACGATGAAATTCAATGGTTTAAGACTCGAGCTTTTTTATTCGTTGCTGCAAAAACGTCACTGAAATTACACACGAAAATATATGTTGCAGCAACAGGGTGATTGCGAAGGGACCGTAAGGTCATCGAGTCAAGCAGCCACTCTGTAAGGAAGAATAACTAGCACAATTAGTCAAGTCAGGCAACTGGAGAATAGGAAGGAATCACAAAGAAGCTTAAAGCAAAAAAAAAAAACGAAAAATGAAGTGGTAAACAAACACGAAAAAGAAAACAATACTAAGTAGTAGGAAAAGGGAAAAGCGATAAAGATACTGTGGGAGATCACCAAATTTTAGTGGTTTGTTGAGGTCATTCACAATTTTTGTGGTATTTTTTGATTCTTGGGAATGAAAGATTAGCCTACGTAATTCAATAGGAATAGAATTCCAGATCTTGATGCCAATAAATTCAATAGATCGTTGCAATCTATTAGTTTTATACAAAGGAATAACTAAGTAAACTTGAGATGAAAATCTTTTTATACGAGATGTGAACTTTTAGCGAGAGTGGAATAATGATTAAACGAAGGAGGCAAGCAATTCCTGTTGTGGTCGTAAAAGGATTTTTGCAAATTCGAGCTTAATCAATTCTGAGAAAGGTAAAGCATTTATGTTACCAGAGGAGCAGCACTTGCCTTTTAGTTCCTGGAGGTCACCAATCTAATCGCTTTATTTTGAAGGCATGGGGGGCAGTTTGTCAAGATAAATAGGAAATGTATTTTCCAAACGGTTTATCATACAGCAAATGAGGGTGTAGTAGAGAGAATCATATAATCGCAACATAGCTGATTCAGGTAAATAATAACTCAATTTACTAAAGATTCCAACAGAGCAGGCAACGTAAAGTTTTACTGATTTTGATATGTTTCAGAAAGTTTAATTGTCTCACGTAAATATTTAACTGTGTTAACCCTTTAAATTTTGCGACAGAAAATTCAACAGATGTGACCGGCCATTAGCTCAGTTGCTTAGCGCTCACGCTATCGGTGCGGGAGGTTTGGGGTTCAAATCCCTGGTCGGTTACATCGGCACAGTGTCTTCAACGGCTCGCCACCGCTGCGACGTTCCTTCGTAGCTGTGTAGCCCTGGCGATCAGCCGCGGAGATGAGCACCGCCACTCGTTACACGCTTCGGCGTAATACCGCGAGTGTAATGGAAATTTGATTTTATTTGAATTCAACAGATTGAGACAGACTGTGATGTGAGCTTGAGCCTTTCGAGTCAGCATCCTCGCAATATGAATGTCAAGCGATCGGCTTAAGCCGTAAATCGAAACCGTCACGCAGGATCTGCAACATGCGCGCGGTACCGCTATGCTATGTCGCGAATAATGTTCGCTTAAAAAGGAAAAGATCTTACGCGTTTGTGGTTCAAGTCGGTTTCATTCTCTGGCTGCACGTCAGTCAAACACGAAAATCTCTTTAAAATTTAACAATATTCTCTACCAAAACTCTTATTCCTGAGTAAACACAACATCGTCAAGCCTGATTCAAAGAAAAGACAAAAGTAGAGTAGCACCAAATATTATCCAAAAATCAAATCTTCGTTCCACTCGACGTATTACTCCGAAGCGTGTAACGAGTAGCGGGGCGCATCCACGCGGCTTAGCGCCTGGGTAACACATCTCCGAAGAAACTTCTTAGCGGTGGCGAGCCGTTGGATACTTTGTGTCCGATTTGACAGACCTGCTGCAGCAATAGCAATGTTAGCCAACCAAACCATACGATTTATTTCCAAAAGCCATTTCATTCCTCAATCACGGTAAACTACTGACAATTGATGATGGAATAACAGATAAATTTGTGACAACATAACTAATTGTCAATTTTAGTTTTTTTATTAATTTTGGCCTAATTTCAGGCCTGGATTACGACATTTTTGATTGAAGGACCGGTAAATCGCTTGAGTCGAAGCATTAATCAAAAATATAAAACTGAAATGAATTTGTGGCGCGCTTAGCTGCTTTGTGAAAGTTGTTCAAGGCAAAAATTTGCAGTTGTATCAACGGAATATTTTCAAAATTCATTTACCTGCTGATTCAAGAAAAGAATAGAAAAATCTGATGTGTAAATTATCATTCTGAGTGCGCTGATTGCTTTAAAAAACAACATTGCCTCAAAACAACCGCAACAACAGCGTTACTCCATGGAAAAGAACCTTTTTGGCTTGCCAGTTACTTGCTGATAAAAGGATTGGCTTTAAAACGTTGTTTGACATAATCAACGGCAAGTTTTAATCTCCAGCAAGCTTTAGATAAAAAATTGAAGCGTGCTGCATGAGGTCGAAAGCAGTCATTTTGCCTGTTCACAGCCAATTTCGATTTTACAGCGCCAGCATTCTACTGCTTGTTACTATTGTGGTCCATTGCAATGCTCAACAAGGTAAGACATCCCGGTATAATCCAATCTTCATCATCGTACCGGTATTACCCGGAGCGTGTAACGAGTGGCGGGGCCCATCTCCTCGGATTAGCGCATGGCAGCACAGTGCCGATGAAACGTCGCAGCGCGACATCGCTACCGATACTGGAAGTTTGGTGTTCAATTCTCCGGTCGGTAAAGTCAGACACCATGTCACTGACGGTTCACCACCGTTACAATGTTTCTTTGCAGCAGTGTTGCCCAGGCGCTAAGTTGCGCAGATGGACCTCGCAACTTCTTGCGAGCTTTGGCTTTACACTCGCCTGCATAGTTTTGTGATAAGACTTTGTATTCTTGAATTGTTATTTGAATCTTGCATAACAACGTTTGTTTTCCAGTGAAAATCCCTGGCCGGTTAACTCAGTCGCTAAGCACGTTGCTATCAATGCTGTTCAAGTCTGAGGTTCGCTTCCCTGGCTAATCAAATTGGACGCGATGTCACCGATGGTTTGCCACCGCTGCGACGTTTCTTTGTAGCTGTGTTGCCCACGCGCAAAGCCACGGAGATGGGCCCCGCTACTCGTTACACGCTTCGGCGCAATACCGCGAGTATGATGAAGATTTGATTTTTTTTTTTAGGAAAAATTCGTTGTTCTTCCTCAAGCGATTGTCACTCGTTCGCAAAATGTGAAAGTCCTGGAAACGCCGACAAAGTTTGTGAATGTCGACAAGGCTTTGAAGGCGACGGAACGACGTGCAAAGATATTAATGAATGTATCCAGA
Source organism: Trididemnum miniatum (assembly GCA_964006365.1). Lineage (NCBI taxonomy): Eukaryota > Metazoa > Chordata > Ascidiacea > Aplousobranchia > Didemnidae > Trididemnum > Trididemnum miniatum. Next base: position 2,920,549 of record OZ023231.1, on the reverse strand, counting down.
AGCTTCATCAATGTTCGCCTCAACTAGTATGCAACAATAACATTGGAAGCTATTCTTGCAAACGTATGATTGTGTTCACAAATATGATATTATAATTATTTCGAAATACAACTAATATGGTACGAAAATAGCTTAAGAAAGAAAAATAAAGTTACAGAAAATCTCAAAACTGGACGTTTCGACAACATAAATTCAGCTATAGCAACAACAAATAGACTCAAAGAGCATTCCAATTCGGATAAATTCAAGGTGCTGTGCCGACACTTAACGGACAATCATGACCATGAAGTGGACTTTGCTACACCGGGCATTCTTAGCGGCGATGGTGATTCTGCAATTTATTAAGTCTTGAATCACCTTTTCAAAAATATGAGTCATTGCTTAATCAAAATCAAAAATCCAATCTTGATTATACCGCGGTATAAATCAAATCTTCATTAGCCTATTCCGCGGTATTACGCCAAAGCGTGAAACGAGTGTTAGTTGGTAAGTTAGTGTCTTTTATTTCCGTACCGTCAACACAAGAATAATATACAAAAATAATATACAGTATAATTGGACAGCACGAGAAAAGGGAAGAAGCAAAAAAACGATAAATGTTGTAACATGCATGGGGAGAATAGAAGATCAAGAAAAGTGACATGAGAAGCATGGTTGCAGCACCCGAAGGATCCATTTACCGAGTGAAGGATCCATCGGATCCATCACTCCATTTCCGCGGATTAGCTCCTGAACTACACATCTCCGAAGATACGTTGCAGCGGTGGGGAGCGGTTGGCGACACTGTACTGATTTGACTGGACCGGGAATCGAACCACAAACCTTCCTCACCGATGGCTTGTGCGCCTAGCAACTGAGCTAACGGCCTTATTAACTCCAAATCCGCTCCCCTTCATTTGTTTAATCGTCAATTTAACTCCGCTGCTCTTTTTATTAGCTTTTAGCCTATTAACACGACTTATTTTTACCTGTCGCCTGGGTTATGCCATAATTTGTAGTTAGAATTGCAAATTCTGCTTTTTTCAGTTGTACACTGCCTTGCTTACGCTGTTGATGTTGACAGTTGAATCTGGAGACGTTCACTTTTGAGATTTATTGTAACTTTATTTTTCCTCCCTAATATTATGTTGTAAATAACAAGCTGTCTTCATACTAACTTACTGAATATAATTGTCGGCTGTGTGGCCTATTGGTTTGGAGCGTCGTTTTTATGATGACCATCGCCGCAAGGTTGATAGTTCAACTACCACCCAAGTTCTTCTGTTGCATCATTCGATGAGATATTTCACGATACGCTCTGCTTGGTAGAATCTAACAAGCAGCAAATTAAAAAAAAATGTGAAGTAAAATTCAACTGAAAAACTCGGAAGCGAAGCCAACTTCTGAGCAAGACTAGATTCGTTCTTGGTAATAGCATCTCCGCCTCCGTCACCTTCTTCAGGCAGGAAACCAAAAATAAAGAAAATCAAACAAAGTGAATCGTTTGTCTGCTTGCGGAACGATAGACTCGGGTTTAATTCCAATTCGGGTCAAACCAATATTGAATGCACAGCTTCCCTGCTTAACGCTCAGCATAATGCACTCCGTGGAGACCAAGCCGGCAAGTTCGCTTGCTATGTGCTGTTTGGAAAAGCAAGTAGCGGGATTCCCTCATCTAGGTGCGGCAGACAGATGGCCAGCAACTGCTACGCTAGCTCGTTACAGCGATTTGATTGCTTTCTCGTGATAGGAGGATAAATATGAAACTTAATACGAATTTTTGGCTTTTTGTTTTTCTTTTAGCCGTTCTTCAAAATTCTGTGATAAATCCGTCTTTGGCAATTTTTGTTGCCGGGATGAGCCTTCTAGCAGTCTCGTGCATGGGTTTGTGTTGTCGGCAAACGTCAAAAATAAAAGTAAGATTTTTATACTCTCCATATGTAAGCGGGTAAAGTTGCTGGCTCGTAAAATTCATTGCAATGTGAAATCTCAAACGATTAAAGAGTATTTACCCTGAAATTATATTATTAATGACATTTTATTAATTATAATTAAGGTGAATAATTATTCACCTTTGTCTGCTTGCGGAACGATAGACTCAGGATTAATTCCAAGTCGGGTCAAACCAATATTGAATGCACAGCTTCCCTGCTTAACGCTCTTTATTCTCCTTTGAATAATTATTATTCACCTTTGGTCGCGTGCTTTGTCCTGTTTTTTGTATGTTATGCTTCAACAAAGTTGATACGATTCAATCCACAACCTATTCATTAATTCAGGCCTATTTTTTTTCTTTTTTAAAATAACTACGCTAATGTTTTTCTGTTTTTGCTCGATTTTCGTAAGAGTTGTAGACTCTTGTAGCCAGCGGCATGGCCTAGCGGTACCGGGCGCAGGTGACAAATCCTACGTGACGGGTTCGATTCGCGGCTGGAGTCGATCGCATTTGACATATATAACGGGTGGCTGCTGACTCGAAGAGCGTAAGCTCACTTCGCAGGCTCCCTCAATTACTGTTGAATTTTCAGTTCAATTTGAAAATAATTTTCAGTTCTTACAAACCAATCACTGGTTGTAGACACGGCGACCGAGCCGCTTTCATGGGAGTGGACTATTGTCGTTCGCTAACTTTTACTTGCAATGCCCATAATTTTTTACCTTGTTTTCTTTACGATATAAATGTTTTTATTTTTGTTGATCTCGTTTATCGCGGTGAAAATAAAAAAAAATATCATGATAATAATAATAAACACATCGCTGAAAGTGGCCCAATAATTTGTTAAAGTTTCCAGGCTTATAGGCTTATACACATCAAAAAATCAAACCTCCATTACTCTCGCGGTATTACAGCTCGGATGGCCGAATGGAAAAAGCGTCCTCCTCTGGAGAAACGGATTCAGGTTTGATTCCGAGACTAATTAGACCAATCACTTTAAAGTTGGTATTTGCAGCTTCCCTGGTTGACGCTCAGCATTTAAGGGACAACTAGCGTAGAGAACAAGCCGCCAAATTTACTTGTTTTGACGTTGGGAAAAGAACTAATCGGGATTGCCGAACGTTGATGTGGTAAACAGATGGCCGGAAACTCTTAAGTAATCTCGTTAAAGCGCTTTGATCGTTTTCTCGTGATATGAGGATAAATAAACAACTAACTACAAATACATTTCCCCAAAGCGTGTAAAGAGTAGTGGGGTCCATCTCCGCGGCTTAGCATTGGGCCACACAGCTACAACGAAACGTCGCAACGGTGACGAGCCGGTCACGACGCTGTGTCAGTTTTGACCCGCCCAGAAATTGAACCCAGACCTTCCGCGTTGATAGCGATGTCTTTAATCACTATGCACGCCAAACACCGGTTGATTTTATCATTTTGCTGCGTAACTGAAAGCTGTGGATCGAAAAATTACAATTGCTGGCTTATTGGTTTGGGCAGCATTTTTGCTGCTCTTATGATATTTTACCTGTATAAATGGCCGAGTGGATAAACCGTATGGCGCAGGAGCTTTTAATTTACGGTTTGATTCCGTGCCAGGTCAAACCAATAACTTTGAAATTGAATTTACAGTTTCTGTGATTCATGTTCACCATCAAAGGGACATTGTTGAGAAAAAGCCCGCGATTTTACTTGTTGTTTCGTTGGGAAAGGCACTTTGCTGGATTTCCCTGTCTTAGAGTGGTATACAGGTGATGGCTGGCAACTCCTAAGCGAGCTCGTTGCAGCGCTTTGATTGCTTTCTCGTGATAGGAGGATAAATATGCAACTAAATATAAAAGTTTTTGACTAGGTTACTTTGTTTTGTTCGCAGAATCGAAAATACATCACAAGAAAGCTGGTTTACGAGGCATCTGTTGCAAGCAGCAAAAGTGAGTGTAGTGGAAGTTCCAAAGTTGCGACATCAGTTTCCTCCAGCAGCGTGCTACGTCTGTCCCTGATGAGTCCTGGCGCGTTCAAAAGAAAAAGCATAGAACTTTTTCATTCTCTGAAGCGTCGAAAACCATCACGAATTAAGCAACAATTGAAGAAACAAGAACAGGATGTTGATAGCACAAACAGTGTAGAAACAGCCGCTGCAAGCGTGGAAACTCAAAAAAGCTTCGAAGAAAACAACGAAGTTAAAAAAGATGAATTTTCAATAATGCCCTTCCCACTTTCATCCTTGCTTGAAACCAAAAACCTTGATTTAAGAAACTTCGAACTACCGTCTTTTAACATTTCGGAAATATTGAAAAACCCCGAAGCAACGGTTTTAGAGAAAATAAATACGATGTTTTCAAAAGATTTGGAAACTCAAAAACCAAAATCTTCGAAAAATGTTTTGGAATTCAATGATATTGATGTTCAAAAAGAAAAAATGTCTACAATTATGACAAAACGTAAAGGATTTGAATTTCTGGAAGATAATTCGCAAGAATCAACAGAGACACTAAAATCGACTGGCTTTAGTTCCTCCGAGGTTACAGAAAGTGCTTCCACTAGTGCAACATACTTTTCAAAACTTTCAAAAGACGATGATTCAAATCCAACGGCAAGCTTATGAACAAAAAGCAGATTACTCCCAGTATAACATAATTTGCAAGCAGATGTTGAGTTAGGAAATGACATTGAGCTTTCAGGTTATCCTACTGAAGGCCAAATACAAATCATTCGTTTTATTAACTTGTAATAAAATGTCGAAAAACGTCAACCACGTTTGGTGATTTTCTTTTTTTTTTTTTTTTTTTATTGCAAGCCACACAATTGCAGCCAGGGATTTTTGTATTAGTGAAATACATACGTCATGGAAGATGACCTTGTTGCGCATCAAAACGGCGAAGCCCGATTCGGATCCTAATGCGCCAACCACTCGGTAAACTTCATGTGCTACGTCCTAACTGTTTCTGTGCGTGAGAAAAGTAGCTGGTGATGAGCAAGCTGCCAACCACCAGTACATTTCGGAGGCGATACGTCAATGCAAAGTTATTTTTAATTTTCAAATATCAAAAAAAAATTGAGCGGCAGCTAAAGTCGACTGTGAAGTGAGCTGCACTTTTCAAGCCAGCTCCGCTTGATGTATATGTCAAAAACAGTCGACTCCTGCCGCGAATGGGACCAGTTGAAAAAATCTGCAACCTGCAACTGTCAAAGACAGAAATATTTTAATTTGAATTAGAAAATTGCTGCCAGTTTTTTAGCATTTTCAAGAGTTTGCAAATTTTGAAAAACCAAGTATAAGGGAAATTACAGCAAGAACGCGGTGGCAAATGGCGTTAACAAAAAAAAATTTGTTTAGTTTAAATTTATCTTGAGTATTTTTCAATTTTTTTCCGCACCAGCACACCATGTAAGTGAGAAGATAATAGATAATTTTTTGCACGGGCGGTTAGCCCAGTGTCTAAAGACATTGCTGTCGGTGTGGTAGGTCTATGGTTCCATTCTCAGGACGATTAAATTGAACATATTATCGCCAACGGCTAGACACCGCTGCTACGTTTTTTCGTAGCTGTGTTGCCCAGACGCTATTAATTCCGCCACTCGTCACACGCTTCGGCGTAGTTTTGCGCCTTTTATGAAAATTTGATTTATAGTTTTTTATTTTAACTTCGCGAAATTTGCCGGGACTGTTTTGTTACGGACTGCCTCGGATTGTGGACTTTCTCGTTTGCTTCGGAGCAGAAGTGTCCCGAAGCTGGATTCGGAACAGGACTCGGATCCGGAGTCGACCAATTTTTCCTCAATCGGATTGGAATCGGAGTTTATTTTAACGTTAAAATTGAAGCCGGGATCGGATCAATTTAAGTCATGGTTGTGAAAATAAACAAACGTCATGTTTGTGGACGTGAGGAACAGTGGTCAAAACTAGAGTAGGAGTTTGTATTTCTGACCATCAAAGGAACGGTAGCTGGAGTCGGAGTCTCAAAAACAGACTTCAAGCACTTATGTTTTAGCGTCGAATCGAAGTTTTATTTTAAAAAAGTTGGCTAGATTCAAAATATAAAATATCACACCCCGCTCATCTCTGCTGTTAAAACATATAAAAAAACAAAAACAAATTTCAAATAAAAAATACCAAAAAGACACTGTTTTTAAGTAATTTACTTGAAGAAAGAACACTATAAAATGGCTCTATTAATACGGCTGTTTGTCAAAATCACTAGATCAAGGGAGAAATGCAGTAGTAATAGTCTACTGAGGTGAAATCTTTACAACATCAAACCATCAAATCTTCATTATACTGCGGTATTACGCCGAAGCGTGTAACAAATGGCGGGACACCTCAAAGTGACTTAGCGCCTAAGCAACACAGCTCTGAAGAAATGTCGCAGTCACCAAAAAGTTGATTATGATGCAGAAACTGGAATCAGAAACTGCGAGCTTAAAGATCACGGAAACTGGACAGGTAGACAAGTAACTGTGTCCAATTTGACCGACTCAAGAATCAAACTCAAAATCTCCAGCAACATTTGTTGTTTAATTACTACGCCAACTATACAGTCTAATTACAACTGGTCGTTACAACAATGGCTTAAAGGAGGAATAATCCAGTCGCAGTAAAACTAAAACTTGGACGTTTCGACTATATAGATTCAGCTGTCATCACCAGCAGTCCAGCAGTGTAAGCAAAGCTGAACAAAACTGAATGGAAAAATTTGTATTTTACCTTCAGTTTTGTGCTGCCTTGCTTACTCTGCTGATGATGACAGAACTGAATCTATGTTGTCGAAACGTTCAGTTTTAGGACTAACTGTGGCGTTATTTTTCTTCCATGAAACAATTCATTTTTTCCAGCTTATTGCTGATGATAATGTAATTTAATAAAGTGCTGCTTATTACCTTATAATATGCTTATTATGCCTCCAGAAAGTGTTACTTATTTTATGATTTGCGTTGGAATTTGAAGTCAAATGGAATTACTTTTTCCTTTATTTCTGTTTTCGCTAAATTTGAAAGTGTATTGCGTCAAATATAAATTTACTTTAAGTCTTACCAAGGCAGACTCGTTTTTCCTCGCTAGAGAAGCATGCATAAGCAGTGGCAGCGATTTAGCAATTTTCGAATCAGAAAAAGAATACTTTTTGGCAAAAGTAAAGGTTATTCACGAAAAAAGAGATGGTAAGTGTGAAAAGTAGTTTCAACTTACAAAAAAATCAAATCTTCATCGTGCCCGCAGTATTACACCGAAGCGTGTAACGAGTGGCGGGGCCCATCTCCGCGGCTACGCGCCTGGGCAACACAGCTCCGAAGAAACGTCGCAACGGTGGCGAGCCGTTAGACCAATTTGACACTGTGACCAATTTGACCTGCCCGGGAATCGAACTTCAGGCTTCACACACCGATAGCGTGCGCTAAACAACTGAGCTAACCGGTAAACTATCAGTATTTTAATGCCAGCCAGGATTTCCACTGAGAAAAAGGCACCTGCTTAGCTAGCGCAATAACAGCTCAAAGTATATACAGCGGGTGCTGGGAGATTGCTTGTACAACCTATTACTTGAGTTTTTCCCCTTTTCGGAAATTCACGTACTTACCTGTCCAAAAGATCTTCATTATACTCGCGGAATTACGTGTCGAGTGTAACGTCTCCGCAGTGTAGCGCGTGGACAACACAAAATCATCGTGGTGGTGGAACCGTTGATGACCGTGTCCGATTTGACGGGCCCGGGAATCGAACCCAGAACCTCTCTCCCGATACCGATATCGCGATATCTTCCACCACTTCGCCAACCGACCGGTTACGTACCATACTACGTATCTGGAATAAGGTATTTTACCAGCAGCCTTGTTTTTGTGCGTGATTGTCGCAAGGTCTCAGAAGTTGGCGAGTTGAAGTAGAGCAACAACGCTATTTCTGCAAAAGCAACGAGGAACGTGTTTAGGCGGAGGGCCATTGTGCCAAGCCCCTCTCCCCCTTTGAAATTTGCCTTTCATTAAAAAATATGTTGCTGTATGGCTAAAATATACCAGACTCTTTTGATGGATTTTGCAGTTTTTGCTTCCTCCTCCTTTTAAATTTTCTCGCTACGCCATTGAATGCAAACTTATGGCACGGGGCGGGCCAATAGGAAGCAACCCACCCCCTCTGAAACAACCGCAACGTCAAACAGCATTAAATACTCTTTGCGTAGCATTATGTCACGAATTATCACGTGAGTCGCCCCCTCCTTCTCCTTAACAAAATCCATGGCTCCGCCCCTGCTTTCTACCTCGTGATGATAACGGACAGTTTTCCATTTATGCAACTGTTGGAACCAGAGTTTTTAAACTTTTCCGGGCAAGGACCGGAGAACGCAGTCTGGAAGCGTGGGTTTGAGGTACACGGTCAAGTTTGCAATGCGTTGCTGGTAACCCACTGATAAGGATCAGTCATGCAATTTCAAAGATGAAATTTTCATAATAGGCTGCTCGTGGAATTACGCCGAAGCAAATAACTGTTGGCGAGGCCCATTTTTGCTTCTTAGTGCCAGGGCAACACAGCTGCAAAGAAACAACTCAGCGATGGCGAGCCGTAGAATACACTGCGTCCGATTTGACCGGCCTGAGTGAAAATCGAACTCAAGACTTATCCGACTTAATCAAAGCTTTAACGCTTTAAAATTTTCGATTTTCTTACAGATGACTGCTTCTATACGGGATTGCGTAAAACTTCCTTCAATCAATACGAGTGGTTAAACGGTTCGAAATTCAACCAATATAGTGAATATCTTCCTGTATCTACGGAATCCAGCAATAAATGTACTTGCATGCAATTTAAACAGAACGAGTTAAGAATATTTACCAAAAATTGTGGACTTATGGGGTATTACATCTGCAAATCAGGTATTTCTTCAATTAATTGATGATTTGATTTTGATTTCATTTTTATCCTCCTGTCTCGAAAAAGCGGTGGAGGCACTACATACATAGGTTGCACCGCAACTAATTTACTTGCGCGAGCGCTTGCGCCGCAATCCTTTTTTAACGCTTGCAGCGCTTGAATTTTTGAAACTGTGAGCGCAAGCGCAATTTGAATACCTTCAAGAGTTTAATGTTTTTGAATCAATTATGATTAAAGTTGAAGAATGGCATTGACAAGAAATATGAATAGGTCTAAGGCTCATTGAAAATAACATTTATCGCGTGATGCTAGCAAAATTTCGTTGGAGCTTAGGGATCTTTTTTCTCTAAAATTAATTTCCAAAATGTTTTGCCGATTTTAGCACCTCTTTTGAAAGTCTGTTTGACCTACAGGCTGCTTGTTTTGTTACAATGAAAGTTGCGGAAAATACTGAGACCAAATTAAAATTTCAACAAAACTATAGCCGTTTGGTTGTTAACTAACTTGCTGTTGTCCTATTTGCCAATAGAAACAGAAATATAGGCCTACGTTGGTAATAAGCTTTATTTTACTAAAACTTTATTTTTATTTACTAAAACTAGGACAAATGCGCTAGTGAATAACGTAAAGACGCCTATAATACGCCCAAAGCCATAGAGGCGTTACGCGATATGTTCTTCAAATGCTTCTCTTTTTAATTAAAGCGAACTCAAAAACTCATGTTGATCATTACGTAAAAGGCCTGTGGACCTTTTTCGGGTCATATGGCGACTAAAATCGGTCATTATGACTGAGACACTGTCTCTGCATGTAAACAAAGCGTTTTGCAAAACACTTCAAGGTTTTTCAATTACCTCTAAAACAGTCTTATCTTTTGTTAAAAGCTGTCTACCGATTACTTTTGCGTAACAATTGTTGAAGGCGAATCGGCAAATCGTTTTGTGAAAATGTATTTGCGGTAATCGTCCAATTAAAAAGTTATAGAATTCCAATTATTGGAGCAGCTTATTCGCTTATCTACCTTCGCGACTATCGCGTGTTACGAATCGTTGGCGACGCTGTGTCCGATTTGACCAGACCGGGAAACGAATCAAAAGCCTCATGCGACGACAACCATGATGAAACTTTGATATTTTGATAATTTCTGTCATCAAAAAACGTTTTTTTAGAAGCCGATAACAATGTCGAGAACAGCAGCTCTTTTTTCTCCCCTGATTTGTATACCATCGCTGCAGCGGGAAGCATGATTGTTGTCTTTCCAGGAATCATTGCGCTTCTTATGAGATGGCGCACAGCAAGAGTAAGTGACGTATTTGATAACATATACGTCAATATAAATGTTGGCCTATTCAAGGGGAAAGGCATCTTGAAACATGATTTGTCTCAGGGCTGGATTTAGACAGTGGGAGGCGCTAGACTATTTTAATTTCACGTATGCTGCTGGTGATCAACAATCGGACCCATCTCTAAATAATTAAAGGTCATCATAGACAATCCCAAAAAAGGTCTTGCGTAATCGTTTCAAGGCTTTTTGTTCGTTCCGAGGCCCGAAGGCTTCAGCCTCAAAAATCTATTGGTACATCCAGCCCCCATTGTTCCCTTTAAGGTCAATCATTCTCAAGTAAAAATCTATCTTTATCTTAATGCTGCTGATGAGAGTTAATAGTCAGAAACACTGCTGTCCCGCTCCATGGTACCTTATTCCATGCCAAATTCCAAGAAAAAAACTTGAAGCTGATCAACTTGATTTTTCTGCAATGTAGGTTAGCGATAGACCTACAGTTAAGAAACAGCTAAAAACACGTCGTGGTTTCAGCTAACTTCTGGAGCCATTGTCAAGGCAAACTTTTAACATAGGCCTAGCTTTTTGCAGACTGAACTTTCCCGGTCCTGTCTCAGTTTTCTTTTAGCATAGCTCAAGAACCACGCTTCACGTTTTGACAATGTGCTGAAACATGTGCCCGAGCACTTTTAGTTTCATACCAAGGACTTTTGACTGCGGTAAATTATAGCTTGGCGCCAGCATCAATATACAGCTTGATATGAAGATAGAAATAAAGTGGGAAAGCAGATGCTGTCCATACAAGTGGTTTAATGCCAATGCGTCAAAGAAACATAGCAGCGGTGGCAGTCGTTGGTACCACTATATCCAAACTGACTGGCCTGGAAATTGAACCGTGGACCTTTCGCACCAATAGCCAGGGCGCTACCAGTACATCAGTCGTAAATTAATATTTTAGCGGGGTGTTTCTGCATGTTATGCTTCGTTGCCTGTACCTCGTTTTTTTCTTTGCTCTTGCGGCAAAGCCTTCGACGCAACCATTGCCGGAAGTTGCAGTTGCTCTAAAAATTGCTACGTTACTTTTGATTTTCAGGAAAGAAAAGTAACAGTTGTTTCGCTTCTGGCTCAAGATTGGAAAAACTTGAAGGTAGGTTAAAAAATCAAATTTTTATCATAGTCGCGGTATTTCGCCGAAGAGTGTAACGAGCGGTTTAACGCTTGGGCAACATAGTTTTCAAAAACATCGCAGTGATGGCGAGCCGCTGGCGACATTGCGCCCGGGTTGACCAACGTGGAAATCGAACCTGAGACCTCTCTCACCGATACCAATAATGTCCTTAACCGCTTCGTCAACTGGCAGGGGGTAGGTTGCTGGAGAGAATAAACTCGAAATAAGCCCAGCAACAGTTCAATCTCGTGACTACTAATACGACGAGAAGGAGGAGTTGCCTATGTATACGTTGCAGTGGCGGATCCAGGAGAGGCTACGCGGACAATTGCCCCCCTAAATTTTATGTTATTCACGTCGCAGGGGCATCAGTTCAAGCGGGAATTTCCAAGCACCTCGATCTTCTGCGGCTAACAAACCACGCTCGTTGATTACAGCTAGGGGCGTATTCATGAGGGGCATTGCTCCATGCTCCTCCCCCTCCCCCCTTACCCATTCGACTATGCCTTTTAAAAATATACCTGACTTTTTGATGGCTTTTGCAGATTCCCTCCTTTTAAAATTTCTCGCAACGTCACTCAAAACAGCAGTTGCTTGACTGTATCTGTTCTTTTCTGGGACTTTCGTGTAGCGCGTCAATACCAGCACAGAATCTCATGCTTCAATAAAAACTCTTGCCTTAAATAAATAATCATTGTTTTTATTTTTCAGAACAAAGCAAGATTAACGACAAGTTCGGTTCGTAAAAATGATAAAACAGTTACGATAAACGTATCTGCTGACGTAAAGACTGTTGGGTACCGGGATGTGTGAATCCGCCCAATATCTTGCCCAGCAAATCAACAAGTGAATTTGCAAGCTTGTTTTTTTCTCATTTCAGTGTTAAACGTCAAGCAGAGAAGGTGTAAATACCATGTTTTAGAATGTTTAATTTGACCGAAACCAACAGATTGGCGTAGTAGATAAAAATATCGTTATTGCCGCGAGATGTCTGGGGTTCGGGTCCCGGGCTGGTTAAAATGGACACGATGTCACCAACCGCTTGACACCGTTGCGAGGTTTCTTTGGAGTAGAGCCGCGGAGATGGTCCCGCCACTTGTCACACGCTTCGGCGTAATATGGCGAGGATAATGAAAATCAGATTAAGATTTTTTTAATTTGACCCGACTCGTAATCAAACCCGTATCTGACATTTATACTTGGCCAATTCATCGGGTTAAATTGATAAAAAAAATTTGATAATTCAGATGCCAGAGAGAACATCTAATGTTTCAGTTGGAGGTGGAGAGCATCCCTCGAATAAAAACGAGGAAAGAGCATCAGAAACAACAAATACGTCGAGTTATGATTCTTCATTTTATTCAGCAATTTCCTCGGATTTTCTCAGTTATTATAGCTATGACACAGATTCCTAGCAAAATAAAATCAAAATGAAACACAACGAATTGAGAGCGCAATGTTTGCAACGTCGCGACATTGGCGAGCCGTTGGCAACAGCGTGTCCGATTTAGTATTTTTAGTATTCAGTGTGTCCGATTTAGTATTTTTAGTATTTAGTGTGTCCGATTTAGTATTTTTAGTATTCAGTGTGTCCGATTTAGTATTTTTAGTATTCAGTTGCATATTTATTCTCCTATCACGATTCTCAAGAGAGCGATCAAAGCGCTGTAACGAGCTTGTTTAGGAGTTGCCAGCCATCTGTCTACCACACCAAGATGGGGGAATCTTGCGAAGTGCTTTTCCAACGGCACAACAAGCAAAAATGCCTGCTTCTTCTCCACACTGTCCCTTTAATGCTGAGCGTCAAGCAGGGAAGCCGTAAATACCAATTTTAAAGTCATTGGTTTGACCCTATTCGGAATCAAACCCAAGTCTACAGCTCCGGAGGCAGACGTTCTTACCATTTGACCATCTAAGCTGTTTGATCGGCCCGAAAATGGAACCCCAGACCTCCCGTAATGATTGCGCTGTCTTCAACCAACATACTGTAAATTACGCTCACAAACTATGCGAATTAAAAACTGCCACATTTGGTTTTATACGAATTAAAAATTTAATCCCCCAAATATTTCTCACTCCTCCATTGCTGTTCTCTCTTTGTGGACTTTATATGCGTTCGGCTGCAAGGATGCAAGACCTGTTGGACGGACTTTGCGATTAATGGTTTGAAAACCAGATCTTGATTGCTCTAGCTATATTACGCCGAAACGTGTAACGAGTTGCGGGGTCCGCCTACGCGGCTTAGCGCTTAGACAAAAAAGCTTCAAAAAGCGTTGCAGCGGTTGCGAGTCGATGGCAACCCAATGTTCGATGTGACCGGCCTGGGAAACGAACCTAGATCTCCCATTCCAATAGCGTTGTCTTTAACCACTGAGCCAACTGACTGGTTGATTTTTCGATGCATAAAAATAACGGCTGATCGGCTGATTTTACTTGTGCTTATCTTACGTATTATGAGAAACCGGTATCGATACTTGGCCGAGTCACACCAAAGACTTGAAACTGGTAGCCATTGCAGCGGCCAAGCTTAGCGCTCTATAGCTGCATCAATGCTGGAAGTGAGAATGAAGATCAAATTGTAAATCCAATATTGATTAGAAGGCCAGGGCATAAAGTAGGCTATATATTTTGAATCGATTTTAGACCAAAAAGGATTTTTAGAAAATATGCCAGTTTCTACGTAAGCTAAATGTAAAAAAAATTATTTCTTCATCTAATTTAAATTTTTAAGTCATAAATCGCAAAATTGCGTCGTAAGAGCGTTACAAAAATCCGTGGTTTGACCTAGTCGTTGTAGAAACGCTAACGGTTCCATTACCAGCAGAAGTTCAAATCGGGCGCACTGTCGCCAACGCTGGGTTACCAGATGGTTCACAACAATAAATTCTGTTCTGACTATAACAAAAGTCTGTTCTGTTCACAAGAAAAACAGTTTACAGTAAACCTCAAAATAGTCCAAATTGGGTCCAAATTTTCAATCAAGAAAAAAGTTCAAATTAATTTCAAAATAGTCCAAATTTTCAATTGCTGTGTAAAATGGATTCGTATCTGAAGCCGTGACAGAATCGTGACATCGTGCGTTGTCACAACTTAATGTACCCAATCTACATGCAATAGTGCAACTGTGTCTCCTGCCTTGAGTCTTTTACTGCATGTATTGTGGTTTCTCCTTTACCCAGTTTCGTTGTAGCGCCTTTCAGATGCTTACCGATGACTACAATCTTTGGGCGAAACGTGACAAGTTGAGTTTTCTGAAATTTTATTTTCAGATTTTCGTAACTACGGTACCGGTAACCGTAATTTATAGAATTACGTCATTATTTGCATAATGAAAAATTACGCTGCAGCCCTAGTAATGGTCTACTCATCTATGGTCTACTATTGTACTATACTCACTAGTGTGTTGTCTGTCAATACGTAAATGCAAAATCGCAATACCGGTACGTGGATTCACTTTTTTCAACAAGCTTTTAAAAAGTCCAAACTTTTAATCAAATAAGTCCAAAGGTCCAACAAACTTTTTTTCGGTCTAAACAAGTTAGTAAAGGTGCAAATATCGCAAATTTAGAGCTGTGTTGCCAAGGCGCTATGTGATCCCCGCCACTCGTCGCACGTTTATACATGGAGTATAATAAAGATTACATTTGATTTGAGCTTTAGAAAAATAGTCCAATTTGCCAGTTTTATGCTCATGCATTATTGTAGGCCTATTTAGTTACTGATGATGTCGGACAATGGACAAATTGTTATTTCATAATGTTATTATCAAGCTTGGGCTAAAAATTTTCTTTGGAAATTTTGCGTAAAAATGGAATTAATTTATGCTTTATTTCTTTTATCGTTGGATATGAAAGTGAGTTGTGGCCAAGATCTTTATTTGATTAGTAGTGAACAAGCTGTAAACTTCGATAATGCTAAAACGAAGTGCCAAGAAAGTGATCGAGAATTAGCAACTTTTAAAACTGTAAAGGAACTTGGTGTAATACAAGAAAAGATACTTCGAGAAGATAGAGGTCAGTTGAAACCTGCTGGTTGGCGATGCGGTTAAAAACATCGCTACCGGTGAAAGATCGGAGGTTCGATACCCAGGCCAGTCCAATCGGTGACAGTTTACAAAGGCTTGACACCGCAGGACGTTAACTTCTTCGGAGCTGGTAGCCCAGGCGCTAATCCGCGGAGATGGGCACCGCCACTCGATGCACGCATCGGCGTAATAGCGCGAGTGTGAAGATCTGATTTTTAGTTTATAGTTAGTCGATTCAAAAACCAAACTTACGCCGAAGCGAACAACGAGTGGGGGGGTCCATCTCAGCGGTGTAGCGCATGCATGGCACACCTACGTAGCAACATCGCAGCGGTGACGAGCCTTTGTCGATACGTGTTTGATTTGACCGACCCAGGAATCGAACCCAGACCTTCCTCACAGCGCCGTAACGAGAAATTCTAAAAGGGGGAGAAAACATAAATCGCAAAAGCCATTAAAAGAGTCTGGTATATTTCGGTCACTAAGTAACATTTGTTCTTTTTTTACGAAAAGGCAAAGTTTATAAGGGGGTAGGGGCGCATTGCACAAAGCCCTCCTTTTTGAATACGCCCCTGCTCCTTATATTTTTGATCACTGCGCAAAGCGACCGCTTATCTTTTTTTCCAGACAACAATGTGTGTTATTACACGAGCTTATACAAAGACTTGAAAATTGGAAGTTTCAGGTGGCTGGATGGTTCGAGGTTTGCTCGGCTTCTGGGCTTCACCGTCGTACCAGCACATGCCGCAAATAGATTGTGGAATTGTAGTTGCGTTCGTTTTAATATTGTGACGGTTCATATCTATTCAAAAAACTGCACAAAGGGAGGACCTTATATATGTGGTGCAGGTGAGCACATTCCTTGTCCACAACTCAACTTAACTTTTATTTACCATGATGCCAAATAGCGCAGGAGGGAAGCAGCGAAAAACCAATAGGTCATCTAAGTCTGGTCTCCCGAATGCAACAACTTACGACATGATATAAAAACACATTAACTAGCGTATCACACACAGGTTTAAATTTGGACACACCTTCCAACGACATTCTGGGATTACCAAAGTAAGTTACCGGCATCTATGAATCGTAATAGTAAATAATGAAAAAAAAATTAATCAAATATTATTAAGTTGAAACTTAATTGGAAGTCCAGCAAGTAAATCAACAAGTAATTGGTTGAGATGGCAAGGACCATCCAATATATATCGACAATTAGACCTAAAAAAGTGGACTGCAATATCATCAAGAAAAACATAGGTCAGAAAAAAGAGTCATAAAATGCGCTATTGTTCACTCTTCAGTACTGACATACGTTTTCAGAATATTTGTTTTATGAAAAAATTAGTTAAGAGAGAACAGTGCCTAAATTTTTGCGGAATGTCTTTCCATAATTTTAGGTTCCCTCCTCCTGCAAAGCATCCTCCCCCTGCTTTTGAATTTACAAAAGATTGAAAATATTCATTACGTTTTTATTTTGCCTTGTCAGTAGCCACATGTCCACTGTCCAGTTCAAGTAGCTCCAAGGACCTAGGGCTTTCTGCATTCCCTCGGTCCAGGTAAATTATTCTGAAAGATCATTATTGTAATGTAGAAAGCCTCTGGGCTTTTGAAAACACCTGCACTGGAGATGCGGACAGGCTAATTATTTTCAAAAATGAAGTGATTGTTCTGTTCGTTTACGACAAACGGTCCTTGACTAGTTTCCGACAAACGATCCACATCAGCCTAACTTGACAGAATTAAATAAATGATCAATAATTTTTTTATACACCCGAGTGAAGCACTTCTACACAGATCCGGATTAAGTAAGATCTATGCGGGCTAAATGTTGGCTTGCGGGTAATGAGCGTATCAAACTTAATAAAGGTAGTTGACTGGCATACTGTAAATAAGATTTGTTGTTGATGACAAAATCAGATCCGCAAAAAAGCATCGAGATTGCATGGGCCGCCGGAGCAGTTACGTTATCCCCGGAATCCCAAAGTCTTTATGCACCTGCTTCTAGCGAGATATAATAAAAAAAGAGCGCCGTACGTATTTTCCGTGTTATAATGTATGAGGTTACTTTAACGAGCGTTTACCGGTAGGAGGCAGACGGCAATGCAAACGCGCGGTACGCGACAACTTTTTCGCACCTTCTTTGTTTACCGACCGCACAAAACACTACTTGCGTCATAATTGGTGTCCCTTTGCCACATTTTCGGTAAACCCACCTTATGATTGTGTTTTAGTAACGAAAAGGAATAGCGATTGCAAATTATTATACTCGCCATATTACGCCGAAGCGTGTAACGAGTGGCGGGATCCATTTCCGCGGCTTAGCGCCTGGGCAACACAGCTCTAAAGAAACGCCGCCACGGTGTCGAACCGTAGGTCGAAGTAACCGAACCGGGAATCGAACGCAAGACCTTCCATACCGTTAGAAGTGTCTTTAACCATTATGTCAACCGGTAGTTTCACAGAATTTTCACAAATAATTGTTATTTTATCAGCGAAAAGCATCAGTGATGATGATGATGATCACTCCTTCTTACCCTCCAATTTGTCTGTTGTTGCTGGTCTGGGAAGCTTATGCGCTGTACTTCCTGGAATCATAGCATTTCTTGTCATGAAACATTTTAAAGGAGAGTTACCGGTAAGTAAACTAACTGCATGTATTTTCTTATTAAGCATAGTTGTGTTATGTAGTATTTAGTTGCATATTTATCCTCCTATCACGAGAAAGCGATCAAAGCGCTATAACGAGCTCGCTTAGGAGTTACCGGCCACCCATTTACCACTCTAAGATGGGATAATCTCGCTAAGTGCCTTTCCCAGCGGCACAGCTTGTAAACTTGCCGGCTTTTTTTTCTACACTGTCCCTATAGGGCTAAGCCTCTAGCCGGGAAGCTTTGAATACCAATTTTAAAGCGATTGGTTTGACCCGACTCGAAATCAAACCCAAGTCTGCAGCTTTACTGACGGACACTCTTACCACCTGTCCATCTGAACCTTAGAGGGGCGCACTAATGTAGGCACGAGCCGGAAAACAAAAGCCCGAACCGAAATGGTGTAAAACGTTCATCTGTTAAGTTGTTGTTTCTTTCAATTAACCTATCTATAAATAATAATAATATCAGTTAGAAATGCCAGTTTCACTTGTATAACCAAACAAAAAGTGCCGAAAAATCATATCGACTTGAACAAAGTATAATCTATTTGAATAAGACTACCTGATGATCGCGTAAGCGCGAAACTAACCGTTGGAGTGTGTAAATAAATGCGACCAAATTAATTGAATAATAATTATCTTTTTAATTTCTAGAGAGGAAAATTGACAGTTGTTTCGCGTATAAGTGAAAGATGGAGAAGAATCAAGGTACTGGTAAAAAACTGGACACTAAACGGCTGCGCTAAGTTTCTGCAAAGGCCAAAGATTTTGACACGCCGTTAGCTCAGTAGCTAAGCGCACTCGCTAGCAGTGCGGGAGGCCTGGGATTCGATTCCCGGGTCAGTCAAATCGTCACAGTGTCGCCAACGGCTGGCCACCTTTGCTATCTCATACCCAATGGGAGGCAAAGCTATCTCATACCCAAAGAAGCAAAGCTATCTCATACCCAATGGGAGGCGGTATTGGCCGATTCGTTGCATGCAATACGGTCGCTTTTATGCACTGCGACAAATGTGACTCCCCACGAGATTTTGTTTTGACCGCAGATGATGCCATTTGGATTTCGCTTTCTGAAGGATAAATTTCCAACTGTAAATTTTGGCAAACTTTCGAATTAATGTAACTCTCAGAACTGCCAGAATCAATCAAGGCAGTTAAATGCTTATCATTTACCTTAATGGAGAGCGATGACTTGAGCAAGCTCCCTGGGCAAGCAGCAGTGGTTACACAAAGAGACGGTGTAAGTGCAGCACTTTGACTTGGGGACTGTGATTTTGACTTCTTCGCATTGTTTCGTAATCTTTTTGATTGACAAACCCGAGAAAAATGTCCGTTCTTGCCGCACAAATAACATGTGGCGTCCAATGCAGGGCAATTCTTGCGTAGGTGATACGATTGCCCACAGAAGTAGCATTTCTTAGATTGTAATCTTGCACTAACTTTCACAGATTCTTCTTCAGTTTCGCCTTCGGAGCTATTAGTCCGATCTTGTGTCACAGCCGCTGATAGCTTACTCTCCGAGAAGTAGGCAGAGGAATGTTCTTGTGCCAGTTGTAGCGACATAGCCGATCGATAAGCTTGATCTATCGATAACTCGGCGTTTTCTAAAAGCCGTTGGCGAATATGATGTGACGATAAGCCGTTTATAAAAGCGTCCCGCACAAGCTCCCGTCGGTACTCTTCCGCAGTAACATTTCTCAGATTGCAGTCCTTGCTCAGCGAATGTAGGGATTGAAGAAAATCTTGTAACGACTCTACCGGCTTTTGCTTTCGTGTTGCTAAGAGATGCCTTGCAAATACCACGTTAAGAGATTTGACATATATTCCTCGAAGCTTTTCAATAGCGACATCGTACGACTCGCAATCCTCGATCATCTCATATACATCTGCACTTACATAAGCGCAAAGTAATCGTAGCTTGTTAACTGCTTCGACTTCCTGTGCTTGTCCCAGTATAAAATTTTCTAGCGTTTTGAACCAGTGTTTAATTTTCTTCCCGGCATCAGGACTATTTGGTTCAGCGTCAAATTTTGCTGGACGTAGCAGTTCGTTAAATGTAGCCATGCTAAGTTTTGTTTAATTGAACTGAAATGATCACAATTTATAATGCAACTTTATTCCAGCTTAAACAAAACTTACAGTCAGCATTACATCCTGAAATAGATAGAATTATAAAACACCCTTTAACGACAAAAGAAAAGCACTGCGCTCTCTGAACTGGAACTCAAACTGAAACCTTTGCTCGATTAGAACAGCACAAGAAAACAAAATTACGCAATCAACTCTTGAACAGGCGGTAACTAAAACGATTTGATAGCAGGCAATTCAAGCGCAGATACAAAGCACAAAACGAAGGCAATTATTTTCCAGGCAATCAATTCATTATTATTTCGGCATCCTCTAAAAAAGGACTGCAGCCGGTAACGCCGTGGCAGGTCTGCAAAGAAACATCAATCCCCTAAAAATTATAAGTCCTGAGCTTGAAAGTATTTATACGGTTTTGGGCGTAACAAGATGGGCAACAGGTCACTGTTCTCTCGTTTTTAAATATCCTAATGTGAAGCATGTAAAATCTTCTCATAAAAGAGCGCAAATTTTGTGATTTTTGGCTAATGGTAATTTGTCTCCATTAAGTTTTTGACTGACTATGTCCCTAAATGTTTCCTTTTTTTTGCAAATTTTTATAAACTCGTGTTCAAAAACGTTACATGCGGTCAACCGCGCTGCCTTACCAATCATTTTAACTTGTACTGTAGGTACAAATGCTACGATTTTTCGTTTCGTAGAAAGCGTAGACTAAGACATACTTGCAAACAATTTTCAATGCTTAGCCTACACCAGTTTTGTAAAGGTGCTGCCTTTACCGATAAATTGGCAAGCGGGACGCGGCCGCAACATTGCATTGTATTTACAATATATAGCATATTTATCCTCCTATCACGAGAAAGCGATTACAGTGCTATGATGAGCTCGCTTAGGAGTTGCCGGCCACCTGTCTATCATTCTGATGTGGGGAATCCCATGAAGTGCCTTTCCCAACGGCACAACAAGTAAACTTACTGGCTTGTTCTCCACACTGTCCCTTTGAAGCTGAGCGTCAAGCAGGAAAACTGGAAATAGCAATTTTAAAATCATTGATTTGACCTGACTTGGAATCAACCCAGCACCTACAGCTCCATGAGCAGACGTTCTATTCACTCGGCCATCTCAGCTGCTGATCGCCCCACTTTGGAGTAATGACGCATCACTTTTTGATTTTCAGAAAAAACGGGGATCAATTCCGTCGTCTTTGTGCGTGGATCGGGAAAGAGGCAAAACACGGGTAAAATGGAACTTTTTATCGTTTTTGAAATTAAGGCGAAAAAGTGCTGAACGCAAAATTGTATACGCTTCCTTGTGGTAATTATGGATTTTTTTTATGGAGAAAGAATATTTTTTTTGAAGAATACAACCACAGTTATTCTTAAAACAGGAAGTTTTGACGACGTGGATTCAGCTGTCATCATCAGCAGCTTTGCCTGCCTTGCTTACATCGCTGATGGTAACTGCTGAATCTATGTTGTCGGAACAACCAGTTTTTAGATTCACTATGGCTGCTTTATTTTTCTTCCATAGCTATTTTTAACCCATATTTACCTTTTTTTAATGTTTTTGTTTTTTGCTTTTTTGTTTTTTTATTTGTTTGAATTACGTATTTTTTTTTTGTTTTAGCATGTGAATTCACGTGAGCCACTCTTTGTCTTTCACGGAATTCACGTTATCACCTACGTTCCCTCTAAGCTGCGCGGCTGCGCGGCCGCGCAATTGGCCGAGAACCCCCGCGCAGTACATTTGTTCTGCCGCGCGCTGCATGAGTATTGACAGCAAGACAGGCTAAAATACGTGCTTTCAATCGGAAACAAGCCCCACATTTGAAATTTGACAATATTGTTTTACAAATTCAAGGTGCAATTAGTTAATTGTGCAGTGATACCCATGAAAGTTTACTGTGCCAGTTATCAATCGAGCATATTAACTAAAAATGATGTCATAATCGTTTGAAAATCTTTATGGTAATAGAAGGCATTACCGTTAAAAACTCGTGATAAGAAAACGGCATGTTGTTGGCAAAACTGAGATGCTTCGTGGAAATACTGTTCTGACAAGGGAAGGGTTCAGCTAATGAGCTTGAGGCATGTGATAGTTAGTTGTGTGCAGGAGCGTATTTAGGGGAGTGTGCAGTATGCAGAAGCGTATTTAGGGGGGCTATTGGGCCATGCCCCTCCCCCCTTTTGAGTCAAAAGGATGTCATGCCGGGGCCCGTCATGTTTTGAAGGGCCCGTCGAGGGGCCCCACTCTTAAAAAATTTTTCTTTAGGGACACACGCGAAGAAATGCTGGAGAAATTGCTTCTTCGCTATGTTAAGACCTACGTCCAGTGTGCGAAGTAGGGGGAGGGATGGGGGAGACATGTCTATCCCAGTAAAAATAGTCGTCCCCCCAGCAAAGAAAGAAAACTTGTTCTGGGGGGATGCCAAAACGTCCCCCCCCCCAGTGATAAGTATCGTAAGAAGTTAAATGTCATTTATACGTGTTGTTTGTGGGTACGGACTGCGGTGATACTTTCCAGCATATCTTGTAGCCATTATGGTTTCCTTCGCAAACTAATCAAGAATAACCTTTTCAGTGCGCCTCCTACAGAACAGTTTATTTTTCATCAACATTACAACACGTCAGCAGTTTTTTATAAGCGTTAGTGAAAGCACCAAGAATATGTTAAAGCAGCGGTTCCCCTACTTTTTTCATATCATATTAGAGATTGAGAGTATGAATCAAGAAAATGCTAGCCTATACCTACTGGGAATCCGCCCCGGACCCCGCTGGGGTAGCTTACTGCTCTCCCCTCAAACCCCTTGCTTCATTTATAAAACAAAAACCTGCCTAAAACAAAGCTAATGAAGTTTTCAAAATTCTACCGTTGATAATTTTTGTTCATCATAATGGTGGCATGCAAACACGCAGTACGCCCTCCACCACTGTTTTAATTTAGTCATTGACCAATGACATCGCCCCAGAAGCGTATTTGGGGGGGGGGGGGCATTGTGCCATGGCCCCTCCCCTTTTGACTTTGCTTTTTAGTAAAAATGAACAAATGGCCAAGTGACTGAAATACGCCAGACTCTTTTGATGGTTTTTGTAGCTTAAGGCTAGGAACAAATCCAGGGGGGTGGAAATGGGATGAGGGAATGTATTCACCTCACCAGCCATTTTTAACTATGTTTTTGATAAATACAATTTTTCCATAATTTCAAACCTCTTCTATAACAATAAACCTTAACGCCTTAAGCACTCACAATTGAAAATGTGCGAACAAAATGCACCATATGTGGTGAAGTACTTAGAATTAAGGTCAAAAAATTTAAATAAAGTTTGCCTGAAAAATGTTGAAAAAGCTCTAAAATAGCCATTACAGCATGTAATATTTCAAAAATTTCCCGGGGAAGCATACCTCCGAACCCCCCTAAAGTTTTTCTGTTTTTCAATCTGCTTCAGGCTGCTCTGTTGAAAAAAACAACGCTTGAAAAAAAATCGTGAAATTTTTTTTAATGCTATAGAAATCGTCCCCCTTTTAAAATTTTATCCCCCTTAAAATCCCCTCCCCCCTTTTAAAATTTCGTGCTACACCACTGCATCGCCCCATGAACAATAAATACCATTTTCGCAACATTGTCTTGTTATTTGGGTTCAGCAAAATTGCAAAATTGAAGACAAAACCATACCCCACAGTAAAAATTTTCTACTTCGCACACTGCCTACGCCTGCGCGATGTCAAGACCTTTTTTTTAGAGAATTTAATTTTGGTACCGAGGGGGTCCGCATCATATCTCTGCCCCGGGGCCCGGATTTTCTCTCAACGGCCCTGCTTTTGACTCTGCTTTTTAGTAAAAAAGAACAAAATTAATGGTATCAAGTGCCTGAAATATGTCAGACTCTTTTAATGGTTTCTGTAGTTATGGCGAAGGCGGATACAGAGGGTAGGATGAGGGATATGCATCCTCCCACCAGCCGTTTTCAAAAACGTTTTTGATGTATACAACGTTTCCATAATTTCGCCCCTCTTTGATAGCGATAAGCCTTACGCCATAAGCACGCATAATCAAAAATGTACGAACAAAATGCATTATATTTGGCGAAGCACTCGGAATCGGGGTCAAAAAATTTAAACAAAATTTGCCTGAAAATTATTTAAAAAGCACTTGAATAGCCATTGCAGCATGTGAATTTTCAACAATTTTCCGGGGGAGCATGCCCCCGTACCCCTCTAGAGTCTTTCTGGTTTCTTAATCAGCTTCAAATTAGTTCTGCCGAAAAAAAAAAATAGGTTCGAAAAAAATGTGGAAATTATGGCTCCCTCCTTTAAAAATTTCTCGCTACGTCACTAATTGTGTGCTTAAATGAAAAATACGCAGAAAACATGAGGTTAAAGGAGAGAGTGAAGAAATGGTAGGTAAGAGGTTGATGAAACCGTGTCCTCGTCTCGGCAGGTAGAGCTACGCATCTTGCCAGTTACCACTAGGCCTGTATTCGTTCAAAATGTTGTGTTCTTTTCTATTTTTTCAAATTTTCTGCACAGATTTTTTTTGTGGAGCTCACACGACTTTCCATTTCGCGCACACTAAGCAAGCTCTTAGAGGGAACGTTGGTTATCACTATTCGGTTACTCATGAGTTTTTTATCGCCTTTTTTGGTGTTATTATTGTTGTGTCTTATGTTGTTGTATTTTCAGTGCTTTGATCCATGTGTTGTTTAAGCAGGGCTTAAACTTAATACTTTCTTAATAACAATTAAAAAAACGGCGCAGTGGTTCAAGACATGGCTGTCGGTTGGTCTTTGCTTTGATTTCGGAATCAAATCGAACGCGGTGTCGCCAGCGCTGCGAGTCTCTTCGGAGCTGAGCTGCTCCGGCGCTTGCCGTGGAGATGGGCCACACTACTCGTTACACGCTTCGCCGCGATACCACGATTCTAATGAAAAATTTAAAGCTATAACTTTAGAAAGAAAAGGAGGAAGCTGATACGAACCAGAAGCAACAGAACGGAGAAATAGAAATGAAAATCGTAACAACGAGCGAATCATCAACAAAGTCGTTCTATTCTTTCTCCACCGATGAAGCAGTTTTTTAGCAGCAACTTACAACAAAGAAGAACTGAATACGAGAAACAATGATCAAGTATCGGGGTTTAAAACCTTATTGAAGCGCGTTTTCGAGCTTGCAGTCAGCAAATTTTTTATCAGGTATCTTTCAAACCCTATCAATTTTTTCTATATACTTGCATTCCGAAACACGAGTATAATTTTGATGCTTTCAGTGGAATTTTAATTGATTCGCTATAAATGTGTTTTAAAGTTTAAAGAGTGATTGATTTCTTTATTTTTATCCTCCTGTCAGAGAAAGTGACAGAGGCGCTTTACATTGGTTGAATCCAGACTCGCTTATTAGGAGCTGTCTTTGTTTCCAAGTTTCCTGGTTGAGTTTTGCTTCTGACTTCTTTAATTTGCTGCTTGTTAGATTCCACCAAGCATAGATATTTATCGTGAAGCATCTTATCCGAGGACGCAACAACTAGTCTTGGGGTGGACTTGATTCACCAACCTTGCGATCATAGCCGTCTTTCGTCTTTTAAGATTTTGAGTAACAATGGCCGACCAGTTTTTAGTCTAACCATATGGGGGATGTATTTTAGCTGGGCGTAATATGGTGTCAATATTTTCACCATTATTAACCATTCAAAGGTCCTGCAGTTCTCTTACAACACTAACACTGTCTGGAGTTTTTGTGTTTACAGTTTTTTGGACTCAGGCAACTTGCCGTAAGCTATAACAGCATGAGAGTCATTTGGTCCACGTTTCATTTTCTTAAACCGTACGATTCATGCTGTTTTCAAAGACATACTTATCGGTGCAGGAGGTCTGGGGTTTGATTCCCGGTCTCGTGAAATCGGACGCAATGTCTAGGTCTCGGTCTCGTGAAATCGGACACAATAGAAATGCATGGTTTATCTAGCTTTTTTGCATTGAGTATTGTTATGTGGTAAGTATCGAAAGAACATTGTCGCTACGCTAGACCAGGGGTGGGCAAACTTTTCATACAAAGGGCCATATTTGAAAAAAATTTGAAGCCGAGGACCGCATCAATTAGAAGAGCAAAAAAAAAAAGATCTTGATTCACGGTAACAGTTTACATTTCTGTAAGCACCCGCGGGTCGCATAAATTGGTCTCGCGGACCGTAGTTTGCGTAGCCCTGCTCTATACCAGTGGTTCTTAAACTGGGTTCGACCGAACCCCAGGGGTTCGATGAGGCTGTAGCAGGGGTTCGGCTAAGATCAGAATAAGTTTTTGCAAAAAGGCATACAGTTGTAGTAAATGACTATCTCTGCGTGGAATGATGCATCCCCCCACCATACTCTTTCAACGCAGTTTTTGATGAACACAATTTTTCCATAATTTCAAACCTATTTGATAACAATCATCTTTACGCCTTAAGCACGCATAAATCAAAAATGTGCGAACAAAATGTATCATATTTGGTGAAGGACTTAGAGTTAGAGGCAAAAAAATTAAACAGAATTTGCCATAAAAATTGTTCAAAAAGCTCTAAAATGGCCATTACAGTGTCTAAATTTTTGAAAACTTTCCGGGGAAGCATACCCCCGGACCCCCCTAGAGCCATATTTTTGTTCCTCAATTTGCTTCAAATTAACTTTTCGGAAAAAAAATACGCTTAAAAAATGTAAAAATTTTATGTCACCCTCCACCGCCTTAAGAATATTCTGAATACGCCCCTGACGTGAAACATTTTCAAAGAGCTTATGCCCTTTTCCGGTTTAGACGTCTAACGTCTTTGCATTCATTTAACATTCAACCTAATTCAAAACTGCATCCCCTCTCTAAAATTTTCTGGATCCGCTCCTGGTTATAATTAAGGGTTCGATGTATGCTTACATGACACCTGTTGGGTTCGATACTTCCGACAAGTTTGAGAACCACTGCTCTAGACAATTACGGTACGCATTAATAGCGGACGCGATTTAGCAGTCTTCATTATAGAAGTGGAGCCAGCGAAAAATTTGGGGAGAAATATGGGCCGTATTCAGACAATGAGGGGCCTTGTTTTTATTTACCTGTAGTGACCGATATCTAAAAAAAATTTTCGCGTAAAAAAGGAGGAAGTACCTCGGTGCCCCCCCCTCGGCTACATACTGCTTCATAAGTAAAAAAAATCTACTACGGCTCAAGAAACGCTTGTTCGAAAATGCCGTGATAGGCCTAAGTTGATTCAACACTGAAACTACAACGACTCTTAAGTGCCTAGCTTAATTTACTGATTGAAAAAAGCACAAACATGGTACGGGTACTATAGAAAAATTTAATGCAGTTATTGGTAGATCCAGGGGTTAGGGAGGTCAAGCACCCCTAAATTTTTAGTTTTAGATATTACTTATTCATCAAAAATTAAATCTTCATGTCCATGTTATTACACCGAAGCTTGTAACGAGTGGCGGGATCCATTTCCGCGGCTGACCGCCAGGGTAACACAGCTCCTAAGAAACGTCGCAGTGGTGGCGAGCTGTTTTCCACATCGCGTCCTATTTTACCGGCTCGGGAATCGAACCTCTCACACCAATAGCAAAGTCTTGAAACTGTACAAACCGGCAGGTATCAAATATACATTAGCACCCCAGCAATTCAGAACCACTAAACTGCAAAATAAACATTTTGTCAACACCAACGCTGTCCTAAAGCAAATCCAGAGATCCGTTCCTCACAGGGGTCGTCATACTCGTCAACCTTCGGGGGTCCGGATCCGAATTGAATGCATTTTAACAAAATATAGGCTAAATCGGTCGAGCAAAACCTTTTTTTTTTTGGAGCAACAACAATAATCAGAATTGTGTGCTTTTTGTTCTTCAAATCACCTTTCAATTTCAAAATTTTCGCACTTAATGGAATGTCTATGAAATAAGTAGAGCCGATGTAGTTCATATATGAACGCATAAAGACATATTATACACCAACGCTGCCCTAAAGCAAACCCAAAAATCCGTTCCTGACAGTGGTAGTAGTAGTACTGTCTTTTATTTCCGCACCGTCTACACAATAAAAGAATACGATAAGAGTAGAGGAATAAAACGCGGCGCAGGAAAAGGGAAGAAGCAACAAAACGATTAACGTTATGGCATGCAGGTAGGAGAAGAGGAGTTAACAGAATACAGGAGTGGGCATGGTTGCAACACCCAGGTGGGGAGCGGAAACTTCGAAAAAACTGAAAGAATAAAGTAAAGGCGATAAAAAACGACGGTCAGACAAAAAAGACAACAGAAGCATCGCAGCTACCAACACAGCTATGTTATAGTGCAAGGGTAGGAAACATAACAGTGGGTGGTCTACTGTGGTTAATTCACCTCCAAGCAGCTCGGCAGGGGTCGTCATATTCGTCAACCTTTGGGGGTTGGATCCGAACTGAATGCATTTTAACAAAATATAGGCTAAATCGGTCGAGCAAAAACTTTTTTTTTTTTTCGGGCAACAACAATAATCAGAATTGTGTGCTTTTTGTTCTTCAAATCACCTTTCAATTTCAAAATTTTCGCGCTTAATGGAATGTCTATGAAATAAGTAGAGCCGATGTAGTTCATATATGAACGCATAAAGGCATGTTATGGTAGACCTATGAAAAAACTTACGTACTAAATGACAGTGATGAAGGTCTTAAGACCGGTCTTGGTCTTAAGACCATTTTTTTAAGGTCTTGATCCTGGTCTTGACCATTTGCGGTCTTGGTCTTGACCATTTACTTTCGTCTTAAGACCGAAAGGACTAAAAAGCATCTAGTAAAAATTTAGCTGATCCTGCACAGCTGGAAAAAGTATCCTACAGCGTGTATGTGATGGTGTTGTTCTTATTTCTTTTAATATTACTGTGTAACACAATTTTTATTTCCGGCTTCTAAGTGTTATTTCCTAATTGGTTTCGTCTAGAAACCAGGGAAAACGCACATAATTTCACCTAAACTTTGCTTTTGTGAATATGAAAGTGATTTTTCGAAATTCAGCTTTTTGGCAAAAAATCGTGTAATCTAGCGTGTATAATCTCGTGTTATTTCTTGATTGTTTGCGCTATCTGGGAGGTTTACATCTTGTATTTATAGTTTATGCTTGTTTAAGCAAGAAATCAGGCAAAATTTCATCCTATTTACAAAGTTGACAACCTAAACCGCAAATAGCAATGCTATAATACACTTGGATATAAAAGCAAACTGTAAATAAATCACTTAGAAATGCATGGTTTATCTAGACTTCCGACAATACTCTCAAGTCACTTTTATGGATCAGCCTCCATATGTAATCACCCATTATACGCTTATTATACTGTCCTGGGTAGCGACGTTTAAAATCTAATATAGCCTATCCTGAAGGAAACGTTCGCCAAGTTCCTCTGAGTATGCACCCATGTTTTCCATAAACTGATCCAGATTAGCGTCAAGCATGTAAACTTTGAAGGACACTCAGCGGTCCCTTTTGCTGCAGGTTTTCACTAATAAACTTTGTGATTGCCCAAAAATCCATGAACACTGGAGCGAAGCTATTCCAAGCTGCCCTCTCTGTAGTTAATTCTTCAAAAAAATTGTTGTAATCTAGGATCTTTCTTATCTGTGGGCCAACAAAAATACCAGCTTCTACCTTTGCTGCAGAAATCTTGGTAAAAAGTTTTGTAGTGGCTTGAATGTGTCTGAATTCTGGTCTAATGCTTAAACAAATTGCTTGATAAAGCCCAAATTAATGTGCAGCGGAGGCAACAATATTTTGATGAGGTCAATTAAAGGGTCCCATTTGATGTTGGTGTACCCAGCAGAATATTCAGTTCGTTTTGGACATATTCGTCTATGGTAGTGTGCAGTTGTGTGGCAAAGGTAAATGGAAATTTCCTAAATCTACCGTGGAGACCCACCAAGAATGCCACCATTCCGAAATCTCTAATTACTTTCCAGCTGAACTGGTCACACTTTAGGGCAATCAGAAGAGTTTTGACATTTGTATAGTTTTTTTCAAGATGCATTGAGTGGGCCAGAGGAATAGATGGATATCTGTTTTCATTCTGATGTTGTACGCCTTTTCGACTCCAGCTTGAACTAACGATAAAAAGGCGCCAATCTTTTGGAATACAAGGAATCCCAATCGAGTTAAAAAGACTATCTACATTATGCCAAAAGCAAAGTCCATCTGCTGAGGCAAAAAAACTCGAGAAGTCCGGGTGACGTTTACGCTGGTCAGTGACTCAAACACATGAATCAAGCAGGTTTAATTGTTTGAGTCTGGATGTCAACCATTCTGATTTGGTTTGGTGCAAACAAACCAAATTAGAAAAACTTTTGTATTGTCTGTAAAGTGTAAACTCTCTTAAAGCTGGTTACCAGAAATTCCTGTTGGTAATGGCAACAACTCAGGTGGCCAAGTGCCAAGAGCGTCAGCCTCTGCAGTCGTAGACTCAGGTTTGATTCCTAGTCGGGTCAAACCAATGATTTCAAATTAGTATTCACAGCTTCCCTGCTTGACGCTCAGCATCAAACGGACAGTGTGAAGAACAAGCCGGCAAGTTTACTTGTGGTGCCGTTGGGAAAGGCACTTAGCGGAATTCCCCCATTTTGGTGTGGTAGACTGATGGTTGGCAACTTCTAACCGAGCTCGTTGTAGCGCTTTGATTGCCTTCTAGTGAAAGGAGGATAAATACGCAACAATACAAACGCTATATCACACGATTTTAGCCAAAAATCTGAATTTTAAAAAATCACTCTCAAAACCACAAAAGCAAAGTTTAAAAAGAAAAAATGCGATTTTCCAACCCTTTTCGTCGTAAGTGATCAGGAAATCTTGGTTAGAACCCGGAAACAAACATAAAAATTTTTTTTTTTGGATCTTAGTGTGTTCTGTATATATTTTGCTCTTTTTTTGGGGGGGGTTACAGAAAATAGCGGTAAGTGGTAAATTGTTAATTCTCATCCCATTTTTATGGTCTTGGTCTTGAAAAAAACCAAAGGTCTTGGTCTGGACAAAGACGGTCTTGGTCTTGAAAAATTTACAAGGTCTTGGTCTTGGTCTTGTAGGTGATGGTCTTAACTACATCACTGCTAAATGAATCCTGAAAAATCAGTAAGTTTTGCTGTTTGACAGTTTATCATGTATTAGACTCAGGTTTGAACCTAGGACTTCGTGAATGAAAGTGAAGCTGTCATACTACCAAAATTTTAGCTATTGAATTATTGTTATTGTCAGAGCTGACAGGTTTTACAGTCTACTTACAGTATCCACGAGATGGCGTTGTAAGTATTATTTTTGTTGTCTGATGGCTTTCAATTTTTTTCAGTAAACTTTACTGCTGCTCTTGCTAGTCTACAATTTTCGCGTCGTTGAGGGTAAGGTTATAAATCTACCCTTCAAGTTGCGATAGTCTTGCTTATTTGTCTCGTTGTGACTCTCTGCAACTCCTTAGTTCCACGCTGAAACGCAGCCAGCAAAAAAAAATAAGGGAAAAAATAAAAGATGACAAAAATTACAAAGACTGCAATATTTTGTACGTTTTAATCACATATCAAATCAGGTTTAGTCAAGTGTGGGGGGGGGAGCGACCCAGTGTCCTCAACACCATCTGGTGCTGTCTACGGCACTCGTTCCCAGAGTAATGTACACGTGGTGCCTCAATTGTTTTATAGATTGATCGATCGCACTGAATTACCTGCATTGTCGCAGAGATCGTAATTATAAATTAGAGAAAACTGTAAGCCAATGTTACTTTAAACCCCTAAAATCCGGTTTTTAAAGAGACTGGCCTGGGTACCCATTTTTTGCCCAATCAACAAAGAAGGTGCAGGCTTCATTGGTCATTACTCTTGAGATGCCCGGAAGTTTTCTTGAGACTCCATTGAATTCAACTAGCCTCATATTTTTGAAGGACAGAGTATCACCAGTCGTTTGGTCTGGTGATTACAGACATTATTGTTGCGCAAAAGATCTTCAATTCGATTCCCTGCGAGGTCAAATCATACATAGAGTCCCCGACGACTTGCTACAGCTGCAACATTACTTCTTGCCCCGGCGCTAAGCCGCGGAGATGGTCCCCGCCATCGGTCAGTGGTCATGTGCTTCGGTGTAGTGCCAGTAGTATGATGGAAATTTGATTCGAGAGAATACTTTTCTCTAATACAGTTAGAGGATTCGTCCTGAAATTTTAGTGGACGCCCTTGACCGCGCTGTCCAATAAAGTAGTCAAAGAAATTCAACGCAGGCTACAATTAAGAAACAAAAGCAGCTTGACCTAGGCAATGTTTGAGGAAGGTCAAAGCTAGTAAACACATAATTAGTTGCAAAATACATTTGAAAATTCAAAATTGCTTAGTAATTTGTCTACAAAGCTAACTTTCTGATAGGTTATGTCGCAACCATTAGTTACAAATTGTTAATAAAAACGTCAAACCAATCAATCAAATTAACCGGTTGCTGTCCAAGTCTGGGATTCTTGCATCAGAAAACTGGAAATCAAAGTACGAATTCTGCTTCCAATGTTGTAGTATAAACGGATTTAGGATGTTAAGTTAGTTTAATCTGTAAGTTGGTTTTGCTTATGACGTTTGCTTGATACTATGGTAATAAACAAAACTTCCAATGTATTTACTTTACGATCTTATCTTTTTGATGTTTTATTATAACCGCGTCTGGACTTTAGTGTGCTTTGGGTAAACACAGAGTAGTAAATGGATTCTTTATTTAAAAGTAGAACAAGTTGTAGTAACGCAAATTGATCCAAAACAAATATAGGAGCTAAATTACTAAATTAAGGCCGTTCAAAACCAAGATTGGTTATGTCTATACTTAACTTGTATTTATGTTTATTGCGTAAGCAATACCTGTTTACGAATAAACAATTAGTTGATATTTCACATGGACCCTTAACTTTACTCAGACAATTTTCAGAAAAGTAGAATTTTTTAACGCAAGATGGCGTTTGTGGTAGGTGAAAATGTCAATTTTGACTCAGTTGATTTTTAATTTACTTTCAGCTTTGTAATGCCTTGCTTACACTGTTGATGATAACAGCTGAATTTGAGGTGTCGAAAAGCCCAGTTCTAAGAATTTCTGCTGCTTTAGCGTTCCTCCTGCTAATGTCGCCTATGTTTATTGCATTCTAAAATTCTAATTCGTTTTAATGTTGCTGTTTTTTTTAAGTATTTTCATCACGCAATGCAACTTATGTGCTAAAAACTTTAATGATTGTGGTGTTTACGTCCATGGCGGTCAGAACCTGTTCCTGGAATCAAAAAGTTTGGTTTAATTGTTGCAAATTCTGACCTCCGAATCGAAATTAATCGCGTTAATTATACACAGGCCTAGTATCGATGGAAAAAAAACGCTCCCGCCAAATGACGTGGAGGCTTAAAACATTGCTACTGGCGCAAGAGGTTATGGTCACGGGTTTAATTCCCAAGCCGATCAAATCAAACACAGTGTCGCTTATCGCTCGCCACCGCTGCGATGTTTTTTCGGAGCTATGTTGCAAAGCGCTAAGCTGCGGAGATGGACCCTGTCTCTCGTTACACGCTTCGGCGTAGTACCACGAGTAAACTTGGTGAGGAACTAATACTGTGACTGGATGTAGCCTTATCGAGTCCAGGCATATTTCAGGTAGATAGTTTTCTATTCTGTTTTGGCGACACAATTTACGCAAATGCTATTTCAAAATGATTTGGTCACGCATCCCTTGAATATGGCATTTCGATGCGTTGTTGCACGGTCTTTGAAAGCAAGGGTCGAAGAAGGCAAGTGCTTCCATCCTGAAGTACAGTATTTTACGAACCAGCGTTAATGCCCAGGTTTACGAATATCTTGAGCCAAAGGGGTGCAACAGGGGGCAGTTTATTTCCACCAAACATTATTAACCATTGAAGAGCTTTTTAGGGGGGAGTCCAACCAGCTGGAAATACTGTTTTGCCCCTTTCCTCCATACACACGAAGTTTTTGGCTGGATGCGCCACTGTCTGGAAGGTAATTCCTTCACAAAAACAGCATTATCAATTGCTTATTGATAAGTTATGCTCTGGATTTATGGTCTGAAATTCCAGTGAGAATAAAATAAGCACTTGAGCGTCCCTTTGTAAATTATATTAAAGATCGATCATTTTCTTGTGTATCTTGTTAACATTATAAACCGCTTGAAAGCCTAGTTTTAGTTTAATCAAATATTTGCCATCTGGTTATATATGGGTTAGCAAAAAGTTTGCAAACAAATATACGACAAGCCCTATCAGAAATTAATCATGCTTGGCGCCTATGCATGCTTGGCTAGCGATAAGTTCATTTATAATTTAAGAATTATTTTCCACTTTATCTACAGCAAACACGACGGCAAATTGCGTAATCGAGTCCAAAATGCAGGTTGCGTGTCATATGAAACTGTCACTCGACAAAATAAGAATGGTAGAATATAGAGGAGTATTAAGAATTTGAGGGGTTCTATGCTCTTTGACAGACCTGATTTTGAGGACCTTTTTAAAGTTTGGCACGCCCCTGGACCCCTTATTACGAAAACCCCGGGGCTATAGCACCCATAGCTTTCCCTTATTTCGGCCCCAATACATACCTTCTTGCGTAATTCTTGCAACCGAATTAGGGCTTCCCAAACTGGGCCCTGCCCATTCCTTACCCCATTAGGGTTAATAAGGTTTTCGTCGGTGAGCATACTATAGGTGCCAAAAATGTGCTATACTACCTGTGCATGGTTAAATATTGATACAAACAGAAGGAGCTGATAGGAAAAAAATTACTCGTTTTGAAAAGTGGAAAGAGTGCAAACCACTCTTTTTTTTCAAAAAAATTGAGTCACGGGTGTTGTCGACAATGCTTAGAGAAATCACAATTCATTAAAATTTGAGAAACGCTGGTGAAAAAACAGCTCAGGTAGCCGAGTGGTAAGAGCGTCTTCTCTGAATCTGTAAACTTAGGTTTGATCCCGAGTCGGGTCAAACCAATGACTTTAAAATTGGTATTCACAATTTCCCTTCTTGACGCTCAGCATTAAAGGAACAGTGTGGAGAACAAGCCGGAAATTTTAATTGTGGTGTTGTTGGGAAAAACACTTAGCGTGATTCCTTTGTTTTAGAGTGATAAACAAGTGGCCAAATCGTACAAAATTGATCATTTGTTAGTGCCCCACCGGGTGATTTGCTTTGGAGACAGCACTGCGAGTAGGATCTGTAACTTGCGCGCGGTACCGCCGGGCCACGTCAGAAAAACGTCGTACTACGCCAAGCAGCGCTTTTATTGTTGTTTAATGTTTGTATATTGTTTTTATCGCGCGCTTTGAAATTTGGATCAGACATTTGGTGATCGACAAAAAATTTGTTATTCCATCTCAGGCTCTTCATGTTCAAGATTTTATTATTTGGTCGAGTGAATTCTTTCGAATAGATCACAGCGAAACTCAACTCATCCTGTAAATTAGTTTGCTTTGTTGTAAATTATTTATGGGTGTATCAACATGGAATGACAGAGCTCGTTAAAATTTTTCACTGTCAAAACACTGTTTAAATTAAGAAACTCTATAACCACTACCGTAATGAAAAACGTTTTAGAAACTAAGCAGCAAAGAAAAAGTATCACACACACAAAGCGAGTAAAACAAAAATATATACCGGTGTGCGGTAATCTTATTTTAGCGTAAAACAAATGGCCTACTGTACCGATCCGTTGGCGTAGCGGCGAAAGACATCGCTATCGACGCGTAAGTTCTGGGGTTTGAATCCCGAGCCGGTCAAATAGAACACAGTGTCGCCAACGTCTAGCCACTGCTGCAATTTTTTTTCGGAGCTGTGTTGCCCAGGCGCTCAGTTGCGGAGAAGGACCCCACCACTCGCTACACGCTTCGGCGTAATACTGTCAGTGTAATGCAGATTTTGACCCCCACAAACATTGCTCATTGAAGTACTGACTACTGCTAATTTTCCCAATCTTTTAAAGCAATTAACAAGTTCAAGTTTAACGAAGAAGCAGGAATACAATTTCAGTTACAAATGAATGAGGTAATATGCGTCCCCTAGCAGACGAAGTACCTGCACTTGGCTTCCGATTGGTTAAAAGAAACTATCTAAAAATGGACAAGGTCTTGACCCTAAAACCTTCCGTTACGCTTGACTGCTTGGCCTACCTCGCTTTTTTCTACGCGTCCAAACGTCTGAATGAAAAGGTCAATGCAGAAGAGTTTGTACATGTTTGATGGATCTTCAAAAATCGAGAAGAATTTTATTATTAGACTTACCAGAGAAGTTTAAAAGCAAGGAAATCAGTAATTGGGACGTGGTTTGGTCCAAGCCATGAAACAAAAGATGGTTGAATTCGGGGACGAAGTCAGCGAATAGTTGAGAAAAGAGGTATGGCCGGATTTAGACAACGAGTTGGTAGTTTTCATAAAAAAAAGGTTTTCATGCGTTAAAAAAGATGGACAGTATCGGTATTCCGGTGTTCCTTCCTGGTTACCCTACTAGTTGAACCCCAAATCCCCCTACCCATATCCGCAAACTTGAACCACAAATTTGACTACCAAAAGGCTACTTTCTAAACTCAAGCCTAAACACGACGAGAGCTCTTTTTTTTTTGAAAATTCTTCTCCCGACCTGGGTGTTGCAAGTCGCAACCAGCATACCCACTGCCCACTCTTGTATTTTTAACTCCTCTTCTCCTATCTGCATGCCAGAACGTTAATTATTCTGTTGTTCCTTTTCTTGCACTTTTGTTATATTTCCTTCATCTCATCGTATTCGTCATCGTGTTGGCGGTGTGGAAATAAAAGATACTGCTGTTGCAACCGGCGCTGAGTGGATCGGTAATAAGAGCGTCCGCTTGGTAGCCGGGAAACGGGGGTTTTATTCCCAGTCGGGTCACACTAAAGACTTTAAAAATAGTGTTCGCAGTTTTCGCGCCAGGCGCTCGGCACAAGCGGAAGTGCGAAGAGTTTTGTGTATGTGTTGTTCGTCGTGTGTCCCTTAACAGCGTTCAATCATTCGTGATTGATAATTGCAATGGGCCGCCAATTGAGAATGGCCTAAACAATGTGTGCTAGCACCCGCTGTCCCGTACCTTTACCTTTACTACTATTAGATTAGCTGACCTTAAAAACTTGTTATCAGCGAGATTTGCTACTGCTAGGTCAGCAATCTTTTAGAATTTTGTGTAGTGACATTTTGCGCTACCTGTGCGCTATGAGTTGCGGCGATGAGCACAGCAAACTTGCAATGCCACAAAGCGTGTGAAGACAGCATTGGATTTCTATTTTTGCGTTTTCAAATTTTTTCTATATGACGTCACTAAACGTAAACCTCATATCACTGCAAAAAGATGGGTGCTACTTTGCCCTTAATTGCTGGATGACCTAATGCATTTTTAACTATACCGCACATCGGCCCCCGAAGTATTGATGGTAGCTTAGAAGAGAGGAAAGTGACAAAAACTTTCCAGTTGTTCAGTTGATCCAACTTAATCCACCGCGATTTATTGATGAGAAAACCACAGCTCTGATTAAAAAAAGCTTTAGAAACGAATATTTCCTGTCGTTTTGTTGCCGTGACAACTTAACAATTTAAATAATAATGAAGGAGGTAATTTTTTAAATTGTACAAATACAACAGTAATTGAGGGAGACTGAAAAGTTTGCTTGTGCTCTGTGAGTCAGCATCCACGCAATAGTGTCAAATGCGTACGGCTCAAGCCATGAATCGAACCCGTCACGTTGGATCTGCAACCGGCGCGCGACATCGCTCTGCCATGCCGCTCAAAAAGTTTCAATTCGCCGTTGATTGATCCAGCACCATCACAGATTCCTCATTGTTCATTGATTCTGTCGTCAGGACACTCTCTCGGGCGGTGGAGCTCAACTTCTTAATGGTTTGTAAGCCCCTTCTAGATACTGTTAGAAATGTAATTAAGCCCCTTCTAGAAATGTAAAATGTAATTCAAGCCCCTTCTAGAAATGTAATTAAAACATTCTTATGAGATACCGTAAACTTTGCTTTAAAAGCTAACTCATCTTTACCAAATCATTATAAAATCACAGTGTGGACTGATGACCACTTTGGTAGGCTAACTTCGGTTACCCTTGTTTTAATTATAAAAAACAAATTGGGGAGCGCCCAGGTTCCCAAGTTTGGTAGGCTTTTGTTCAAGATAGACTCTTCTGCATCGATTCCGTGATAACGATACGTCACATAAATCCTCGAAGCGAGAATATCTTGCCTTCCCACGATGCACAATTAGAGTTACAGTCAGTGCATGAAGCAACGCAGTTTCGAAAGTAACGTATTGCTATTTTTTGAGATGCTTTCTTGTCATCTACCCTCTCCTAATCTTTAAGTCTTATATCCCGTTACTTTCGAAACTGCGTTGCTTCATGCACTGACTGTAACTCTAATTGTGCATCGTGGGAAGGCAAGATATTCTCGCTTCAAGGATTTAAGTGACGTATCATTATCACGGAATCGATGCAGAAGAGTCTATCTTGAACAAAAGCCTACCAAACTTGGGAACCTGAGCGCTCCCCAATTTGTTTTTTATAATTAAAACAAGGGTAACCGAAGTTAGCCTACCAAAGTGGTCATCAGTCCACACTGTGATTTTATAATTATTTGGGAACCCTTCTCATTATTCCATAATTCCAGCGAAACGTGCGCAATGATCTTTCTCGGAAGTTTTCTCACGATTTACCCGAATATTTAAAAGAGTTTTTCGTCATTCTGGTTTAATTCTCTTGGTTCCGATTTAAATCTCAATTTGTTATTATCGATGATGACGAAACAATGGATCCAATTTCGATGACAATCACAAATCCAAATTACCGGATGGACGTCATTTCGCTTACGTTGGCAACTGGTGTATTTAAGAAATTTTTCCTTCACCTCTATGAAACCTACTGTTTCCACTTTAAACTTTTCGAAGGAACAACGAATGCGGTTCGCTGGAAACGGTGAGCTGCATTACTTGTTTATCTCAATCTTTTACTTTTTCTCAAATCCCTTCACTTCGGTGCCATTTTTGCACCATTTTCCAGCTATATTCACCTGATGAGCTCAAAATGAGAGCGAAACCGGTCGTGGATTGCTACTCCATCCCCTGCATTGCTATTTTTTGAGATGCTTTCTTGTCATCTACCCTCTCCTAATCTTTAAGTCTTATATCCCGTTACTTTCGAAACTGCGTTGCTTCATGCACTGACTGTAACTCTAATTGTGCATCGTGGGAAGGCAAGATATTCTCGCTTCGAGGATTTATGTGACGTATCATTATCACGGAATCGATGCAGAAGAGTCTATCTTGAACAAAAGCCTACCAAACTTGGGAACCTGGGCGCTCCCCAATTTGTTCTTTATCATCTTTACCACTTTTTCATTTACGACTCATTTTTGCGCCATTTGAATTTCGACATTAATTCTCCACAAAAAGCGCTTGTTAAGCATTATTGTATTGAAGCAGCGCAATGGGATCAAATAAAAACCGAAAAATTAGAGTTTAAGTAGACCTACAGTAGATGCGAGCCATTGCACGACCACTGTTATAGTAATTTCTTGCCGTTAATGTGATATTTCTTTCTGTGGGACTTTTTCGTTGTGTATGTTGTTTCATGTGTTTCTTGTTCGTGCATATCACACGGTGACAAAATCTTTGAATTTTTAAATTATATAATGTCGTGCAGAATGCAGTTTGATTAGTATTAGGGTAGCGATTAGCGAACTTAAGGATTGCCTGCCTAGGTCTACAGTAAATAATTAACTCCATATTCATCCGTAAACAAAATAAATACCAATAACTTGAGGCAAAATTCGAAATACGGGAAGACAGCGTGAGCCTAACGCCTTGGCCTGAACAGATCATTTTTTGAAGTTTTTTGCCAATTGTAATTTGGCCTTCCCCCATAAATATTCCGCTGGCTACGCCCCTGTTTGTACGATATAATTTCTGAATTAGTTCTTTAAATGTTCTGTATTTAAAATTGAATTAAATGTTTTTACTTTTTTAGATATGGACTATATTTGTGAGAAAAAATTATAAATTGGTGAGAAAAGTCCTTTAACAATTCTTAATTATATTTATAAGTTCAAAGGAACGGCTCATTTTTTAAACTCTCTTGTCTTTCCGTCTCTTCCATGTCTCGTGACGGTTAAATTCCGGTTCTCAATGGTAGAAACCACACCGATAATTTAGAACAGCGGATTTGTGGTAAAATTTTCTGATTTAATCCGCCAAACATTTTATTCGTAATCTTACAGCGGTATTAAAATTGACAAGTTTTGGCCAGAATTTGGCAGTGATTTTGTAATAAAACAAACGCTGAA
The DNA here is from genome assembly GCA_964006365.1 of Trididemnum miniatum. NCBI lineage: Eukaryota > Metazoa > Chordata > Ascidiacea > Aplousobranchia > Didemnidae > Trididemnum > Trididemnum miniatum. The sequence continues at coordinate 2,880,249 of OZ023231.1, read as the reverse complement.
CTGACTTGCTCTGCCTCTTATTTACTTTACTGACTGAATTAAGTCAAAAATCTAAATCTAAACCACTTCAAGCAGGAAAATATGCTGATGCAAAACCATCAGAAGCCTGTGAATATGTAAGCATTAAACCAATGTAAACAACCGAATTAAAACTTCAGACCGTCGTCTCCCCAACATGAAAAGCTCTAGTTTAAGAACGAAATTCACGGAGCACAAGGGTAGATCTAAAATTTTTAAGGGATTCTTAAAGAACTGTATCAACGCTTGTCTTAAAATTTTGAAGGCACTCTAAAATCATAACAGGTACCAAAGGCATAATATACTCGAAATTCGAATTATGTATAATTCGTCAGCGGCATGGCCTAGCGGTACCGCGCGCAGGTGACAGATCCTACGTGACGGGTTCGATTCGCGGCTAGAGCCGATCGCGTTTGACATATATCCCGAGTGGCTGCTAACTCGAAAAGCGCAAGCTCACTTCGCAGTCTCCCTCAATTAATGTTGAATTTTCAGTTCAATAGAATTTGAAAACAACTTCACTAATTTGTTTATTTATTTATTTATTTAAAAGTTCAAAGCTGGGCCCAGCTAGCGAAAAATTAAGGGGTCAAGACCGGACATGAATAATGAGAGGCCCTGTTTTCTTTCATTCTTACTATTCGATTTCTAAAAAAATGTCTTCACACCTTAATAGAGAAGGCCGGTGCTCCGATACCAATTCGCTAGAACTGGTTTAGAAAACTTAAACCCCCCTTAGCCCTTCCAGTTCCGCTAATGGAACAGTGATCTTGTTACATGACATTTGGAATTAGGGGCGGATCCAGGCGATGGGCGATCATACCTTAAAACGTCTGCAACAGCTTACAGATGTAAAATGAGATTCGCTTGCGAAATTACGTAACATTATCAGTAGTGAAGACCAGTGCTCATGCATAGCCTATATTGCGCACCAAAACAAAAAATCATAAGAATATTCCCCTCCCCTTAAATAGAAACCATAGATCCAGTGGCGTAGCAAAGGGAGACTTTCCACTGTCCCCTTCCTCTTTGATAAAGTCTACTCTAAAGTCTGCTCAAAGCATATTCTTATAAAATACAACAATCTCAGCCTATTGTAAAAGTCCTCCCTCCTACATTTTCCCCTGGCTGTGCCCCCGCCTGCAGTGACGCAGCAAGCCAGAAATTTCGAGAGGGTGGGAAATAGTAGGCTACTTCCAACCCGTCGATTTCTTGAAAAGAAGTAGGCCTACATTCACGCACGTACTTGCGATATATTTTGGAGGGGGCAATTGACCCCTTTGCGTCTCCATGGCTACGTCCCCACCCGCCTAGATCCGCCCTTGCTTGGATTTGCGTTCGTAACCGCTTAGTCGTGGGCCATGGCACTGTATGCCTGATTGCCTGGTGTGGTGGCTGCTCTTGGAGCACACTGCTCTATTTTCCGCAATCGTGCAGAGTCGCTACAGAGCTACCGGTATCACGCATTTCCGTTCTCTGTTTTGGAAAAGAAAAAGGGGATTATTGTTGCGTAATAATAAGCTAACTATACAAATCTCGCGTTTTATTTTACACTTACCCTTACATATTGTGATATTTTAAAAGTTTTGCAGCTTTTATCTAAAGATTGATGCAGAATTAAGATTTTCCGTTGAAGCAATGCGTCATAGCGTGGCCTTCTTAATTTCCTCTGTTACTTTTTGTTCGATAAGAATGTGTTTATTGTGACATCGGTTTGGCGGGAAAAATGTAAGAATGCGAAAAAAAAAGCAGAGCTTCTCGCGCGAAAACGACGTCGAACGAAGAAAGTTTTCTGACGCTGGCGGTCAGCAAGGTGATGAAGTAAATGAATCGCCAATAAAACTAATTTGTAGCAATGCAGATACATTTCTAGATTGCTGCAGAATAGAAAAGCGGCGTTTTGCAAATTAGACTAGAATGCTGGTAATGTTGCAGATGAGATAGCGGCATTAGGCTTTCAGCAAAACGGGGTTCTACCAATTACCGGTATGTACCCGTACAGAATATTATAGTTTTGATTTTGTGAGTTTAGTTCAATTTTGCTGGACCTTGGTAACTTTTGACAGTAGACTTTGATGACTGTACAGTCTTTCGCTGTCATAATAAATTGAATTAAATTGACCTGTAGTTACCGAAACAGCCTAGCCTAATCAGTCAGCTATGCCTATGCAGTGTTTTTATACGAAAAGAACAAAAGGATTGATAAAGAATATGATTTGCGTAAATATGTGAAAGTTGAGGTAGTCTAATTCAAGTTACACGACGCTGCTTGTCTCGAAAATGTACCGCAACGTAAGTGGTAGCTCCGTCGCGCCGTTTAGAGTTTTATATTCAGTTTCATCAATCTGCCGTAGCAAATAGCATTACCACTCACCAAAGGCTAGCAGGCTAGGATTAGCCCGTAGCCTACATCCGTTGTGCATGCAATTTTCGGAGTAGGCCTACTGTATAGACAAGATTCATTGGAGGCAGTGGTTCGTAGGTATCGCATGGGCTATGGCGCTAGTTCTGCCACGTTGAAGACTTATACTACCAACTTATAATGCCAACTAAGCTACGTAGACTAAGCTAGGCATTTCAAATTGAAGCTTCGGAGCAGCTTTCACAATTGCTGAGTTTACCGGTAACGGCTTTTGCTTGGCCAAAATTATTCCAGCTAGCCTAGTTAGTCTACATCTTTTCTGTAGATTTGTAATTATTGGAAACACAAGTTGGTTGTTTTTGCTTCGAATCTACGAAGAGAAAGTTGACTGGTGTTCATTATTACCCGTATGCTTAAAATTAGCTTAGAAATATTGTACCCTAAGGTTATAGCTGTTATTGTATTGCATAGGCCATCAACCCATTTTTCTTCGATCTAGGGCACACAGGCTCTCTGCCAAAGATTTTCTTTTCAGAAATAGTAATCAAAACATCACATTTTGCCACCAAAATCTATTCTAACGTTGAAAGCCGCCTGAGTTTTTAATAATCCGCTACAATTAGACCTGTAGGCAGAGTAAAATTCAATTTTAATCAGGGTTTCTAGCTGAAACTACAGGGTTATTAACGCAAATTTAGTATTTGCTTTCATTCTAGTACATCGAAAGGCATGCATTTGAAGATGCACTTATTGTAAAATCATTACCCCTGAGTTATTTTGCTCATAGTCGTACTTGCATTTTTTTTGATTTGGTTTGCCCCTACCAGGCTCCCTCTCGACTGTATGCAAATTACACTACTTTACAGACTCTCGGATGCCTTTTTTCTTCGCACCGTTTGCGTCTTGGCCTTTTTTTTTTGTGGCTTGTTTATATAGTATCGCTGCCGACGCGTTAGCGATATTCTGGCAATCGATGTGTGTGTAAACTGCCGGCAAATCGCTTGCGAGTGATGGTTTAACTATTGGCAGTGGTTGGGAGATGCAGTGATAAAAATTTTTTTATCAAGTTGTGCAGTGCTAATTTGTTATTGATGCACAAGTTGGCTTTTTGATACGCTCAAACAAAAAAAAAAAAAAAAAACAACAACAGTATCATCGAGGCAGTTTTTATGATAAAATGCAGTACTAATACATTGTTGTTTCAGCTCTTTTTTGACATTACGAAGTTGGGCGTTTCGCCTTGCCTTGGTTTAGATATAGACATGTGTGACTTTGAAAAACTGCGTGGTTACAATCCAGATGTAATGGATTTTCATGGCTGGACTGGGTATCCCAGTGATGATGTTTGGAATAAATTTGATTTCGAAACCATTACTCCGCCGCTTTCCCCAGAATCAAACAATTTTGGATATGATGGAGAAAATGGAAATGCATGTCTCGAAAATTCGCAGGTCGATGATTTGCTGAACGAATTTGTCGGGTTTTCTACGGACTTGCCCGATATTACAGATGCTTGTAGGGAACTTTTTGAGTCGGATTTTCAGGCAACGGACAAAAATAATAAAATAAAGAAAGATTGCATGTGGAATGGTAGGACAGATTTGAAAAAATCAAATCGAAGAAGTCGTAGCAATTCCCCGGGCTTTTTAAGTTGCAGTCCTTCTAGCGGCTGTATTGACCCGGAAGTTTTGTTCAACACCAGTGGCTTGAACGATCGGATGAGAACGGCAAGTCCCCGACGATTAGGAACGCAAGGCGGGCCAGAAACACCTAGCGACTCCGGTAAGCTTTGTTGATTGTGATATCATTTAAAAATGATTTTTTAAAAGGTGATCATAGAGCACTGGTGGTTTGAAAGCTCTCTGGTGTTGCAACAAAAACAATGCAATTGCATTAATAGTATATAGTTTTCAAGCCTGAAGGCAGTTTATAGGGTAAACTGGGCTTGTGGCTTCTGTCGTTTTTGATGTAAAACTAATCTTATTACAGTAGTTCGGTTTAAACACAGCATTTAGCTGCTTTGAGTCGTTGTTTGATGTGAGGTTGAATAAATATTGGTTGCTGTTTTCAACATTTACAACCAATATTGTTATAAACTCTGTTCTCTTGTCGGTAGGCACTTTGATTAGCTTGAGAGTCGCCATTTGCGGATTATGCGTGTGATTAATCCTTGATGGTGGTGCAGCACACCCAGTGCAAGTTGTCTGCTTGGTAGAATGATATTCTGTCGATACTTTTACTAATTTTCGCTTGCTCTGTCCCTGTTTTCCATGTAGTTGCGCAAGCTGTTGTTTATTCGGAAAATTAATAGATTGAGCGAGCTGGACTAATTTCTGAAATTGGATAATCGATAAATAAAAATTCGTTGAAATTAAGCAGCACATAACACATATTTTTATAATCGCGTTTTTGTTGGCTTGGTCGTACTTGTCATAAATGTGAAGAAAACGTACCCTAGCGTTTCCGGTTTGTTTTAAATTTGCTGCTTTGTTATTGACGCGAATTTAATTTAAAAGGTCGTTCAGATTTTCGATTATTTAACTACATAACTTAGCGCAAAGATACACAGTAGTTTTGAGTAACAGTGGCTCTTTCGTGCACGGCATTGCTGCCGCATAAGCTTATTTCATTTCGATTTTGTGGAATATACTATGTAGTATGTACTTGCTGCAAACTTTGTAAATTATTTTTAGCTAAATGTGAAGTAGCAAACCCCACGTTTTCTTATCTTTAGCTAAACTTTTGTTGAGCTACGCTGACGCAATTGCTCGTAGGCCGTTGGTTTCATTTCTCAACGTCTAATTTCCGGCTAAGAACTGAAGAAATTTTTTGTTCCAATGAAATTAGTTTGTTTTGTTAAAGTTGCTCTGGTTATCGTGTGATCATTGTGATTGCGCTGCTTGAGAAATTCTTTGTTCAAGCTGCTGCAGGTACAAGCACAAAGTAATTATTGCGCAATCTTTTAGCTGTGGTCATAAACTTTTTCGCTAATCGGATGCACGCAGCGGTCATTTCAAACAAATTCGTAATTGAGTACCGGTAGTTTGTTTGTCATGAAACGACCTCAAATGTCAACAATATTATTGTTTTTTCAATATTTTGCAAACTTTAGCTAGCTTTTGATCAGACTAACCAGCTGCTTGTGTTCAAATAGAAGCAGGAAAGATGGAGATAGCTTTAGTTCTTCACCTTCCATTTCTTATACACCTCATTTGTTATATTTAAGTTTTTCAATCTGAATGACAAGGAATATTTTTATGGTGAATCTAACCGGTTTTGCTTTTCTACTGCTATCTTTTGTGCAATTCTTCTTAATGTATTGTTTTCTAATGGGCCTCTAGGTCATGACCTGTACTGAGTCCCCACATGCTTGCATTAAAGCGCGTCAAAACGTTGTTCTTCAGGTGACAACTTTAACACTCATTTATGACTGCTCTTCCGAAAGTGTTTAGCATCAGTGGCCCATGAAATTATGCCTCATTACTAACTTTTTTTTTGGTTTTGTTCCACTAATGGCTCGCTGCCTTGACATTCATCAATGTTTATTTTCAAGGCGTTTTTACCCCTTTTGAAAACCTTTGATAAAACTCTACTGTGGTAGGTTTTTACTTTATTTATTCGCATCTATTTTCATTTACATTCCTGTATTTGTCCTAGTTTTTTGAGAATACTAATATGGTTCTGATAGTGGTCAGCGATAATGATGCGTAAGTCATTTGTTTTGTTGATTGACTGGTATTGTTATTTTATGGTTTTCAGTTTATTTGTCTTGTATTAGTCTTGACCTTTTAGTTCGTAGGCCATTTGTGTGGCTTTCATTGAGTCATGGATAACGTGTAATTGGGCGTAATGTCGATGACTGATTGGTTAAATGCTATGATTTTCAAGCCGGAGCTTTCAACACAATAGTTTGCCATCTCACCCAAGAATTTATCATTTGCAACAATTAAATTAACACCAGAATTAGCTGATTTGAAACGATGTAGATTTCGATTCGTGTGCTGAAATCGTCTTCACGTTTGCACGGTGTGCAGCATTTGCTTTACTGACCTACTTCGTTTAGAACGTACGAAAAACTGGTACTTGTGGTTTTTCAGCTCGGACAAACGGCATTCTTTTCTTGACCAAATAGCCTCAAACCATATAAAAATGCTTGCAAAGGAAACCACGCGGCTTAATGTAATCGCCAAGCCGAGCAGAATGCGATGCGAAGAATGACCTAAATACGCCGTCTGTTGTCTTGCATTAGCGCAAAGCAAATGTAAAACAATCTCGATGATTGCGATGGAATCGATTATTGCAGATCAGATGCATATGTGCATTGCTGGCCCGAACATATGTTAGCTCAGCAAATTTTTCGGCGTTGCACTGTCGTGGGAATGTTACTTCAAACATTTTTGTTGTTTTTACTGCCACTCTTTTTCCCGCAAAATATAGTTCGAGTGCAAAATATTCACAGTGTTTTTTCCTTTTTTGAGTCTCGCTTGTTTTATATGGGTACTTTGAGTAGTATTTGGGACAGAAACACAATAATTACTCCGATCACCGCATAAATACTAATACGCATTTTTTTTACCACAAACCCCTCTAAATTACTTGAATATTTTGGGCCTTCCCGTACAGCCGTATGCTTAGCAATGCGTTTTTGTGCCTTTGATAAAAAATGATTTTAACCTCTGCATTTCAAATGCAGCCCAATCACATTTTTGTAGTCATCGTCCCGCCTAGTCAATAACTAGCAGGTAAGAACTTCATAGACGTTCGTCTTGGTTAGAAGCAAGTTGACGTGAGGCTTGCGATTTCATACTTCGTTTTAAAATGCGGCAATCGTGGTGGCAGCGCTAGTTTTTTGCCACTAAGTTGTATTGGTAATGCACGTCTTCGTAAAAATAGGTTGTATATGCTGATGTTCTTGGGCGTTACGCAAGTCGCAAGTTGTGGATTTCGTAATCGTGATTGCGCAACAACATGTTATGAAAAAAGCGCTATATAACGTCACAACTGACCATGTGTGCTTGACTTGTATCAACATATACATGTTTGTTTAATCGACATATTTACTACGTAGTGGCTTTTTGTTGAAATATGACCTAGTTATTAACCAACTTCAAGTACCGGCTGGTATGTGATCTCTGTCCACTAGCGATATAGCGTGCACTCGATGGATGGGACCTGAAAGCATTTCATCCTAATGTCAATTCAGTCTGATTGATACTTTTGCTATAAAAGCAGCCATTGTGAGCCTACACATAAACCAAGTGTTTAACGGACTGGTTAAATTATGCGCGAAATTTTTTTCGTAACGTTTTATGAAAATTTTTGTATCTGTTTTTGTGACGAATTGTCAGTTCTTTTGATGTGTGCTCAGACGACACACTCACAGCAGGCTTGCTAGTAAAACGTTTTAAAAGTGTCTCGCTGTTCTGGCAATATCAGTGCTTTCGAAATTACTCATTTTTACAAATCTTTGTGTCACATACAGAAGGTCACCTTTGAGCGATCAAGTCACTTGTTGCAGATAGTTTGTTTTTGGTGTGTGTCATAGGTGGACCGAGTTCAACCATTGTCCTTTTTCTTTATCCTGAAACGTCGTTTCGTTGTGGACTTTTCCGCCGGCTGTGTCTGGAAATATTGTGTCAAATGGTTGAAGTACAGCTTGGTATGCTCCTGTCTTATCGAGTGTCCGGCTTAATCATTTTGTTTATTTTGTAGTTTTTCAAGTAATCCAGCTCGTTCAAGAATTTGCTACATGTTAATATGAGGTTAATGCGCATATTTGCTATAAGATTGTGACTGGCCAGTTGGCGTAGTGGTTAAAAACGTTGTAATCGGTATGGGAGGTCTGGGGTTTGAAACCCGAGCCAGTCAATTCGGACACATTGTCGCCACAGGCTCGCCACAGCTGTGTTGTTTCTTCGTAGCTGCTCAGATGCTCAGCCGCGGAGGTTGGCCCTGCGGCTGGCTTCATTGGCGTAATTCTGCGATAATGATGAAGGTTTACTTTTTTGATAAGTCGACTGCTGCATGCAAATCTAAAAGACTTTTAGAATGTATGATGTTTGAAAGCTAAAAGATTGAGAAAAATGTGGTTGCATTATTTCTTCTTCCTGTTTTCAACTTTCCTCTGTCTGTTGTTTCGCTTGGGCTTGTTGTTTGATAGGTAGGGTGTTGTTACGTCAACTGTGTTAAAAAAAAGTAAAAACTCTGCATTTTTTAATCGCCCTCTGACTACTTTCTGGTTTGGTTCACTGATTTGTGTGTGAAGAGATCCGTAATTTGCGTGCGATTCTGGGAATCTATCCCGAGAAAATGTTCCTACATACCCGGTGATTGTGAAAAACTAGCCCAATGAAAACTAGACTGCGACCGGCAATTGATCAGATCAAATCACTGGCCGTAGCAAGGCTTGGCGCGCTCTTATTCAAATTTGAGCAATTTTTTGTAATTTTTTTTTCCCGGCATCTTTTTGCATTTGCCGTATATTGTTGTATAAACACAACTTAAACCAATCAGATCCAATATAAACAACTAAATGACCCAGTTTTTTGTTTTATAAATGACGTAACCTTATTTTAAAACCTACTTTCGTACGTGTAATGTAATTCAACTTTCAAATAGCAGAAATTGTTTTTGCCGGCATTAGCAATTTTATCCTGTGCAAGTTTTTCGACAAATATTTGCTTGCTTTTGAGTGAAAGTGAGTACTGTGCAAAGATTATTTGTTGGCTGTAAAAATTTGTCTTAGAATAAAATTGAATTAAGGCTCGTTTAAAAAATACCTCTACTGTTAGACCGAAAATTTGACTTACGTTATTGGCTATATTAGTAGCGTACCCATAATAGGTTTGCAGAGTGTGAAAATTGCTTTTGAAAATGCAAGGTGTTTACCTGTTTACATTAATGCACCGCTATACCTATTGGACAATGATATCATTCACGTATTGTCATAAATCTCGGTGTTTATAAAAAGTCTGCTGATAAGTCCAGCATGAGACCATAAGCTACAAAAACCACCAAAAGAATCTGGCATATTTTTGTCACTTGACACCATTAATATTGTTCTTTTTACTAAAAGGCAGAGTCAAAAGGGGGGGGGGGGGGCATGGCATAATGGCCCCGCTCCTAAATGCGCTCCTGTGGACCAGCTCAGTCTCATTTCTCAATGTTATCGTGGTTAAAGAAATCGTTATCGGCGCGGTAGTCTGGGGTTCGATTCCTCGCCGGTTATACCGGACATATTCGCTAACGGCTCGTTACCTCTGCGATGTTCCTTTGTAGCTGTGTTGTCAAGGCGCTGAGCTGCGGAGATGGGTGTCGCCACTCGTTACACGCTTCAACGTGATATCGTGAATATAATGAATATTTGGTTTTGGATTTGATGTTTTTATACAAACGTAAAGTATGGTTATTTGATCTAGTTCGTTTTTAGAGATATTTGTTTCTGAAATTTAAGCTGTTTTGGAATAAGCAAATTGTTGCAATTTCATCGCAAATTTATAGCTGCCACCTGGCTTATACTCAAACCCTCATAGTAGTAAACTGTTTATAAGTTTGATCAGAGCTGATAGAATTAAACTTGTCGTTCATCATCTGCCCTTCTAATTTGTACTCACCAGATGCCGTTGCTCGTGATGCAAAGTTTACAGTTAAAAAAACGTGCACCGCTGAACCTGCCTTCTCTGCTCAGATTTTTTGAGAGTCCGCCCGCCGTTAAAATCCATTCGTCATAGTTGGTTATAGTATGAATACAAGAAATGTTTGTAGGACATAACCTGGACACCCTTGATGTGTTTTTTAAGGCACAGTTTGTTGGAATATTCTACTACGTAACCAATGCATTTGCCCTCAAATTTTATGAAAACTTTTTCTAAATTGCTACTATTTTTCTGCTGAATTGCAGAATTTGATGTTTCGTTCTTGATCGTTAAAAAAGAAAGGGGGAAAAAGTCATAATAAAAAATTAGCCGTCAGTAGAGGGATTGCATACTATTTTTCATTATCGAAACTTTTCAGATAATTTGTAGTAACATTTCATGTTGGCAAGAATGTTGTTTTTCTGATTCAGTTGAAATGGATTATTTTCGGGCTTGTTCATAATCGCACGTTTTAATGTCATTGAGGTTGGATATTGACCCATCGTTTTTGTCTGTTAGTTTTGTTTCCTTTTGCCTTCTTGTGTTTTCGTTTGTTGAGTCATTGCATTCAGAACAACACGAGTTTGGGTTAAATGTTGAATAAAATGTAAAGACATGAAAATCAAATCTTCATTATACTCGCGGTATTACGCCGAAGCGTGTCACGAGTGCCAGGGTCCATCTACACGACTTAGGAACTGGTCAGCACAGCTTGGAAAATACGTCACAGGTTGACGAGCGTTGACGACACTACGTCCGATTTGACCAAACCGGGAATCAAATCGTGGACCTCCCACGTTGATGGTGATGTCATTCGCCACCACATCAACCCGCCGGGTGTTTCTAAATCTTATGCCGCAACCTCACGAACCCTGTGCTTGATATGGCCCAGTTATTTATAAGTTTTCGGTTACCCCAGAAATTATTATACGTTTCAAAAAAACTGACATGTCTGAAAGCGTTTAATTTGTCACAGGGATTTTGGCTTTGCTAGGCGGAAAAGATTCTACGCTAAAATTAGTTGTTTGCCGATGAAACTGCTTTAACACAATTACATATGTGGCTGTAGGTGCTTATTATCTATCTGTACTACTTGAGTTTTCACGTTTAATTACAGAGTAGCTGTTGTTGTATGAATATGAGTGAGTTGTTCGGTTATAAATTTGTGTGAAGAAAATCGCATTTGCACTACTAAGCTCTGCAATTAAGGCAGCATTACTTAGTGCTGGGTGGGGATCCACTTAATTTTATGATTTGGTTAAACTTTCTATATTGTATTTATATTATTTCTCCTTTTGAAAAGATTAAATATAAAGCTGCAATCAAGTACGTAAACATCAAATCGAAACAGTTAATTTTTTTGAAATGATTTGTAATTTCGGAGGATTTGCCTTTGCTCTCGCATATTAATTCAGCGCCGACCGGTAGACGTGATGGCGAAAGACATGGATAGCGGCGGTGGAGGTTGTGGGTTCGATCCCATTGGACACAGTGTCACCGACGCCGTGTCGTTTGTTTGGAGCTGTGTTGCCCAGGCGCTAAGCTGCGGAGATGGGCCTCTTCATTAGTTGCACGCTTCGGCGTAGAGTATAATGAAAGCTTGATTTTTTTTCATTGGCTTTTATCTTAAATCATCATGCATGTTGCCTCTAACTATCAGTTTGTAAGACACTGTCAACGACATGGCCTAGTGGTACCGCTCGTAGGTTGCAGATCCTACGTGACGGGTGCGATTCATGCCTGCAGCCAAGCGCATTTGACGTTTATACCGTGTGCAACGCTCACTTGAAGAGCGCCAGCTCACTTCGTACTCGTTCTCGAGTGAAGTTTAATTTTCTGTTATGTGCTCATTGGCTTGAATATTAACATCAGTAATTTTTATTTTAGAAGATGAAGTTGATGTCGTCACAATTGAAAAGAAATCCAATCCTTCCCTCCTGCCTGTTACTTATGACGCTGTATCAAATGGTGCAAAAGTTTTTGGAAAAATTGTCCAACAGAATGGACTGCACTCGCATTTAGCTCTAGTTGCTACGTCCGACAACAATCAATCAAAAAGAAATAAAATTGATAACAACACTAACACAAAAACGCTATCGATGCTAATAACAAACGGAAATAGGAAAAACGGTGAGAAGAAAACCCTCCAATTGAAATGCCTCCCACTTATCACCGCCAACGTAGCCTCAACAAACCCACGGAAACGAAAACTTGTCTCGACAGAAAATAAGCCCACTGTTTTGCAATTGATGAGAGTCGCTCCTTCTCAGCCAAATTCTTCAAGCTTGGAAAAAGAAAACGGATTAGGGATGTTGGAAAAACGTCGAGGTTTGTCCTTAGACGGAGTGTCCATGATTTCAGATACGGGAATCCACCGGAATACTGCCACCAACAAAATTTGCTCTCAAACTAAATTTTTATCCCCAGTTAAGAATGAGCCAGTTGATTCTGCCAGTGCACTGCTAGCAGAAATGAAAAAAGATAAAAAGCCTCCTAAAAGATCCGCCGCTACTCTCTACGAGTCCCCCACTAGCAGCCCTGACAGTTCTGGCGGGGATTCTCCCATTTTTCCTAAACGTAGAACATCAGGCAGTCGGTCTTGCACTTCATCAAGTGGTTCCGACGAAGATTCAATTCGAGCAGCTCATAATGTTTTGGAACGACAGCGACGGGAAAGCCTTCGAAATTTTTACCATGTTCTCCGGCAAGAAGTTCCAGAACTCGCCGAGAATACAAAAGCCCCCAAAGTGACCATTCTTATCAAAGCAAAAGAGCATATTGAGAATCTTAATCGAATCAATTCTGCGCTCACAAAAGAAAAAGAAACTGAAGAGCTGAAAAGGAGAATTTTGCAGCAAAGAGTTCGAGACATGGTTACAGAACTTACCTCTGTCAATAATGTTTCCCTTGTATCTTTGAAAGAGAAGCTTTCACCGTAGTTAGCTCTTTTCAGCTATTTAAGCATCCAAGTTTTTCCTTATTTTTTCCTTCAGGCACTTCAGTTTTCCTACGTTTTTCGTTTTGCTTGGCACATTTAATGCCTTTTTTAATTTTAATTGTGTTTTTTGATTTTCGTGGGTGTGTATAGCATGTTAATAGTGTTTTCTTAGCCATTTTTTCTTTACTACCATTCCGTCGCCGCTTTCCACTTTCAGTTCGGAAAAAAAACAAAAAATATGAAAGGAACAAAATAATTTTTGTAGCTTTTTGTTCACTGCCAAACCAAAAAATCATTGTCATTCGATTTGGTTTTCTTGTTTTGTTCAAGCAAATGTGGCCAAACTTGTTCTTACTGCCTCCAATATGCGTCTGCTGCTAAAAGTATCAAAAAATCTTGTCCAAAAAAATAGCTTTAAAGATTATGACCTCAACAGTTTAAATTGTAGGGGGGAAAAGCCAAAACTGATTAAGTTTGGAAATTGACCTTGAGGAAAATATTAGTGCTGCGAATAATAAGGCCCATGTTTCAGTTTTTTTTGTTGTTGTTAGGATGAGGTCGTAATCTTTGAAATCATTTATTTATACAGAAAGTGACGTAGCTTTTGTGCTGTGTATAGCTTACTAGTGTAGCTTTGCTGTGTTGTGCCATTTACATATATGCTCTTCTATCTCTTTAACAGTATTCTATGTTCACTGTAACAAATCCTTATACTATTTGTGCCTTTAAGTGTAGGAAGACGAGGTGGAGGTGCTGTGTAGTATGTGGACTTGCTTTGCTTATAGTGAACTCTCAAGCTATTTCCTGCTTAAAATCATTTCCCATTTTTCACAACTTCACGTGGTTCTTTTCAAGTGTATTCAGACAATATATGAACAAATATGTAGATATTTTGTGTTTGTAGAAGAAGTTAGTGAAATTTTTGTGTTGTGTTTTGTTTTGCTGTCCAGTTAAAGCGTTTGGAAATGTTGATATTTTTAATTTTGTTGATTTTGTATTCTTGTTTTCCAATACAAACTGCTGCTACATGAAAGTAGAAGCCTTCTGAGCCAAGAAAGATTATCCTAAGCCAGCGGTAAAACTTTTGTTTTCAAAAGTATTAAAGTTTCCACTACTTAAGTCTCGTCAGCCTTGCTATGCTCAGACAATCGAAGCTAGACTCATTCCAGACTGTGAGGATTATTTATTGGATTGCTTACTTTTTATCCTTACAGTGTTGAATGAGTCTAGCCTGGATTAGCTGTGCATAGCAAGGCTGAGGAGACTTTTCTTTTTGTTAAAACATTAACTTGTCCCGTCTAACTTTTTCATTTACACTAATTACATAAACTTTTTGTTGGTTGTTTCACTTGGTTGATGATTTATGTTATCTCAAATAAATGCTGCGCTGGTTGAGAAAAAAGATCCTGTTCGAGCGAATTGTTCTTATGGCGTAAAGAAGGAAACATTAGGGCTACAGGGATCACCTAACTGGACGTTTCGACAACATAGATTCAGCTGTGATCATCAGCATTGTAAATAAGGCAGTACATAATAAAAAGAACTTGTAGTTCAAGTTGAAAACTCTAGTTCTTTTAGTTTTCTACTGCCTTGCCTACACTGCTGTTATATTTTCCTCCGGCTGTTCTTCAGTAGCAGTTCGCAAAATATGAAAATACTCCCCAAAATTTCTCGAAAGGTGCTTCGCTTTTTTTAATAAGAGCTTGATTTGAAGGTTTCGGTAAGGGAAGGTTTCTGCTTTCTTTTTGTGTATAAATTGTTAGATTTAGAGAATTTTTGTTTATTTGTTTGTGTATTCATATTTATTTAGACGAGTGTTTATAGTTTTTCCTTTTGTCGGTTCGTTGGTTGGGATTTTACATTGTTGTTTTCAGTAACAATTGTCAATTGAGTTTGGAAATAAAAGTTGAAATGGTGACAGTTTGACGCGTGCTGTTTTTTTGGAAAGTGTCTCGACTGCAGCTAAGGTTCGATTTAGGCAGTGTTGGTATAAGCCAGTGATTGTAATTCCGTTGTAAAAGATAAATAACTAGGCAGTGTCTAGAAACTGCTCTTTGTACATACCAACCCTTAAGTATAACTTTAGGTCTTTAACACTATCCCCGATCTCTCCACTCTTACCTGTACTATGTTATACCATTAATTTTTGCGTAATAAGTTATCGATGGTGACGTCATACTAGCGTGACACCTACATCATGTGAAGAAACAAGTAGTCCGGTTCAGCAGCGTTTTGATTATAGAAACCAATCCGGTGCTCTTGACACTAACTTTTATTAACCTGACGAGGCTCTTAAACCGTGACACATCGAGCTAAACACTAAATCATTTTTTACCATGCATCGTTAGATTTTGTGTTGTATTATCCTTTGTAGTAGCCGAGAATTAGTGGCTATTTGTGCAACAAAGGGTGTGGTAGAATGACAAAATAGTTAATGACAGACCGAGGTCCAAATTGGTTTTCGCCGCTTTATGTCGACAAAACAATCTCAACGAAAATATATATCTTCATATTCGCGGTAGAGCGCCGACACTTGCAACGAAAGACGTCCGATCTCCGCGGTCCAGCGCCTGGGCAACACATCTCTGAACTACGAAGAAACGTCGCAGCGGTGGACCCTGTGTCCAAATTAACCGGCTCGGGAATCAATCCTACGATTTACAGCGCCGATAGCACTAAAATCCGCGTGTACAGTTTTCGCTACAATCCATAAGTTTTGCATCATAAACTGTTACACTTTTGCAAATTGCAACAAACAGACCCACAGACTTTTTCGAAGTATAAACGTTGCACCAGAAACTACAGGCAACAGCATTTGCAAGAAAGAAACTTGAGGTTTAATCATTCCATAACTTGTCTACTTCTGAGCATACCTAGCAAGCTGCGACGAAAGCACAAATTGTTAACTGTGTCAAAGAGTTACAGTATTTGCGGTTCAAGGGAGTGATTCCAGTACACCAAAGTCGACCAAAACTTGACAGATGTTCAACCTGTTCAATTCATATTGTTTTAGCACTTTTTTAATAGTTTGTGCTTTTCATTTTTTTCGATAAGCAGCTTACTGATAAGCACAATTGCCTCCTACATTTCACACAAGGTGCATTTACTGTAGTTTTAGGTCAAATTAATTAAAAAGCCTGGCCACCGCTGCGACTCTTTTCGCTCGGAACTATGTTGCTCAGGCGTTAAGAAGCGAAGATGGACCCCGCTACTTGTCGTTTTACGCTTCGGCAAGTTTAATGAAGGTTTAAGCTTTGATTTGATTTAGAAAGATAAAAGATATATCAGTTCATTTCATTGCGATCTGCCTCATGTGCAGTTTGGCAGGGCTAGAACCGATCCTTTCTACTTCATTATATTTCACTTCAGTTTCATTTTCACCACCAACTTTCAAGGCCGTATGAGACTTTGGGGGGGATTTTTTGGAGGGGCCTTATGCTTTTTGACGACCTGATTCAACGTTAGTCCCCATTTAACTAACTTTTTAGGTTTGGCACGCATTTAACCACGGACCCCGGAGCTGCAGCCCCCCCCCCCCTTTTTATCCGTCCTGCCAACTTTGATACTCAGAGTTAACTTATGTTGGTAAAGTCTTCGATGAGATTTAACCGATACTCGAACCCATACTCTCATCTGTGAAGCAAACGCTTTGATTCGTCCAAGCAGCTGACACATACCGTCATTTCTACTTCAGGGCAATTGTCAAGCATTTTCTGCTGCAAATTAAAACAGCTGGCGGCGTTATTGATGCGACTTGCTTTTTTAATAGTGTTAATTACCTCGACAGCTGCTGCAAGATTCGCGCTTTGAAGGTAGCAACTTGCAATCGCCAATCTCTGAATAACATCTGCAAGTTTGCCTTCCTAGAAGCACAAACAGTTAGTTACAAGTCCAACTAAATTGTTTACTGCAATTGCCTTGTGCTGCTTGCCGCAATTAATGCAGTGGTCAAAAACATTAGTCACCGTGCGGTAAGTCGAGAGTTTGATCCCAGCACGGTCGACTCTGACACAGTGTTACCAACGGCTCCCCACCGCTAGACGTTTCTTCAGAGCTGTGTTGTACAGGAGCCAAGCTGCGGAGATGGTTCCGCCACTCGTTACATGCTTCGGCGGAATACCGAGAGTAGAATGAAGATTGGATTGTAGCAATAAAGGTGGCAATACACACGAACGATGAGAAATTCTTTTTTATTTACTTTTGAATTTCATAAACAAACCTGGTCATTTTCCAATTTTATTTCAATACGTTTATAGCTGTGGTTTTTAACTAGGAGTGCCGAAAATTGTCATCTAAAAAAATTTAAGTTTTTATTATCCTCCTGCGGCAAGTTTTCATTTGATTTTGCGTCTAGTGTTTTTTGCTGTATCATTGACGAATCCGGGAAGGGCTGTTCATTGGCAAATCCGGGAAGGGACTCTGAGGGCGCCGTGTATAAGGCTTTGAGTTTGAGGCTAATCTTTCGGGGAGGGACATGTTTTTTTATAAATCTTATTTTAACGTTAACCACAGATCATTTTTTTAGAGGGCGCGTTTTAGCGGGGAAATCTGGGGCTACAGTCCTCCCTTAATCCGGTTCTCTCTCGCTCATGGCCCATCCCCCTAAACTTTTAGTTATTAATGCATTAGAATGGATTTATCCTAGCAAAAAAGCTAGATAATCACTTCCCGAATTCTGAACCCCACTTTATAAATTGTGTGGATTCGCTCGTGTAACTACCCCTAATGCTGAAAGAGAAGTTGTTTCTTTTCACGAGTACAAGCGAGGTTCTAGCTTTTCACCGTCATCAAAAAAGCCAAACCTTCATTACACTCGCGGTACTACGCCGAAGCGTGTAACGAGTGGCGGCGGGGTCTATCTTCGCGGTTTGGCAACTGGGCAACACAGCTCCGAAGAAATTCCAAAGTCTTAGCAAAGCTTTGGCGACACTATGCCGATTTGACCGGCCCGGGAATTGAACCCCCGGCCTCCCGCACCAATAGCATGTGCTCTTAGCGACTAAGCTTTACGGACATCTTCAGCAATACTCCGTTTTTAATCGCGTACTGCACCAGTCATCATACCAATTGCTAGCCATGCAGCAGTGGCTTGCAGCAGATTGATCTTTTTCAATGGTGAAATAAGCGGAAGTTTATACTTAGTGGTTTTCAAACAAAACGCTAAATTTAATTCATCCGCATCTACTATATTCCGGAATGACGCAACTTTGAGCAATTATCTTACTTATTGTGACGACACAAGTCAGTGAAGAGTGCTTGTGGTTAAGCAATCTCGATATTTGAGTAGAAATTATGCACTTATCTAGGATGGTCAAAAGTTTGTTCTCTAACTTGCTTACGACTATATTTGTCAGCGAAATGGCGCAGCGGCACCTTGCGGTAGTTACAGATTCTACGTGACGGGTTCGGTTCATGGCTGGAGCCGATCGCACTTTACATTTGGCAAAAACCAGCAGTTATGATGTCTGGACCAGCTTTGGGTTAAAAAAAAATCAAATCCTCACTATACTCGCGACATTATGCCGAAGCGTGTAACGAGTCGCGGGGTACATCTACGAAGAAATGTCACAGTGGTGGTGAGCAGTTGACGACAATGCGTTCAATTTGACCAACCTGGGAATTGAACTCCACATCTCTCGCACCGTTAGCGGTGCGTTTGACCACCACGATAACCGAACTGTTTTAAAACTAATTATTAAATTTTTTTAAGCTATTGCGCAGTTAAGATCGTGCAATGATTTGTTTAGAGTATTTTATAACCAATTTCCTCATTCTGCTTCCCGATAAGTGGCACATTTTGTATTTTGAAACTGTTTCATCAGCCTTATTCTATTTTGCGTCAATGCCAAACACGCGATACATAATTCTTTGTAATAAACCAAAGTTTACCGGGTTGTTGGCGCATTGGCTTGAGACGTCGCTCTTGGTGCGGAAAACTCTGAGTTTATTTCTTTGGCCGTTCAAATTGGACACAGGGTCGCCAACGGCTCGCCATCGCTCCAACATTTCTTCGGAGCTGTGTTGCCCAGACGTTAACCTACAGAGACGAACCAGCCACCCGTCACACGCTTCGACGTAATACAACGAGTATGATGTAGATTAATGAAGAATTGAAGATTAGGCAATGAAGGTTTATATGCCGAAGTCAAACCAGTCTAGATTCAAGTTTATAAATCGATATAAAAAATTTCAATTAATAAATTGAACAAGAATCTAATCCACCAATATCTTGGCCAAATCAAGCGTAGTCAGAAAAAGTTTGATCACGAGTGGGATTCCAACCCACGCCCACACCGACCAAATCACGGGGGCACGGGAAATTCGGCTACTGCAGCATCAGATTACGATGAAAAAGTTAAGCCCTTGCTAAATTTAATTTCAAGCTGTCCTAGCCCTGGTGCCAGTGATATAATTTATTTGGAAAGCGAAGTAAAATGGAACCTGCAAAACAATCTCACATTTTGTACAACAAAGCTAGGAGTCAAGATGGTACTTTTGACAGCTGAAAGAGAGATAGAGGGGTCAAGCTCCCCCTAAATATTTTGTTATAGTTAGTGATATATTGGTACGTCGATATTTGTAGACCCACACAACTGCAAGATGAGCGTATTTTTGTTTCCAAGGCCCATCTCCTCTAAAAAGTTTACCCCTTCGTGGATTCGCCCCTGAAAACAAACTGACCCACTTCTGGACGAAACTATTTGAGCAATTTGCTTGAAAGAAAAGAGTTAGCATTGCGTGTAATTGACATAGTTTCACACGCTCTCAACAAGGCTGTGCAACAAAACGCGCCAAAATATCACGTGATCATCTGGCGGGAAATGAAAAAACGTCACTATCGGAATGAATGAATGAATGCGATCATTATTGGATCAGAAAATCTCTGTTTGTCTTGGTGGGTTCGTTTTTAAAGAAATGTTTAAAATTACACAATCTGGAATTGAAATATGTCGTTTTCAATGAAATATTGCTGATTTTATTCAAGTCAAATAAAACGTTGATCCTCGGAAATTTGATAAAATATTTCTGCAAAACTGCAAGGTTCCGGTGATCTAAGTAAATGTTTTCTATTATTTTGCGAGATGTAAGCATTTCTATTAAAAATAGGGCTCAAGTTTAGGGTTCTATTACATTTCGATGTTGATTTTAATCTTTTATCGTACCGAAGCAATTCAGTCATACATAAAACTTACCGTTTTGTGTGCAGTACCAGTATTTTTGATTGAATCAAATCTTCATTATACTCGCGGTATTACGCCGATTCGCCGAAACATGTAGCCTAACGAGTGGCGGAGTCCATCTCCGTTTAACGCCTGGGTAACACAGCTCCAAAGAAAAGTTGCTGCCCGGCAAGCGTTAGGAAGACTGTGCCCGATTAGACCGTCCAGGGAATCGAACCCTAGACCTCCCACACAGATAGCAATGTCTTTAATCACACCGCCATCCACCCGGTTTTCTAACAGCTAATCAATTGCAAAATTCTTCAAAAGTTTTCACATGAGAACAAGCTACGCATTGGATGTTTCTCAGAAACTACAAAACTTTTATTGGGAAAATGTTTACTTGCAGACTAAATAAGGCTTTCATGTTGAAATTATGAATTCATTTTACGTTGAAACACATTAGAATTTTTTGCAACTTCTAATCTACTACTTGTATTTTGATTACCGGTAGTCTCATATTTCACAATGTCACCACCATTTCGCATAAATTCACAGTTCAGATGATCAAGTGCTGCAGTAAGAGCGCCCGTCGTGGAGTTGCAGACTCGGCTTTAATTCCGAGTCGGGCCAAACAGCTTACCTGCTTGACGCTAAGCGGGCACAACAACAAGAACAAGCCGGCTCGTTTACTTGTTGCATGTGCCGTTTGAAAAAGCACTTAGCGGGATTCCTTCATCTTGGTGTGGTAGACAGATGACTGACAACTCCTACGCGAGCTGGTATAGCGCATTGATCGCTTTCTCGTGATAGGAGAATAATGTCAAACTAAATACAAATACAAAATTTTCGTAATTCTTTCTTCAACATTTTATGTTTTCAAATCTAGTCGAAGCACCGACCGATTGGCGACATCGCCACGGGCCAGAAGGATTAGGGATGTGCCCATTGAATCGGACGCACTGTCGCCAACGGCTCCCACCGATGCATCGTTTCTTTGAAACTATGTAGTACCCCAGGCGCTAAGCGGCGGCAATGGACCGCGCCACTCGCTACACCCTTCGGCGTAAGAATGTAGGACAATTGGGCACCAGATAACTGGCCACCAGAATAACTGGGCTCTAGACAACTGGGCACCGGATAACTGCGCACCAGGACAATTGGCACCAGGATAGTTGGGCACCAGGACAATTGAGCACCAGGACAATTGGGCACCAGGACAATTGGGCAACAGGACAACTGGGCACCGGACAACTGGGCACCAGGACAACAAGGCACCGGACAACTGGGCACCGTACAACTGGGCACCAGGACAACTGGGCACCAGGAAAACTGAGCAACGGACAACTGGGCACCAGGACAACTGGCACCAGGACAATTGGCACCGGACAACTGGGCACTAGGACAACTGGGCACCGGACAACTTGGCATCGAACAACTGGGAACCAGGACAACTGGGCACCGGATAATTGGGCACCGGACAACTGGGCACCAGGATAATTGAGCACCAGAACAACTGGGCACCAGGAAAATTGGGTTAGGACAACTGCTCACCAGGACAATTGGGCACCAGGACAACTGGGCACCAGGACAACTGGGCACCAGGACAATTGGGTTGTTGTCCTGGTGCTCAGTTGTCCTGGTGCCCAGTTGTCCGGTTCCTAGTTGTCCTGGTGCCCAGTTGTCCGGTGCCCAGTTGTCCTGGTGCCCAATTGTCCTGGTGCCCAGTTGTCCGTAAACCTCGGCGTAATACCGGGTGTGTGATGAAGACTGGATATTTTTTTAAACCCAGTCGATGACTTTCACTTTATTACGAATATCACCATTTGGGGCCAAGTCTTTTAAAAAGACCCCAAAAAAAGATTTAGAATCTGAATTTGGAGTGAACAGGTTCAGAGTGATATAAAGATTTAGAATCTGAATTTGGAGTAAACAGGTTCAAAGTGATATCAGATAACATATTTTTTGATGCGGCCAGTAAATGTTAAGTAAATGTTAAGAACAGTAAATATGCTTATCAGTGTTTTTAGCGCCAGATTAGCAAATTTACTGTTCTTGATATCAGATAAAACTGAAGCCAGGGCACCCTACTGAAAAACCAGAGTAGGCTACACTTTGCAATTACTAGCATATCATTCAGCTTATTGGCGTGGTATTAAAGACACTGCTAATGGTGTTGGAGGTCTGGGCTTCGTTTCCCAGGCCGGTTAAATTGAACACAATGGCTCCAACGACTCGCACCGCTTCGACGCTTTTCGTAGCTTAATTGCCCAGGCGCTAAGTCACAGAGATGGATCACCACACCCTTTGCGCGCTTCGGCGTATACCGCGAGTATGATTAAGATTTTTTTATTCAGCTTAGCTATAGAATATTATTTATTTTAAATTAAACTTGTTTCAGTGGATTAAGTTTTTATTTAAAAGCAATGATGAAATATAATTATTGCTTTATATTCCGTATTTGTCCAGCAAATTACTTCGGAGTTGGAGCAGGATATTGTGTGGGTGAAATGAACGGATCATTTCCTGATTTGGCATGGAAGAGGATTAAGGTTTTTTGCGAATAACCGGATAAAGTCTAGATTATCCGTAACAACTAGGTCAATCAAAATCCGTCGTTCAAAACTAAAAAGGTTTGACCTGAAAATTTTGGCCTAAAATGAAATAGATGTACGATTCAACAAGAGATTTATATTTTTATTGTTTTTTTTAAGGGGGTCATTCTAATTAACAAAAATCATAAAATCTCTGGTCTCACGTACTAGAAGATCATTTATCGTAATGTGATTATTTCGATACTAGTTGACTGGCATAGGGGGTAAAAATATCGTTGTCGGTGGGGAGGCCTGGGATTCGATTCCCGGGCTCGTCAAATCAAACACCGTGCCGCTAGCGGCTTGCCACCGCCGCAACATTTCTCCGAAGCTGCGTCCAAAGGCGAAGCCGTGGAGATGTACCACCAAACCGCCCCTCGTTACACGCTTCGGCGTAATTCGGCGAGTAGGCCTACAATGAAGATTTGGGATGCAGTACTATAAATATGATACAAAAGTGGCTTTATTTTTCTTCATAATGAAGATTGAATTTGAACTTGGCTGTTGACGCCTGATCACGCCATTTTTACCAAGTATCTGTTGAACCTACGCTGATGATGGAAACTTTTAGAGCATTTGGACGGTTTGAAAAAGGGAGAATTGCCGTATAACTTTGTAAAAACAACTAAACCGGAAAAGCGATATTAAAAGATTACTGAATAAATAAACTTGTCATAAAAGCAATAACTTCTTCAAATCATTCGAGTTCAAGAAAAACAAAAACAATTAGAACAACAAAAAGTTTGGATTTTTTTATACCGATTTTTCATAACCAATAAATAATTTTGCTGACAACGCTAAAGATTTTTAATCAACACAATTTTGCGGGCGGGATTTAATTGCAGGATTATCTCAGTCATTAATATTAATGTAATCAAAAATAATTAAACCTCTGATATCTGGAGTAAACAATTTAATCGTTTAAAATTAATACGTTTAATCTGAAGCAAATTGACTGTAAAATTTCCAAAATATAACTTAGATGTTTTTGTTGTTGCTGTTTTTATAAAATCAAATATCGTATATCAATTAAAACATTTAACTAAGTTCTCGTCTATCTTCTGTATTTTATAATATGTTTTTCGTGTTGTTGAGTATGTTTGTCTTCGCTTTTTTGCTTTATATGCCGATAACCTGCACATGAGTTCTTATGTAATGCAGTGACGTCAGTAGCGGCCAGCCAAAAATTTCGGGGGTGCGTGGCAGTGTGAGGGAAAAAAACAGAACTTTCAACAGGATGATCTCAAAGAAAAGGTTCGGGAATCGAGCCTCCGCGCCGAGAGTAATATTGTCAACCACCACGCTTAGCGGTCGGTTTAAAAACACTTTTACTCTTCACGAATTATTTTGAAGCAGTAATTAACTCTAACACGTAGGTGCAGATCAGCGCATATTGAGGGAGGGGGTGTGAGCCATGCCCCCTCCCCTTTTTGACTTTGTCTTTTATTATTTATTATTATTTTAATTATTTATTTTTTCGCTAATACACGCTAACATAAAGCACAAAAACAGCAGCAAGAATAGCATAAGAATGTAACATGCGTTTACAAGGAAAAGTGACAAAACACAGAGGGTTTGAAACATGCATCAAGTTATGCAAACACTAATCAAATCATTGGAAGATGTTTTGCACAACCACAAAACCCAATCATGACTCAGCAAAAACAGATTGCAATGTAGAGCCCGAAATTTGCTCTACAAGACAAGGTCAAACAAAAAAGCAAAAAAATAAAAAAAAATAATAATAATAAAATTTTAGCAAAAAAGATCAAATGTTGCTAAATAAGTGAAATGTACCACTGTTGCCTCACTCTCAGTGGCGCAGCGAGAAATTTTAAAAGGAGGGGTCTTCATAACATAAACTGCGGAAACCATCAAAAGAGTGCGTTTTTTTTCAGTCACTTATCAACATTTAATCTTTTATGGTAAAAGGCAAAGCCAAAAGGGTAAGGGGGCATGGCACAACGCCCTCACCCCTTACTACGCTCCTGCACACTCTTGTGATGACTTTTTCCGTTTAAGCTCCCTTCCCCCCCTCCCCTTCTAAAATTTCTCGCTACACCACTAGTACTGGTAACAAAAGCAGCTTGAAAACGTTAAAGGTCAAAATCAAATCAAAAAAATCAAATCTTCATTATACTCGCCGTATTACGCCGAAGCGTGTAACGAGTTGCGGGGCCCATCTCCGCGGCTTAGCGCCTGGGCTACACAGCTCCGAAGAAACGTCGCAACGGTGGCGAGTCGTTGGCGACACTGTGCCGATTTGACCGGTCCGGGAATCGAACCCCAGACCTCCCGCACCGAGAGCGAGCGCTTTGCAACTGAGCTAACGGCCGGTCTAACGTTAAAGGTATGAAACCTAATTCTACCACACTACATCATCAACTTGTCATGAAAATATTATGTTACAATGAATAACGCTGTGAAATATCGGAAGCTGTTGACTGCATGTTACCGCTGGCTTATTTCATTTTATTGGAAATACTTGTCCAGAAGCTGATAAGATAAACAAATAAATGGCCACAAGAAGACACAAAACAAACATGAATGAAAGCACTAAACAGAAACAATTAGACAACTACGGTGGTTGTGACGTACCAGTAAAGTTTAAGAAAACTGGTACAAATTGCTCAGCATGTTTGCTTACATCTGTCTTCAATACGCCTACGCAATAAATTTCAAAGTAAGTGGCTGGTATTTGCCAGGCGTCAGTCTTCAAGTGATAACGCTGCAATGTTTTTCTCCTACCAAACAGTTTTCCAGTCCTCCAGCATATGCACAGGTAGGGCAGGGAGAATAAATAATCATGTTTGTTCGTAGGGGAAGAGGCAAAAATAAGCAACAAGCCTGATATTACCCTTAAAATATATTGAAGTACATGTAGTAGGAGTGTGCAATACCCAGCGAGGAGCTGAACCTCTTCTCACCCCGCTTAGCTAATAGGCCTAAGTCAAATTTGGCCAGAAATTTGACGATCACGACTTGATAAGCATAAACTGCAATTTTTTAGTTAGTGCTGCAGCGTCGTCATTTACTTTAAACTCCTACATTTCTGCCGTTTTCATGAAGAAGAAAACGTGAGCTATTTTGTAGTTTTGAGTAAATTAACATTTTGTGTTTGATTGCTTTGCCAATGTTACGCAATAAGTGCGATTGCTGGATTATTACGCATCCCAAGTTTTTCCTGACATTGTTTTGCCGATGTTATGCAATAACCGCGAATATTACGCATGCCCTAGCACGTTGTGTCTTTCCTAAAAAATTGGAAATAAAAAACACGACGTTGTGTTTTTCCATTTCATTTCGCTAATATCTCAAAAACTAGTCCCGATAGAAATTTGATTTTCACGCATAATGAAGAATATAGGCTAAAAATCAAATTCATGCAATAAAAAAAAAAATTGAAAATTTGCCCACGTTGTGTTCTTCCTGAAAACGGCAGATTTGCTCAATCAAAAATTAAAATCAGTTGACGAGACGCAAGTCGGATTAAATTATTATTATCACGCAATAGTGTTCCGAAGGAAAGTCTCAAATCAAAATCAAATTTGTTTTAACACTCGCTGCACTGCGCCGAAGTGTATAACGAGTGGCGAGGGCTGTGAGGCCCATCTACACGGTTTAACGCCTCGGTAACATAGCTCCGAAGAAACATCACAGCGAGGGGAAACGTTGCGAACACTGAATCCGATTTGTCCGGCCCAGGATTCGAACCCCAGACCTGCCGTGCCGAGAGCGATTCTTTGATTGATTTCTTCATGTCTATCCTCCTGTCATGAGAAAGCGACGGAGCAAGCCTTGGACGTAGGCGCTATGCATTGGACGAATCCAGACTCGCTTAGGAGTTGCCCTTGTTTTCGAGTTTTCCGCGTGAATTTTAGTTCTGACTTCTTCAATTTGCTGCTTGTTAGATTGCACCAAGCATAGATAATTGTCGTGAAGCATCTTATCCAAGGACACAACAACGAGGCTTGGGTGGGAGCTGAACCATCAACCTTGCAACCACTCGGCCACGAGCAATTTGTACCTTTGACCACTACGCCGACCGGATGGTTAATTAATACTCAACACTGAAAATAAAGGAGAGCAGCCCATGTTGTAGAGCCAAGCGCACAGAACAGAGCCTTTGCAATGTCTCAAACTTCCACCACTCTCTGGAACCCATTTTTGGTACCTTTTTTTCGTATAAGATAGCCTACCGCTGATAGTAATTTGGTAATTGGCAAAAATTTTTGCTGCAATTTAAATTCTGTAAATCGTAAAATCGACTTCAAAATAATCGACTTACAAGTCCCAGCTTGCCCTTCTTGTGACGTCATCAATTACTTTTGGGTGATAAAAGCGCTTTGTGACAACAAAATAAAAATATTATGAGGTCAGTTTCAGTTATCCATTGTTTTTTTACGCTTCGTTTGCTTTTCAAGATCATAATACAAACAATCGAAAGCTCAAGTCTGGACTTGTGCTGAAAGTTTTCATTATTATTCACCAATAATCGCCGTTTATAAGGTGCGAGTTTTCATACCCGTCATGACTTTGCATGCCGTTAGACCTGGACAAACAATAAACTTCAATAAAGAGGCGAAATGAGTGATAATATTGCCTTCCCATATTTTTGTAGGCTATAAAGAGGTTACCCAATGGAATTGTTATTAATTTCAGTAAAATTGACGCGCACTATTCAGTTTCTAAATGTACAATTTGTATGTCGTGAGCGTCAATGGTGTAACGGTTAGCATTGGTGCCTTCCAAGCACTAGTTCCGGGTTCGACTCCCGGTCGACGCACAATCTTTTCGTTTTAGAATAAGATTTTGTAAATGCTGGTGCGTGTTTTTTGTTGTTTTTAAAATCTTGTTATTTTTAAAATCATTCATAACCTTTGAGCTCCAAAAATAATAATTCTGGATATGCTTTCTCCAAAGGAGTCCAAGTAAGTGCGCTGTTCCACCATGCATTTACAAAGGTTGACTGATTTTAAGGAAATCTGAGAGAGATTGTTCAACAATACCAAGGCAGTATTAGGGCAATGGTTTTGACTATGAGGCACCGTTTGGAAAAGAATAATTTAGGTTTTTCACATGTTTTTTCGGCTAATCATGGACTTGTAAATAGTAGAACCTGGACTGAACTGAAAGCGCCACAGGACAAAATAAGGCCCAGAAATCTAGTTGCGTGATAGCGAAAACTGAGCTGCGTGATAGCAAAATCGCATTCAGCAAACCATGAGCAAACAGACGTGCGAAAGAGAAAACTTGCGCGCTTGTCCGTCTATGTGCATTTGATAACGCGAGTAAAACAATTGTTACTGCGCATGTGTGTCCGTGCGAATTTAGCGAGATGCATTGTTTTTGATAGTTGGCCTCATGTTGTCCACCAGTTTCCAGTCCAGGTTCTTCTATTTAGAAGTCCATGGGCTAATTTAAGCTACATTTTGTCCAATATATTATATAGGAAATTTCCTACATGTATGTAAGACAAATAAGTGATCTAAAACAGCCGAAAACACTGACGCAAAACATAAAGGAAAGTTTCTAAGTATTATGTAAGACAAATTATTGCTCCAATTAGCCAAAAAACGCAGCGTTAAACATACAGAAAATTTCCTATATAATAGATAAGACAAATTATTGCATAAATTTGACAAAAAAGCAGCGCAAAAACGTATAGGGATGTTTTGCGCTGCTTTTTTTGGTAAATTTATGCAATAATTTGTCTTATATATTTTATAGAAAATTTCCCGTATATTTTGTGTCAGTTCTTTTGGCTATTTTAAGCCACATATTTGTCTTATATTTGAATAGGAAATATCCTATATAATATATTGGTGTGGCTTAAGTTGGCCGAAAACACATTTGGAAAAACCTAAATTATATTTTTCCAAACGGCGACTCAGAGCCAGCGCTAGAGCAGTTGACTTAGAGGCTAAGCGTTTATCAGGGGGGCTAAAGTGTAAAATTATGCGCAAAAGTCGCTATCTTCAAAAAAGTAAACTTGTAAATTGGGGGGCCAAGCATGTCAGTGAGGGGGGGGGGCAAGATCCCTTGCCCCCCTTGGCGCCGGCCCTGCGACGACTTGTAAATTTCCTATAACTTTAGAGTCAGTTTTTTGGCTTTTTTAAGCCACAAATATATTTGGAACCCCTGGAGTGTACTGGCGGAACTCCTGAAGTGTACTGGCGGAACTCATGGAGTGTACTGGCGGAACTCCTGGAGTGTACTGGCGGAACTCCTGGAGTGTACTGGCGGAACTCCTGTTGAAAACCACTGGTCTAGAGCACCGAAAGGCTCCTTCTTTAGCAATTGCTTTTAATGCACCCCAACCCCAAAGGTTCATTAACCTTAGGTCTTTAGCCCTATAATTCCCAATCTCCTCACTCCTAACTGTACTTTAATACCCTTAATTTTTACTCGTTAAATTACTGCTGACGACGTCATACCAGCGTGACACTAATGTCGCGTAAAAAACAAACAAGCAGTCCGGAGTAGTCGCGTTTTGATAGTGGAAACCGGACCAAAGCTCTACATACTACCAAATATTCAGTATCAATATTCATTTTAAAAACTAATGGTTTTTAACAACATCGAATCAATTTTTACACCTCAAAGTGCATTGCAGACAACTGCCTTAACCCAAATATTATCCCGCTGGGCGCTGGTGTTTTCATGCATGAACGAAGTAAATTGTCACTTCTGTAACTAGCAGCTACAGCAGATCAAAAACACTTTGGGGGGGGGGTGCAGTTTTGAATTAGGCTGAATGTTAACCAATTTACACAAAGACGTCAGACGCGGAAAAAGGCGTAAATATGCGCTTTGAAAATGGTTGATAAAGTTCTCTCTTCAAAAACTTTGAATTTTGTTGATCCAGTGCAAATACTGATAGAGATTTACCACCAAAAATATTATGGTTGGGGGAATATGCATCCCATACATTCCCTGGTTCGGCCCTTGACTAGTACAGAGCACAATCTATTTTTTTGGCATTGCTCGATGTTCTGAATAAGCTCAATGTTACAAAATTATATATTGCTGTGTTCTATTCATTTTGACGGTGCAGAAATACAATACACTACTACTAAGTGCTACTACAATTGAAGTAGCAAAATAATAATGATTGTAACGAGGAGCGAAACCAACGTAAAAATTAGAGGGACAAATTACAATAACCGAAAAAATTAAAAATATTAAACTATTTTGGAAGAACATTTCTCGTAAACTTTAGATTAGGCTTCAGCAAAAGGAGGGAAGCAATGCCTAAATGCCTCTCCTTACTCCATTTTTCCCTTTATATCTTGTGTAAGATGCTGTGTTTTTAGCCTTTTGTTTTTTGTTGTTGTTGTTTTTCTTTTTTTTTTTTTTTTTTTTTGTTTTTGTTTCTCTTATTAAGCCAAGTTATGATCCTCAGTCTTTATTTAATTCTTCAAGGTGGCTGCTGACTCGAAGACCACTAGACTGGTCGCTTCGCAGTCTCCTCCTCGCCTCAGTTGTATAGGTTACCAAATTTTACATCGTGTCATAATATTTAATTGGGCGTCAATAAACAAAGTTCAGTTCAAGTTCAGTTCAGGTTACATAGCCAGGGGAGCACTGCCCCTCTTTTTGACGTGTTAAGACCCTATTCTCAGAGATCAATTTCGCTTACTGAGGGCGAATAAAAAAAGGGGGCTTTTCATTGCCTAGTCCGGCCCAGGCCCTTCCTCAAGTGTTTCGCTGGCCAAACCCCGCCTTCACATCCCAACTGCGCTTTGATTGTAAAGAGCTAATCAAACATTCATTACACAAACAGATTCAATGTATGTAAATACTTTAGTGATGTGTCCTGTTTATGCGCGGTGTTGTGTGATGTGAATAAATGCTTCTGTTCAGTTCTGTTCTGTTCCAAGCATCAGCTAAATAAAAGTTCGAGTCATCTACGAGAAAATCGACGCACACCATTCACTTTCTAAATGCACACATATCTCAACGCAAGCGTCGATGGTGTAACGGTTAGCATTGGTGCCTTCCAAGCACTAGTTCCGGGTTCGACTCCCGGTCGACGCATATTTGCACCATTAATACATTTTTTCTAACCGCAATATTTTTGCTGTTGATATCGACAATCATGTTTGAATTTTCAAAGTCAAGAGTGATTCTCGAACTTCTTTTCTGTTTTTTAGTATTTAGTTGCATATTTATTCTATCACGAGAAAGCGATCAATGTCGCTTCATCGTAATATTTGTATTTTCAAGAATAAAAAAGCATTGATAGGTTGATTGATTTCTTCGTTTTTATCCTTCTGTAACGAGAAAGCGACGGAGGCGCTATGGTTAGAACGAATCCAGACTCGCTTAGGAGTTGCCCTTTGTTTCGAGTTTTCCGCTTGAGTTTTGCTTCTGACTTCTTTGATTTGCTGCTGGTTCAGAACCGGCGCCAAGGGGGGCCTAGCCCCCCAACTGACATGCTTGACCCCCCCCAATTAACAAGCTTTCTCTTTTGAAAACAGGGGTTTTTGTGCTTAGTTTCAAACTTTGGTCCCCCCTGATAAACGCTTGGCCCCCCTACGTCGACTGCTCTGGCGCCGGCTCTGTGCTAGTTAGATTCCACCGAGAGAGAGAGAGATTTATTTCGCCATTCATTCACTACGTGATATAACCAAATCCATAAAAGGAAAAAAATTCCAGTAAACAAATGGCCAGGAAGCATCGACTAACCGCAAGGTTTTCGAATCAAGATGCTCCCTGACAGTCGCAGAAAATACATCACACATAGAAAAAGAAAATCACAGAGTAAAAAACGATTACTAATATTTTTAGGTGCTAATAATCAAATTTTCAGTAGCCTAAGTAATCAATTAGGTAAATTCAAAACATTTAAACAAAATTAAAAAAACCGAGCAGAAATGATTGTCGAGAAGCGTCTTATCCAAAGACGCAACTACAAGGCTTGGGTGAATGGGTGAGAGTTGAACCATCAACCTTGCGATCATGGCCGTCGTAAAAACGATGCTCCGAACCACTCGGTCGGTTGATTGATCAATGCGCTATATGAGCTCGTTTAGAAGTTGCCAGCCACAATCTGTCTACCGCACCAAAATGGGGGAACCCCGCTAAGTGCCTTTTCCAACGGCACAACGAGTAAACTTGCCGGTTTGTGCAGAGTTGTTCTTCGCACTGTCCCTTCAATGCTGAGCGTCAAGCAGGTAAGGTGTGAATACCAATTTTAAAGTCATTGGTTTGACTCGACTTGGAATCAAATCCAAGTCTACAGCTCTCGAGGCCGACGCTCTTACCTCTTGGCTATCTGAGCTGTATCAAACTATTTTGGAACAATATTTTATGTATAGCCTACCTTAAATTAGGCTTCAGCAAAAAGGAGGAAAGCAGTGCGGATGCCTTCATCAGGTTACATGGCCAGGGGGGCATTGCTTCTCTCTTTGACGTGTTAAGACCCTTCTTTTAGAGATCAATTGCGCTTACTAAAGACGAGTAAAAACGGGGCTTTTCATCGTCTAGTCCGGCACAGCCCTTCACCCAAGTTTTTCCCTGGTTACACCCCGCTCTCACCCTCCGACTGCGCTATGATTATACCGAGCTAAGCATCAGCTGGATAAGAATTTTAACAGCTCAGATGGCCGAGCGTATGAGCGTTCGCTCTCCAGAGCTGTAGACTTGGGTTTGATTCCGAGTCGGGTCAAACCAACGTCGGGTCAAACCAATGACGTATCGGTATTCACATTTTCCCCGCTTGACGCTCAGCATTAAAGGGACAGTGTGGAGAACAAGCCGGCAAGTTTACTTGTTGTGCCTTTGGGAAAGGCACTTCATGGGATTCCCCCATCTTGGTGTGGTAAACATATGGCCGGCAACTTCTAAGCGAGCTCACATAGCGCGTTGATCGCTTTCTTGTGATAAGAGAATAAATACGCAACTAAATATAGTACATAAGATCTATGGGAAAATTGACGGACACCATTCACTTTTCAGATATACGCGCTTCTCAGCGTACGCGTCGATGGTGTAACGGTTAGCATTGGTGCCTTCCAAGCACTAGTTCCGGGTTCGACTCCCGGTCGACGCATTGATGCCTCGATGAAACACTTTTGCAAACCACAGTATTTTTGCAGTTGATTTTGGCAATCTTTTTTAAATTTTCAGAGTGAAGAGTGATTCCCGAAGCTGTTTTCAACATTCCCGAAGCTGTTTTCAACAACAGCTCCGCGTAAATCTCGGCTTCCACGTGGAGATGCAGTAGCAGATTTTCACTTAACTTGTTTTATTTAACGAAATAAAAAATGTAGCACATGCAGGCAGCAACCGCAACACTACACAAACTACAATGTAAAGGTTGGAATAAGCCTGGGCCGAGAGGTATGATGTGCACCGGCATAGTTAAGTCACTCGAAACTTCGTTCTTTCGGTAAGTAGGTTTACTATCTGGCGAGTTGGCAACCAACATCATCAGAATGATAAAGCGCTACGAGTTTAAACACTACAGAGCAGTTTTCGATTGTAAACAAATTTAAAAAAAGTCAAACCGTAATTAATTACAGTAATACTAGCCGGAAGAACAAAGTTTTCAAATAAACTACTGTAATGAAATGCTCAGCACAATCTAGAGCCGTGAAACGCAGCGGAATAATCAAGCTTACCAGGGCTTTTTACGAGGACATGCTTTACCAGGCCCTATTACGGGGAGCTCCGGAGCTTAAACCTCTTTAGCTCCCCCTCTCTCCCTTAATTGGGCCCGGCATAATTATATATCGCTTACCGCAATCAGTGGCACAATCCTATACCTCTACTTTTGCAAAAAAGGTCAACTTTTTGTTTAAATGTGCAGATTCATGGATAGCACGGGCAATCAACGGCTGCAAGCGAAGTCATAACCTTTTACATCCCCAGTGGCCCTGCGGCAGTTATGAGTTAATGGGCTCAGCAGTTCAGGTACCGGCGTCGGAAATGCAATTGACGTTATCACCTTCCTAGTCATGATCGTTTCCGGTTGCAGGTAAGGACACAAGAGGTCACCTAGGAACAGAATAATAACCTTTTATTAGACCATTGTCACTTTTTTATTATATCATAATTTTCATGCGTAGTTTCAGCTATAGAATATACAAATTAAGCAGCAATTTATAATTTTATTTTCTATAAGTGTTACTTTTTTCAGAATCGGTGATCAATCACCATTTGCTTGATCGATCACCATTTGCTCATCATGTTGTTTGTCAGCCATTAACATTTTGACAAAGCACCGGTTGGCACAATGATCAACGGCATCGCTCTTGGCGCAGAAGGGCTGGGGTTTGTTTCCCGGGCTGGTCAAATTGGCTCACCATCGCTGTGACCTTTCTTCGGCTATGTGTTGTCCAGGCGCTAAAGCGCGTAGATGAACCTCGCTACTCCTTATACTCAGCAGCGTAATATCGCGAGTATAATGAAGGTTTGATTTTGACTTGATCATCATCAGTGACTGCGATGACTCATAAGGCCTAATGTAGTTTTATCAAAGTTAAAACCCAATTGCAGACTTTTTATTTGAAATCACGGTAACGCTGTAAGGAATTTTACTGACTTTGCATTTTATCACCTTTGCACACCATTGCGCACTTCTTCGGATTGTACTGTACGTGCTCTAGTTCTCGATTACACAACTTTTAGTGAGAAAAAACTTATATTGACTGCAGTATTATATTTGTATTTTTTTGCATTTGGTTTCATATTTATTCTCCTATCACGTAAAAAGAATCAAGCGCCATGCAAGCTCGCGTACGAGTTGCCGGCCATATGTCTACCACTTTAAAGTTGGGGAATCCCGCTAACTGCCTTTTCCAACGGTGCAACAATCAAACTTGCCGACTTGTTCTGCACACTGTCCCTTTAATGCTGATTGTCTAGCACGAAACTGTGAATATCAATTTTAATGTCGTTGATTTGACCCGAGTCGGAACCAAATCCCAGTTTACAGCTCTGAAGATGGACGCTCTTACGGTAGGCCAGGGGTTCTTAACCGGGGGTAAATTTATCCCCTGGGTGTATATTTTGCCTACCGAGGGGGTAAATTTTCTGAAGTTTAAACTAAAACAAACTTCAATTTCCAGTATTAAAATGGTGAAAGTGTTGCACTGGGGGTAAATTATACTCTTTTCAATCGGCAAAGGGTAAAGAATACAAAAAAGGTTAAGAACCCCTGCGCTAGGCCATCTGAGATGTTACAAAACTAAACAAGTTTACCGCAGAACAAAAAATTAAGATTGGTATTTGTTGAACCAGCACTTCAATAGGCCTAGGTTTCTGCATCAGTTTTTTGCAGATTTCCAAACATTAAAAGTTTTTACATAAGTGTAGATCTTTTACGTAACTGTCGTTCGTGCTCGTCGCTTTGGCGCGAGCGAACGTTGCGGAATCAGTTAGTGTTTGTTTACTTTAATTTCGCGCCAAACGATCAAACGGAAATAGTAACGTAACTTATACAAATACTTGCGCCTTTTGTTTCTCAGCAGTTGAATCACATCAGTTAGAAGAGCTTTGGTTGACACCGGTCCTACTTTTCATCCACAACGACAATAACCTCCTCCAAGGGTGCAGACAAGGAAAAAATTTAGGAAGTAGGGCAAATTATCACTTGCCAAACATTGCAACACTACAATATTTTATGAGAGTGCTTTGAACATACTTAGGATTAGGTTTCTTCGAATGCAAAGGGGACTTTCCTCCTCCCAGTATTCCCCCCTGGCCACGCCACTGATACTCACACTTTTCAGAAAACAGTATCGCATGTGTAACATAAATAAAAAACTGAACAAAACTAACCCAATTTTGGCAAATAAATAGCCCCATATCTGAAATTACTGATTAATATTTTGCTTTTGCAGTCACTTGTTGATTTGAATACATCAATAATTACACGCAAATCTTTTATAGAAGCAGTGCCAGGGGATACCTAGGTGTACGAGAAGTTAGCAAGATAGTAATTAATTAATCCCAACATTGGCTTTGATTTATTGACAAAGTATATAAAATTGCGGTAAAAACTTCCTAAACATTAAAAATTGAGTGACTTTTCAAAAACTTAAAACAACCAACTTTTGGAACTTACAGCATTTCGATTTTACAGAAACGTTTTTTGTTGAAATGAATTTAAATTCGATTTCAAGCAACGCAGACAAGAAAGAGCTAAAATACTTGGGCGTACCTTTCTGCTCACTTCCGGCACCACAGTGTCTTATTTCGCTTCCATGGCATAACAACCACCTCAGCACAGGCTAATAGCGTTGACGAAGGTACCAGAAGTGATTCGAACCATCAGCCCAAGTACTTTTAGCTTTTTCTTGACTGTGTTAATTTGTAATTGAATTGCTGATTAACTTCCTGCTGCACCGTTTGGTATCTTTGAATCATTAAGGTACAAGTTAGCTGAGTGGAGGTAAATAGGGTCATCTGTATGTTTTAAAGTACATTTTGTTCGTAGAGCTGTTGTTAGTAAGGCCATGACAAACGTATGGGGTTGTCAATTGGTCATTTGAGCTGTTGTTCTTAGAAGCAACGGTTTTTTCTCGCTATTTTCCTCTGAAAAAAACCATTAGAATGATTTGACGGCGCAAAAGTGCAGTGAATAGATTGAGAACAACAGAAATAATCTCAAAAGTAAACTGACTCTTTTTGTTTCGAAATCGTTTAGAGCATTTAAAAACATTCCCAATACATCTTTCTCGTTTTAATCTTTGTTGAAATCAACCGCCAGAAATTTAGAGACATATCTCATTTCATGCGCCATGTCATTAATTGATTGAAGATAATAGATGCCATTTCAACACATGGTGTTTGGAAATAAAAGAAGCGAAATAGTAAAATACTGTATAACAAAACCTCTTCTCTCTTTCTGACAAGACTCTATCTCATAATGGGGCACCGTAGTATTTTGTTTACTCCAAACACAGAGAACTCGAAAACACGAGAATTACGTCTCGACAGAACTTCTTCTCTTTGATCGTTTTCTTTATTTACTAAGAATTGGATTTCAACAACGCAAGCTAAAAAATTAATGGCATCGTAAGCTACTTGCAGTTTTCCTTGCATCGCTGATAAAGCGAAGAAATAAAAGGCAAAAAATTAATGGTAAGGCTTGCCCACTGATTGAAGATATCGCTCTCGGCGCTCGAGGTACTGGGTTTTTTTCCCGGGCCGGTCAAATCGGACTAGAGGCTCATCGCCGCTGCAACGGCTGGGTTGTCCATGCGCTAAAACAATTGGATGAGCCCTGCCACTCGTTATACACTTCGGCGTCATGCTGCCGGCATAATGAAGGTTTGATGCGACCAGCAAAGTTTTTTGGCCATGACCGAAAGTGAAAAAACTATTTAAGGATTTGATGACAGAGAAAGATTTATCATTTTTGGACTGGCGAAAGCCAATAGCAATGCCATATGCAGATTAACTGTGTGACATCACAAGCAATCCAGTTGATTATTTGACCTGCTCACGTCACAATCGCCATCTGCTGCTTCCATTTCGCGCGCATATGCTCTTTTATTTTGTGAATGCTTCCCCTCATCTCTACAATGGAGCATTAGGAGTTTGATAATTCAATTTTTTCTTATTAATATTCAATAGTTTTGCGGATGCATATAATCAATGAACTGTCGGTGTTATAGTCACTGGCGGGAAATCCTAACTCAGTGATTGGCTAGACCAGCTACTACGTTATGTCATATCCCGCTAGTGTTAAGTTACCACTTCCGACTTGATACGTAGAAACGCACAGCTGCGCTCCGCTCGTCTGTAGTTCGTGAGCGATGAAAGCGATTTGCTCTCGTGACACTGCAATAGCCCACGCAAAACGAAAAGGTCTCGAAATATCTACTCTGATACTACAGACTATTAACAAATTTGAATAGGTAGCCAAACCTCGGCCATGTTTTTATTGCAATATATTTAGCCAAATTTACGTTGGTGTAGAGTCCACGCAAAACAGTCAAAAGTACAAAAGTTAATCAACTCTTAGATGAACCTTAACGTTTTGATGGGAGACGTTGGAAACCGAGCCAGTAATCACGAGTGTACTCATCGAAAGTTTTAGCGGGGACATAGACCGGATGTAGACAGCGATAGGCCCCGTTTCGTTTCGCCCTCAGTGACCTATCTAAAAATTGTCTTCACAGGTCGAAAAGGAAAAGGGGGCTCTGTCCCAACCCCCAACCTTGGCAACGCCACTGCCCATAGTTCATATGAAACAATTTTATTTCTTTGCTTTATCAGCAATCCAAGGAAAACGGCAAGTAGCTTACGATGCCTTTAATTTTTTAGCCTTGCCAACAAATTTGATCAGGATAGCTTATTTTAAACCGATCAAATGTCCGAGTGAATAGAACATGTGCAACTGGAACGTTGTACTAGAGTTTGATTCCGCAGTGGGTCGTAGCAGCGCTGTCTCCTGCTTGGAGATAGGGATGGTAAACAGTTTGATATGTTTACAGGGTTCTGCCACCTTTTTGACAGCATGAAACCCTTTGGGCAATTTGAATGTGGCATAGGCATTTTAAAAGTTAAGAATATCTTATGGCAACACAGTGCTAATTAATATATATTAGTAATAATATAGGCCTACACGGTGCCAGGGGCGTATTCAAGAAGGGCGTTGAGCCATGCTCCCCTCCTCTGACGTTGCGTGTTAGTCAAAAAAGATCAAGTTAATGTCGCTAAGTGACTGAATTATGCCAGCCTGTTTTGATGGGTTTTGTTGCTACTGCTCACCCCCTCTCAAAATTTCTCGCTACGCCACTGCGCAGTGATGCGATTAGCCACTACGACACTTGATTCCCATCTTGCGGTGATACTTGCCACTTGCCAGGCACTTCTTCATTTCCCTGAGATGGGTGGGAACTTCTTAGAGTAGATTAACAGCAGTTTTAGCCATTTGAAACTGTTTTCCAGTCTTTGCTTTTCATTATTGCGATGTTAAATAAAGTTTTTCACGCACATTATTGCAAAGTTGCGTACAAAACCGCAAATGTAAAAATTTTGTTAGTTCGCTTTGCAGCTTGAACGCTGAGTTCGATTGTTATCAGTCGAATTAGACCATAAACTAGGGCTAGGCCTACCATATTTTCACTGCATAATAGAAGGACAGGTTTTATGAAACCGAGGGCCACGTTATCACGTCTGCAGATATCCATTGTCCAATTTTCCACTCAAAATCAAATGAAGAACAAAAAATAAAAAATAAAGGTAAAAAGGTCATCAGTCCGCAGATGTTCAATCTTACTCAAAATCAAGTAGGCCTAAAGAGCAAAAAAAGGTCACCGCGACTGCAGGCCGTAGTTTGCCCAGTCCTGAGCTAAAACTTCCCAAAAGTTTCGTGTTTCTCCAGTAAATGCCGAAAAGGAGGACATTTTGACATTTTTTAATGTCCTCGGACGACGAATTATTTTTCAATTCATTACAAAGGAGGACATGTCCTCCAAAAAG
Source organism: Trididemnum miniatum (assembly GCA_964006365.1). NCBI lineage: Eukaryota > Metazoa > Chordata > Ascidiacea > Aplousobranchia > Didemnidae > Trididemnum > Trididemnum miniatum. The sequence continues at coordinate 2,841,100 of OZ023231.1, read as the reverse complement.
AGGATGTGTGGTAAGCCTGCCATAAACTACATTATGTGAAGTTCAGCAACAAACGTTACTTAAGTTCCTTGCCGAATCCGTGAGGGAGGCTAAGGGAGTTCAACCCCTTCTCACAAGCTATAGCTATTAATGCATTAGTAATTGCTACTTGTAGAAGCATAAAACTGCAATGTAAGCTTTTTTTGTCCCTCAACTTCTACCTCCTTTCAAGAATTTTTGAACTCGCCCCTGCAGTGAAGGTTTCTCAGCACTCAGTTTATTGCCCTATAACAAAGCCTTAGCGCCTGGGCAACGCAGCTTCGAAGAAACGTCGCAGCGGTGGCAAGCCGTTGGCCACACTGCATCCTATTTTAGCGGATTGGGAATTGACCCTCGCCAATAATATTCTAATTTGCCATGGTCATTTATTTTATTTACTTAAGGATTCTTTGAAAGATAATTTGACATTTTTTGCATCAACTTACAGTAGGTTGCAAAGGTGTTAAAAGCTTGTGGTATTTTTCGATTTAACATGCTGCGAATTGAGCATAGTTTACTGCTTATAACCTGTTCATATATTATACTTTGTTTTTATGATTTGCGGCAAGAAAGACGCATACCACCTCCACATATTGTGACGTCATATCAACAATATCGATGAGATCACCAAGATCGAAATCTTCGATCTTATCTACAAAGGAATGGAAGATAATGATGCTTCGAGATAGCGGGAGGTATAAGCTGTAAATAGTTGGATGCTCGGAGCAGATTACGAACGTGATAAGTGTGCAGGCGGCAGCTGAGATATTATGAATCTGAATCTGAATCTATGAGATCACTATATAATATTCTATGACGTCATAGTTCAAAGATGTTTTGAAAGCTCGAAATTTATCGCTTAAAAGTTGTTTTCGCTTAAATTCGAAATCAGCCTTTGCAACTGTAGAAAATTGCATTGCGCTGCTAGTTTAAGAAAATCAAACCTTCATACCCTAAAGCGTTGGCGGGCCCCATCTCCGCGGCCTAGCGTTTGGGCAGCACAGCTCTGGAGAAGCGCCAGAGCTGTGGTGAGATGCAGCTTGAACGCTGAGTACATTGTGGATAATCACCTGCACCAGGATTGATCCTAATCATACAACTGCAGTATGCATTTGGCCAATTTTTCTCGCAGTTAGAGATATTGCCGTGTTAGGGCGAAAGAGATACACTAGTGTGCGTAAAAAATGATAGGATAACCGGAGGCGATAGTGTATTTTTACAAAGTTGAAATTATTGCCAAACTTGTTTGTGTAAAATTGAGTAAAAATCGAAAACTGTATTGTATTGCTGAGGGGTGGGGGCGATGATCGTTCGTATGAGCATGATTTTAGATGTCCGGGCAAGATTCATGCAGCCAGATAATTGTGTCATCATCCAGTCGGGCCAATCCAGTTTTTTCCATGATGATGATGATGATGATGCGCCTGGTACTCCCAAGGGGCGACAGACACGAAAGTTTGACCAACACTACATTAAGCTAAATTATATTACCAATCAGTAACAGGTAATAATTAAAAAGTTATGCAACTACAGTTTAAATAAATCTTGACGTATGCATTTCTGCTCTTAATTTTACTGATTGGTCGATAGTCGTTTGATTCGAAGTATCTAACAAAATGCCTCGTTTGACCCCATGGACGACCTTCTCTGCGCTGATTTCTTAAGCGTTTTTTCGCATATTTTATTCTCATCACATTTCTCGGAACCACCTTTCTGCTTTTTCGTGTTTTTTTTTTTTCATTACTTTATGCATGGAAGTTTTCTTGTATGAATAGTGATGGTTATTATTATGTATAAAACTGATTTACTTTTTTATCATTTTTTAGCTAATTAAAGTTAGTTTTGAGGCAGCCTAATCAATCAGTAGACCGGCTCACAGTCGAGCGGCCCACCGGGAAACTCCCGAATTTCCGAAGGGCTGATCCACCCTCTGGAGCAGATCCAGGAGGGATACATCCTTCCCCACCAGCCATTTTCAACAATGCTTTGGATGAATAAAATGTTTCCATAATTTCGAACCTCTTCATAACAATATGCCTTAGTCGCCTTAAGCACGCATGCTTGTAATTGTGCGAACAAAAATGCATCATATTTGGTGAAGCACTCAAAGTTAGGGGCCAAAAATATGAACTAACTTTGCCTGAAAATTGTTCAAAAAACACTAAAACGGCCATTACAGCATGCAATTTTCAAAATTTTTTGGGGAAGCATGCCCCCGTACCCCCTAGAGTCGTTTTTGTTACTTAAGTTGCTAAGACTAACTCTGCCGGAAAAAACTACACTTGAAAAAGTGACGAAATTTGGTGCCCCATCCCTGAAAAAAATTCTGAATACGTCTCTGACATGAAACATTTTCAAAGGGCTTATTTACGCCCATTTTCGGGTCTAAGCCTCTTAACGTCTTTGTATTTAGTTAACATTCAACTTAATTCAAAATTACACCCCCCCTCCACCAAAACTTTTTGGATCCGCCCTTGTCCGCCCCTGGTCTAAACCACTACACCAACCAACCAACCAGGTTAGTCCGATCCGAAAATCATTTATCTGCAAATCAGATTGTGTTTGTTTTATTCTTTAATTAAACAAAGTCACAAACAAATTACGCATTTTGAACGGAATGCTTGCCAAAACATGTGAAAGAATTTTGCCGGTTATTCGAACAAATCTACTTCCGCATTCATCAAACAAAATTTCCCGACAGCAAAAGCTCGCCTACGCTCTCTAATCCGTGCTTTAGGCAAAAGCTCTGCTTCAAAATTAACTTTTTTTGCCTTTTTTATTTTGTATCCCGAGAAACGACAGAAGCGCTATAACGCTTAGGAATGGCCAACGCTTAGCTTAGGAATGGCCATCTGTTACCGCTTTATGGTGGGAATCCCGCTAACTGCTTTTCCCAATGGTAGAGCAAGTAAACTTGCCTGCTAGTTCTCACTGTCCCGTTAATGCTGATCGTCAAGCAGAAAAGCCATGAATACTAATTTTTGAAGTCATTGGTTTTACCGGACTCCGAATCAAATTCTTTCGGTGGGCAGACAGGCGTTTCAAACACTCGGCCATCTAAGCCGTAAAACTGGTGTGGTTGTATCAAACTTTTAACATTTTGGTAGGTTTACAGAATGTCGAGGCCGAAAGAGCAGAATCATGACGCAATATCTCCTCTTCAAGTAGCTACGGCGTTCAATGAATGCGTGACAAGAGATTATCGACTTGACCACTCACTGCGATGGTTTTTGCGAACGCAAAGCACTTTCCGAAGTTGCACAAAAATTCACTCATAGAATCCATGCTCTGGCATTTTCGCACAAATTGAATGCATGTATCAGAAAATGCTTATAGCCTATATTCGCAGCATTGCAGCCACCACTGAAGGCATTGATTTTTTGGCCATTTACTTTTAGTATCAAATCTTCATTATAATCGCGGTATTTACGTCAAAGCGTGTAACGAGTGGCGGGGCCCATATCGGCGACTTAGCGCCTGCGCAACACAGCTTCGAAGAAACGACACTGAGTCCGATTTGACCGGTCGGGAAACGGGCCCAGACTCCCGCATTGCTAGCGATGCTTTCGTCAACTGGTTGGCGTCTTTTGTTTTATTTAAAACGTCTTTTTATCATATAATAACACAGCCCAATCAAAAAAAAAATTTTTTTGCCATTAATATTTCAACGGTTTCAGGGTGTTCCAGGTCCAGTGATTCCGAAATTGGCCATACTTTTGCTGATTGGCTTTAGTTTTTGTAGACATATCTATCGCACTCAAATTTACAGATAACGGCGCTATAAATTAGCCTACAGATATAATTGATTTTTTTGAAGATTAATCACCCGTTTTAGTACAGAAGATTTCATTTGCTGAGGTCAATCAAAAATTTTTGAAAAAATGAAAAAAATAATTATAAGGTACCGCTGGACTAAACCATGTACAGTATATAGCTGCTATGTGAAAAACGAACTATACCTGTAAATCTCAAAATATAAAATTTAGCGAGCAACTGTTGTAAAGTTTGGCTTTAAAAATTTCGTTTCTCCCGATGAAAAAGTGAACAATAATAAGTAAGGTTTTTACCACTTTACAAAATTTTAAAAGCTACTGATTTAATTGCTATCTATAAAACTGTCAGAACCCGTTAATAGCGTCAACTTACAACATGAATAGGTCATTAGAGTGTAAATGAGAAGACTTGAAAACAAGAATGTTTGATTTTTTCTAATTTGACCAAACTTGTTTTCATTCAAAACAAACATGACATGCTCAAAGCTAACGGATAAACGGATTTTATTTATATCCGTCTTGTAATTTCTTTTAAAGTTTCGGTTTAAATGTTAGCATAAAAAGTATTGTAACTTTCATAAAAATATGTGTTTATTTACATTATTAGTGTTGGTAACTGGTCGGTTGGCGAGGAACTGTTAACGACATCACTACCGGTGCGGAAGGTCTAGGGTTCGTTCACCGAGCAGGTCAAATCGGACTCAGTGTCTCTAACAGATCGCCACCTCTGCGATGTTTTTGCGGAGCTGTGTTGCCCAGGCGCTAAGTTGCGTATATGGGCCGCGCCACTCGTTATACGCTTCGGCGTAATACTGCGGGTATAATAAAGATTTGCGCTAAAAAGTAGATACTTACAGTAAAACATCGACAAAACTGTTTACAAAGCGAAGGGGCTTTTGCATTATTTTTTCCGAAAAAATTCAGATTAAGTCATGGTGATAAATTTATGAATAAAAGTTATAAAAGAGAAAATTGTTCTTTCATCATTATGATTCATATGCGTATAAGCGATATTTTTATCGAAAAACTTTGAGTAATAGTTTGTGCAAATTCCGCAAGTTGAGGTCATGCGAGGTTGCAGACTGACCCCTTGTCTCGTTTTTGTCATGATATATGAGAAAAACTTGCTTTGTTTGGTGGACAAACTCTTGTGTATTTGGTAAGCATGAATAAGAAGTGAGTAATCTGTTTAAGAGTCACTTCAATCACTCATTCACAAAAATTTTGCGCAACTGCTGCAGGTGAAGCGCATCTTATGCAACATGTTCCAGCCAAATTGCGCAGTGTGTACAAGCAATTAGGGCCGTATTACAACTTTGGGGAACCCCAGAGCTAATTTTTTGGGGAAGGAGCCTGCCTTTTCGCAGAGACCTGATTTTGACGGTAGCAGCTGGCCTGTTTTTGTGGTACGCGATTTATCCCCTTTTTAAGTGTGGCGGTAGGAAACGCCCCTGACTGGGGAGACAAAGCTATAGGCACCCCCCTTAGTCAAGTCCTGTCGACAACACGGCATTGGAAATGACGTAGCCAAGATAGCCTTCGAGGCACTCTCTACTTATTTGACCAAGCTTAATTCGCCATTGTGCGTAAATGCCATACGCCTTGACGCAAGCAATCCATATTTCTGAAGTTATTAGTTGGTTTACAATTTCCCCCTTTCCCAAATTTTCGGCTGGTTAGGCCCCTAGTTTGGTGAAGGGTTTTTAGTTTTTGGTATCAAGAAATACAATGTTTGATGGTAAGCTGTAAACCAAGGCCATATTGAGATTCTGGGTGGGCCGGGGCCAATTTTTTGGGGCCCCGCATGCTATATTGCAGACCTGATTTAACGTTTAAAGTCGCCCTTTTTTTATCGGAGGACGCAATTTGCTGGGCCTGTAGCCTTCATAGACCCCTCGTTAGTTACGCCTAATGTAAAAAATAGAAAATGTTTTTTATGGATTTAAATCGCATTACGGAAAGCCCAAAAGAGGAATCGAACTAAGGACAAACCATTGCTGAATATGAATTCTGCGAGCGATCTGCCGAATAAAACTGTCCAGCACCACATTTCCTGTAAAATTACTTCCAATGGATCCTTAGTTGCAAACTTTTTCGGACTGTGAATATTGCAATATTTTATAAAACTTGAAGCTGAACCAAGATCAACAAATTTGGCCTAAAACTATCGAATAAGAAATCACTTATTTGCATTCTAATTTGTGTGAATAACAGCGCTGAATGAAGCATTATTTGTAAGTCGTTATTCTGACCCGATCTGGAATAAAACCCTTTCAGCATCAATGTGAACGTCACTAACCTAACCGATGTGTTGATGCCACTTGCAAAAAATTAATTCAAAATCGAATCTTAATTATACTCGCGGTCACATGCGGAAGCGTGTGACTTGTGGCGGGGCCCATCTGTGCGATTTAGCGCCTGGACATCACCGCTTCGAAAAAACGTGGAAATGTTGGCAAGCCGTTGCGTCATTGTTTAATTTGCCTGGCCCAAAAATTGAACCTCAGACTTCCTGTGCCGATTGCAATGTGTTTTATCATTCGGTCAGTTTCTTAATCATTTACCTTGCTCTCTAGCGCCACCTTGCTATAAAAAGTATGGCTGAACAAAAACACTAAATGTCACGACATTGCGCTCGAGATATTTCAATTGATTTTGTTAAGCGGGCACGTGGAGTTGGTCGAGCGGCTGGCACGTTGGACTACTAAACTGCTTTCGCGGGTTCCATTCTCTACTAGGTCATCTTCCGCAATGCATCTAATTCGCTGGTATAAAAATTAAGGACTTAATCTGCGATAAAATGGCTTGGAAAAAACAAGACATTCTTTTCGAAAAAATACAATTGAAGTCAAAACTAAAACTCAATCTTCAGTATACTCGCGATATTACGCTCAAGCCTGTGATGAGTGGCGGGGTCCATCTCCGCGGCTTAGCGCCGGGCAACACCCTCCAAAGAAACGTCGCAGCGGTGGCGAGCCGTAGGCGACACTGTGTCCGATTCAACGGGACAGGGGATCGATCCCAAACCTCCTGTGCCGCCAGCGATGTTTCAACCGCTCTGCCAACCGGCCGATACATGCTATTCAAAAACCTTGCAATTAACATCTACGTTGAGTCTGGTTCATTCCAGAACCCTCATTTTCACAAAGATACTGAAAAGAACTTGGTATACAACAGCTTCCGCATTCATCTGCAAACGAAGCCTGGCAAAAAATGGAAGTGTAAAATTTCATTTTTTTGAATTTTTAGGAATCTACATATTTATCAACCTTCGTTACTGGAATACAAATTTGTGAACTTAACAAACTCCAAAACAATTTTATTGCCACTAGTGCGTTAGCGGTTAGGCTGCTATTGGCGTAAAAAGGTAAAGGTAAAGGTACGGGACAGCGGGTGCAAGCACACATTGTTTAGGCCATTTTCAATTGTCGGCCCATTACAATTTTCAATCACGAATGATTGAACGCTGTTAAGGGACATAACATGACGAACAACACATACACAAAACCCTTCGCACTTCCGCTTGTGCCGAGCGCGTGGCGCGAAAGCTGCGAATACTATTTTTAAAGTCTTTAGTATGACCCGACTGGGAATAAAACCCCAGTCTACCGGCTACCAAGTGGACGCTCTTAACCGATAAACCAAGCGCCGGTTGCTATTGGCGTAACAATTACTACATCGCTTTCGACGCGGTAGGTCTGGGGTTCGACTCTTGGGCCGGTCAAATCGGACGCAGAATTGCCAACGACTCGCCACCGCTGTGACGTTTCTTCAGAGCTGTGATGCCCAGGTCCTAACCACCGGAGACGGGGCCTGCTACTCATTACACGCTTCGGTGTAATATTGCGAGTACTGCATCATGATTTTTGCCGCAATAAAGTGTCCATGCTTGTTTAGAAAAAAAAAATTCAAAATTCATTCAAAAATTCATTTTGTTCTAAAAGTATTGTTAATTCAATAATGTTATCTAAACAAACTAAACAAACGTGTTTGCACCAGACTTTCCCCTCCGAGGAACAGGTTAACTTGTTGCCTTCTAGGGGCCCGAGCCCCGTAGGAGTAACCTGTCTTCGGCTCACAACAAAATGTTTATTTTGGTGCACCAAACTTAAGCTTTTGCTCATCACAAAATGTTCACGAAGAATTTTACATTACGAAAGTTAGTTTCATACACTTTGCTAAGCCTGGATTACAGCGCCCTCAATTACTTAAGCATCTTCATCCGCATTGATCAAATTATCGTCTTTGTAAAAAGTCCACTCACGAGTCGGCAAATTCCCATCTTTAAAATATTGTGTCAAAACCCAGCCTTTTTCCTCCATCATTTCAACTAGTTTGTTGTTGAAGTCATTCATGTCATAACCAGTCAGTACGTCGACTTCGGTTCCATAACTTTGGCGCCGTTCCTTCAGTCGGTTAAAATTGATTTCTTCGTTTTGTTTGAGGTAGTATGTCAACGCCTTTTTTTCTTGATTTTTTTTCTCAAATGCACCGTAAGTTGTAAGATCAAGATTTAACTCCGGATGAGGCGAATACGAATTCAAAAAACTTACAATTTCCTCTTTCAAAAAATATGCTTTTGCTCCGACATTCACGGTGTAAACCCGCTGAAAAGCGGTTCCACTGTCTGCAGTAGATTCGGTTATATAAGCAAAAACCATATTTGTGGATTTCTGCGTTTTTGTTTCTTGAAAAATGTATGATATTTTGTCTTTTCACAGCTGAAACTCAGTCATCCAAAACCACTACATGCCAATATTTGCAACAAAACAAATTTTTGCAAACAAACGTTAAACAAATCAATACAAAATTACAGCATTATTTTTAATTGCTGCTAAACATTATTTTCAATACCGTTATTGCTATTGGCCGGTTGATAATCTCGTAACAAGCGCAACTATAACGTCACAAAGATGCAAAAAAGTTCTACAGCAGCTGCTCCTCATTACTCATGTAGTCATAATTATTTTAAATAAATTACTCATATCCAGGGTTTTCATAAAGTTTGGCTTGCGGGACTATTAAGCAATTTTGAAAGACCGCCAATTAAATTTGTTATGTACAACCCAGCTTTCTGCTCTATTGTAGAAGTAGATTTTGAGAGATCGCTGAACAATTTTGAGAGATTATTTGGGTCCCTCGAAACGCCTTAAAAAACACTGCTCATATCTAGGCTACACAAAAATTATTTTGGTTGGACTGATTTAGTAACTAGTCTATAGACTATACCAACGGTGGGCAAAGTGCGGCTCGCAAGCCATATGCGGCTCTTTGGTTTAGGGCTATTTTTTTTTAACAGTAATAATATCGCATTTTTACACTGTAAAAACTGTTATTCAAACGTATCGTTTCTCAGATTCAGGGCCATCGAGAGCCAATGGAGGACCGAAGCCACATAGCGAAAAGGGGCCCTCGATGACGTCACTGTTAACTTAAGCCGCGAAAACGATGGAATCAGGATACTGTATACTTTTCAGTAATTTCTGACCCCATTTTTGCCTTTTGAAGTTAATTTTTTACCGCATGGTGGTTTGATGCGAACACGCGATGGCACAATGTCTTGGGTTCATAAATTGTGCAATAGAGTGAATTTTTTACAGCACTTTCTTGCAATTTTCGTCGCTTATGCTTAGATGCTCCGCTTTCACACTTTCTTGTTGACATCTTAATTAAAATATAATCTATAGGTCTACCGGTAGCCTACTCTTACTCTCCTAGTAAAAAAAAAACAGGCTTTGTTGTCTGTGGTATCTTTTACCTATAGTACAAACAATTAAGTCATGGTTGTTGCAAGAGGTCAAAGTGGTCAGTCATTTGACTCAACTGCAGAACCTTGTTTCTTTAATTGATTCATCTAGGTCATGAGTCGGCAACGTACGGCTCTTTTCTCTGTAGCACTTCGTGGATTTTATAAGCAGCACACTGTAGTTGTTTGAACAAAGTGTAAAGGTGGGTCAAAAAAGCAATATACAGTATTTTTTTTATAGCCCATCTTCAAAAGGGTATAGTCAACTCCCTAATAAGCGTACGTGTCTTTTTTTGGATAAATGCGCCTTTTCCCCAGTTTGACATGTCAAAAAGTATTTACGGCTCCCTGTAAGTTTTTTTTTTTTGTGGAAACTGGTTTCAAATCGTTCTTTCGGTGTTAAAGGTTGCCAACCCCTAATCTAGGTTGTTAGTTGAGCAGCTATTATTATTATTCCAATTCACTCAAACGCGAAGATATGCGCATTAAGCTATAGTGCTGTTTCCAATGCGGTAGCTTGGTTGCAAAACGAAAGCTTTTACCACAGTTTAGATGAAGTATTGAAACACCAATGCTTTGTTCTCGACTAAACTGATAGGCCTGCTATTTGAGACACTTGGCTCAAGTAAAAATCCAGAAATTGGTTCACTTAAAATACAGGGTGTCCCAAAAAAAATGACACCATTTGGTATCATTTGGATCACAAATGATGTCATTTTTTTTTAGACACCCTGTAGAATCACGCATCTTCCACATTAGTTCATAATTTTGTCAGCAGTGTTACATTTGCTACTCAACTGCGTTCTAGCTGTTTTTCATGCAAGATCCCAGCGTTCTTCGATTTTTAAGTTTATTGTCCATTAGGACCAATTACCATTACTAGAAAGCAAGTACCGGTAACATAAAAAACACTTGGTTATTACAGCTCAATGTGACTTGTGACGTAACAATTGTAGATTAAAAGGTTTTTGCCTTTTTTTAGGATATCAAAAGGCTTCATAACCACGGCGTCGAACCGAACCGGAACGAAAACCAAAAACTGTATTAACCGCTTCCTTTCATTGAATCGAAACCAAGCCGTAACCTTTATAATTCAATTATCGTAAACCTGACCTGAATCTGAATCTAAAGTCATCAAAATTTCTTGAATCTTAACCGGTTTTGAACGGTTAAAATAAGTTTTGTCTAACCTATAAAGCATTCTTTGCGTTAAATCGTGTGTGCTCTTATGAAGATTTTTCCTAAGAACGATTGTTATGGTGCAGGGTTTCTTAACCTTTTCTGTCTCGTTTACTCCTTGCTGAAAGAAAAGAGTATAATTTACCCCCAATGTGCTACTACTGTTTTTTCTATACTGAAAATAAAGTAATTTTTAGTTTTTAATTTAGAAAATTTACCCCCTCGATAGGCAAAATTTACTCCCAGGGGGTCACTTTACCCCCGGTTAAGAACCCCTGTTATGGTGGCTATAACAGCGGTTAAGGACATCTGAAGTTATTTCTGCCAATGGGAACATCCTTTATGAGCTACAATAGGAACATCCTTTATGAATCAATTAAAGAAAACAAGATACTGTTCGTAAAAAGTACCATCAGCCTAAATACATTTAGTAATTTTGAAAAAAAATGTACCTCTAGCTGTGTAGCCTACCTGAACATAAGTCGAATTGACGGTTTCAAATTCTTGAACCCAAACCGAATTTGAACCTTTAAATTTTTGCTTCTGCGAACTTAAGCCAAATCTAAAACCGATAAATCAAAGTTTTTTTAATTTTAACCGGAACTAAACCTGCAAAATCAAACGACAGAAAACTTGAAATAGAGGTAAACCGCTAAAAATAAATTTTACGAAACCTGAACCTAAACCGGAGCGATATTTCAAGCGGTTCGATGCCTTGTTTATAACTCATGTTACTTACGCAGTTTTACGCGAGCAAGCTCACGATCAAATTAAAAAAATAAGGTAATAATATCTATTTGCAGACTCAAAATGGGGCCCCTCAAAAGTACGGGGCCCGGGGCCAAATGGCCCCTTTGGCCTGCTCAGAACTCGACGGGCCTGCTCAAAACAGGTGCAAATTGTTATTGATGTGTTTTGTATTCTCACAGACTCACAAATGTTAGTTTCAAAGCTTACTAATTCTAACAGGTGCATGTTTCGGTGTACAGATCAGCCCTGCTGATGAACTTAGGTGCTAAGCGAAACTCGAGTCCAGGGCAGTAAAAAGGGGACTATGTTTACTTGACAAATTTTGTCGTTTTGAGATTTTTAATGTGCTTGATTTGAGAGAAGTTGAGTTTGGTGTAATCGGTATTGCGGTAACTTTTAATCAACTTAAATTACTGAGTCAGCCTAAAACTAGGGTCACGCGATTTCTTGCACTGTCCAGACTCGTCTTCATCATGACGGATGATAAAGTCAGTTGACTTCGAAGCATTGGATTACGCACGCGGCTGCCTCTCCTTTCCTGAGTTCTAAAGTTGAAAAATTACCAATTTTTAGACGTGGGGAGTGGAGACAGCTAGGGGCGGATCCAGGGAGGGATGTGGGGACGCATCCCCTCACCAGCAATTTTCAATGTTGTTAATGAATACAATTTTTCCATAATTTCAAAACTCTTCGTTAGCAATCGAAAATGTGCGAACAAAATGAATCATATTTGATGAAACACATCAGAATTAGGGGCAAAACATACAAAATTTGCCTAAAAATTGTTCAAACAACACTAAAATGGTCATTGCAGTACGTAAATTTTCGAAAATTCTCTGGGGGATTTAACATGTCCACAGCCCCCCTACAGCCGTGGAATCGAACCCCTCTTGTCCCGTGAATCGAACCCAAAACTTCCACGCCGATAGCAATGTACTTAACCATTGCACCAACCGGCCGGTTGCATGCAGTTAAAATTCAACTTAATTCAAAACTGCATCCCCTCACCAAAATTTTCTGGATCCACTCCTGCAGACAGCAATATGGTGCTGCTATTGAATAGATTTAATGCTGATAATATCAAGTATCGTATTAAACTGATTTGTTTTTATTTCATTGTTTTGTTTGTTGTAATTGTAGTAACACTCCAAGCAGAGATTGTGGCTTTCCATTAGTTCAGTATTACCGCATGTGGCTCTTGAAGTAAAAACTTTGCCTACCCCTGGGCTATACTATCGTTTAGAAGATCAAAATCAAAATGAAATCCTTATTATGCTCGCGATATTACGCCGAAGTATGTAACCAGTTGCGGGCCCGTCTTTGCCGTTCAATGCGAATCTACTGAACTATCGAAATTTTATTGGAAATCAATTAATAAAGGCAACACTCCAAAAGTCAGATGGTCTGTAAAAGCGAAATCTCGACCATACCAATGCGGCAGCAATAGATGTAATTTGTGTCTCACAGAAAAGTTTATAATTTTGACCGCGAAAAAAGAAGATTCCCTAAACAAACGATCCGAAATTTTATCAAAATGCCGGCACAAAAACCAATATAAACTGCGAAATTTCAAACCCGGCTAATGAGAACTTCAATTGCATCAGCGTTACCATTTAACACTCACCTAGTTCGTTTATTTTTTCGCTCTCATCCTTTTTTTCGATCGCAATTTTTCGCTCTACTTGAAGATACGTGTGTATAAAATGTTTAATTTGACTGCGAAATTGATATTGTTAATTTTTTCATTATGTCTTTGGCTGATTCAACCATTGGGCTGGTGATACGTCACTAGTCGGTGCGGGCGTGGGTTCGAATCCCACTCGTAATCAGATTTTTCTGATTACGTTTGATTTGGCCTTAGATCTTGGTGAGTTAGATTCAAGTTCAATTCATTAATTGAAATTCTATATATCTCTTGTTATATAATTTACGTAATAATTTTGCATATTATCACAATTGATTTCATTGTACTGTATAGCGAATAGCCACATGAAAAACAATTTTTATGAAGAAAAAATATTTTATTAAGTGAAAATTTTAGGGCAAAAATTAGCCTACTAGTTAATAGCATGAAAAAGCAGTGTATGAACTATATGAAGTCTGGATAGGCAGTGACAGGGTAGCGGCAGATTTTACTCATTTTCATAAAAAGGAATGAACCTACGGTAATCTGTCGTAGACTATCCGGACAAGCCAACAATTTAAACGTGAGTACAATTTAATTTTTGTATTATTAACTATAAATTATTTGTGTTTAGACCTTGCTCCTGATGATTGCCTTAGGCATGAAAGAGACTGTCGAGCTCTTGTATAAATAACTTGAATGACCAAAAAATCAGAGTGTGGACTGCCCAATGACCACTTTGGTAGGCTAACTTCGGTTACCCTTGTTTTAATTATAAAGAACAAATTAGGGAGCGCCCAGGTTCCCAAGTTTGGTAGGCTTTTGGTCAAGATAGACTCTTCTGCATCGATTCCGTGATAAATGATACGTCACTTAAATCCTCGAAATGAGAATATCTTGCCTTCCCACGATGCACAATTAGAGTTACAGTCAGTGCATGAAGCAACGCAGTTTCGAAAGTAACGGGATATAAGACTTAAAGATTAGGAGAGGGTAGATGACAAGAAAGCATCGCAAAAAATAGCAATGCAGGGGATGCAGTAGCAATCCACGACCGGTTTCGCTCTCATTTTGAGCTCATCAGGTGAATATAGCTGGAAAATGGTGCAAAAATGGCACCGAAGTGAAGGGATTTGAGAAAAAGTAAAAGATTGAGAATAACAAGTAATGCAGCTCACCGTTTCCAGCGAACCGCATTCGTTGTTCCTTCAAAAAGTTTAAAGTGGAAACAGTAGGTTTCATAGAGATGAAGGAAAAATTTCTTAAATACACCAGTTGCCAACGTAAGCGAAATGACGTCCATCCGGTAATTTGGATTTGTGATTGTCATCGAAATTGGATCCATT